>JAODJX010000040.1:12263431-12287404 GCA_026776945.1 Isichthys henryi | reverse complement strand
GCTTCCGGGATAGGCTCCGGACCCCCTGCGACCCAGTAAGGATAAGCGGTTTGGAAAATGGATGGATGGATGGATGTATTAGAGTGCATGTTGACAGGTACGACCTGTATCAATTTTGGTTTAGTGCATATATTTCAAACATAGTTATAAAACATCCAAAACTGTATACTGGAAGTGCAGATGTTTTTAGTTAAGAAAATAATAATTCTAGATCCACAAAGATGATTTAAGACTGACACCATAAAAGGGGCAGGATCATCCTGAAATGTCATACAGGTAAATGGGGGTCATAAATGCCCCTTGCAAGAGCAGATTGATAAATCTTTGTAAAGCACTATAATGTATCACAACGGGTCACACGGAGACCCCTAATGCCTGCTGTTTCTCATACATCAACATTTTCCAGTTCAGTGAGGCTGACAGCAGTGGTTCAACCTCCCCTAAGTCCCTCAGCAAAACCAGAAGGGCATCCACAAGAAAGATCTCATTGCTGCCCCTGCAGCCATCCCAGCCAGGAGCCCCAGTGCCACCTGTTCCCCTGTCCCATCTCTGCGCTGCTGATGGACCAGTATGTGGTGAATAACTATTAAGGACAGGAGGTGAAGAGGAAGAGCAGCGTCAGCATCACTACACACATGGAGGTTTCCTTTTTACATAATAAATCAGTGCTAACAGTAGCAAGAAATCTAGTACCTGATGGGAGTTTTACTTGCACAAAAACTTCCTGAGGGCAGAATGAAAAAAATGATTGGTTCAAAGAGATAACCAATCAGATTGTAGAGGAGGTAGGTCCAAGACATCTGATTGGTTTGTCCCATCTCCTCTACAATCTGATTGGTCATCTCTCTAAATCAATCATTTTTCATTCTGCCTTCAGAAAAATTTTGTGTAAGTATAACTCCCGTGAGCAATTTAGTAAGGAAAAACTACAGTAAAAAGCAACATTTACAGGCTAGGTCAAATACACTGTATGGATGGAACAGACCATGTGCTGTGGTGCTACCTCCACTGGCATAATCAGGGTTTATGTAGATGGCGTTGTGACTGTCCACTGAGACATACTGGTATCCATCATCATAGGGGTTGTACATGTATACCTGCAGAACAGAGTAAGTATCACTCGGGAAAAATAGCTGCTCCAGATGCTAACTTCCCATAGAAGACCTACCTCGTTCTGCCTTTGACATGTTCAGCTTTGGGTTCTTTACATATAATTGTTCTGTGACCTCAGCAAGAATTCAATGATCCTTGACAACACACACCACAATCGCAACAGGTATGGCAACATCCAGATGTTACATTTATACAGTACTACCACAAATAGTGTGACTAACCAGGCAGGAAATGATCATGATCATGGAAACAATCAAATGTTTTGTCCAACTTCGGAGCTCAGAAGTGTTGTTCTAGTAGGCCCTGTTTCCTCCAGAAAGCACACAGCCTTTCACTCACCACGGTAAACAGAAACTTACTGTATTTCTTTTGGCCTCCATCATTGTCAGCTTCCATGCCCTGCAAGTACCAATCAGAAATGACCTGGAGGGTATTTTCCTAATGGGCGAGGAAGAAGAGCTAAAACGTAAATGGATGACTCACAGTGATTCATCCTCGCTGCTGGCACACATCACAATGGAGGATCTGTCTCTCAGAACCACCACCAGCAAATTCTCCTTTGGATGTCCCTCTGGGGGAATGACACCTAAACATCACACATACTAGAGCTGAATCAATCCTGCACTTAATCGGGTTACACTTTATTTGACGGGGCACTAATAATATAGTACTATACTATTACTTATGTATTAATTAACCACAAATAAAATCTTAGTTACAAACTGATCTCTTGTTAATTCATCATTAATGAATCATGACACGTTTTATCAGGCAGTTACTATATTTGTTACTATATCTGTTTATTCTGTAAACCTTTGTGAACTACTCAAAGAACAAGTAATGAATAACACAAGTGAAATACTGATCTCATGTTCGTTATCATTAATGAATCATGATGCATCTTTTATCTCAAGTAGCAACTATATTTGTTCATAAATTGTACTTCAGTAGTAACTGGATTATTACTGTTTGTGCCCCATCAAGTAGTTACCATTAATTGATATATTGCTCTTCACTTTGTTACGGTTTTTCATGAATATTTTAAATATTTGCATTGATTTCTTAATTTATTGCAGTACTGTTTAGCGTCGGCAGATGGTACAGTGAAATGTTTTAAATCACAAACATTTTTCACATGGCGTCTACCTCTGAAATGCTAAAGCACAGTTCAAATATTTCATTCTACGTGTTTTTTTTTCCACATCGGCCGTTTTAAAAACAAAATGTGCACTTTACTTATGCACAAAGATATGCAGAGTCTAAGCAATGGGGAGTTGAAGTTGAATCGTGACACTGGTATCGTGATGAGTGTTTTATCGTGAGTTAGTTGGCAAAAACTAGCCCTAGTACATAGTTACACAGAACCTGACCCTGCAAATACTACATATCTGGTGTTATACTCACACCTGGTAACTTGTATCACAACATATCATCACACAGAAGTAAGTAGTCCCATTGCAAGACGTTTCATGAGAATTTGCCCACTAGGGGTCCATCCAGTTGACATATGTTTCCTCCCATACTGTGGTGTGCAGTACTGTCACCCACCCGTACATTCCAGTCCTGCTTTTACATCAACGCACTGCCTTTTCAGGCTGATGTGGCTCTCGTGGTCCCGCCGACTCTCCGTTTTGTAAAACATCAAACTGCCATCGATCCACAGATCACACCAGTTCATCTTCCAGCGTTTGAGGATGGAGCCTGAGGGTCGTGAGGTCAAAGTGTGAAACATACTAAAAACATTTAATTCCCAGCTGGGAATATGGGTTTGAATACGGTGCTCCAGAGTTGCCGCCTTGGGGAGCATTTCTGGGCCGTGCCCCCCCCCCCAAATGCCACCCCCCAAGGACAATGTCATTTTATTTATTTTATTTCTTAAGGTGTTCATCCTGGTCTGTCCCAGGGGCATGGCTATGGATTACTGGCCTATCTAATCCACACTCCCCCCAATCAACAACTTTATCGTTGCGGCCCCCTCCGTTACAACCTTTTCCAGTCTGTACTCTATCTAACATCTTAGCTGAATAATGTAACAGTTTCACATTGAAAATGATTTAACTACATAGAGTAATAGACTGATATAATATCAGTTGTATAAGCATATTCACCCTACTTGTAATTCCCGTTACATCATGTTCCAGATTTCCATCTTACACACCCAGAAAAGTGTTCACATACTCCAGACACCTATGTACATACACAGAATTATATATGTAAGTAACCAGTCACATTTTAAAACTACGGATGTTTCATTGTGGCCTGTTCGTGTTCTCCGTGCTGCAAGAAGAACATCTTGCATATTACATGATCCTTGTCTTGTTTTGTTGGCCTAATTGCTACAACATGCCTAGTCATTTATTTCTGTGCGTGTTTCATACTTCTCCGTGTCTGATATATAGTACTTTGTTAATTAGGGCATAAAATTTCTGTTGACAAATTTATTTGCATGTAATGGCTCTCTGAAAGTACGGCTTCACCCCCCCCCAAGACTCACTCTTCTTTCAGCCAAGTAATTGGATTAGAAAGACTTCAAGACAAGTACATGTGTGGGGAGGGGGGCACTGAGGGTGCCAGAGCACCTGCCCCTTTTGCCCAAATGATTGAAAATGCCGCTTTTCAATCACTGACAATCACGCAAAATTTACCCCTTGAAAAGTCTCTGCACGACACTGCTTAACAAATTCAAGTTTCATAACTTTAGTATCTCTGGCTATCCAGAAAAAAAACCTTTCTAGTTCTTCTTTCAATTACAGAAGCGAAATGAAAATGAGACAATTACAGTCCTGTTAATTGAGGATTCCTGGAACAAAGAAATGCTTCCTTTCCGGTCATCTAATGTTAACAGCAAACAAGTAGTCCATCACTCTGTTTTGGTATCATCTGTTTCCCTTGTGAATTCATCCTAAATTTAGACCATTCCACTCCTTAGCCCCGTCTCGCTTTTCATCTCCATTTCACTGCTGCCACTGCATCTGATTTGAAGGGAAATCGGACACCATAAAGCAGCCCTGAGCTCCAGTCGACTGGCAATTTATATCAAGCATGAAGTCAAAGCAGCAATGGAAACCAAATTCTCCAAGAAACAGAGACACATCTGCATCTCACTGTGCAGACACTACCATCAGTCTGAGATGCTTATAGAGCTATAAGTCTTAGAGCTATATTTGTCATTTGAACCCAGCAGATGGGTCAGGTTATTTCAGTTTTTAATCCTGCCCTTAGTTCACAAGCACGGCTTGCAGATATCCAGATGCTCCAAAGATTCCTGATGGAAACCAGGGAGAAGAAGCTGAAAGACTCACTTTGCCTCCAGAGCCACCCAGACTTCATCAACGCCATGCCGCTCGTTTGGTTAGAGTCCACGAAATGCAGTGAAGTGCGTTGAGAATGGTGTAGTGCACAGGGAGCTGATAGCTCTGTGGCTTAAGCAATGACACATGAGAATTACTTTACCTTGACCCCACCCACTTCTAACATACCAGAATTGTGACCTGAATCCGTTCCTGGCAACAAGAGATAATTCTCTCTTTGCCCAGTCATTTCACAAGGGTCCAGGTGATGCATAGCAAATAGACAGGAGATCTGCAGATGTTTTTCATATTACAGAATTCTCATATTAGTGCTTGTTGATATATATAAAATATTGCATATTGTATTACTGTGTTAAATATATATGTAATAGTATAAAGATTATATATTTCATATACCTTATTATATATTTTGTTTGATTTTTAAAATCTTTTAAATTTACATTCTTTATTATATATATTATGTACAGTAGCAAGTCATTTGCATAACTAAACAATCGGAGATATTATGTTGAAACCATTTGCACAACATCCATAGATGCACTCTCTACCTCAGCAATTCTGGAGTTGTATTCTGTTATTGTGTATTTTTATATGCTTGAACAACTTGATGCCTAAATTTCGGAATCAATAAAGTTCTATCTATCTACTATAAATATTTTGTAGTAGTCAAGACAACAGTTTCCACGTTAATTAAGTAGAAGAGCTCACAAACAAATGGTTTTGGCTTGAACAATGAATGCATTCATAACCAACACTAGTCCAACTGATCAACGGAACAATTACCCAAAGAAAACGAACAGTTTTTTCTCCTTTTCGATTCCCTAATTGCAAACTGCCAGACCCTGACAACCGGCCCAACAGTTTGAGCGACACCTCGCCGGATTATCCCTGTTAAACATCGCACTATGTATATTTCTGTGTTATCCTTCAAGGGTTTTATTAGCGTTTGGATGAGTAATTCAGTACATTTTGAAAACAGAAACGCATACGGTAAAATAGCAAACAAAAAAATTTAAATGTAATCGTGGTAAGGATGATTAATTCCACCGTGGTCGAAAATCTGCAAACAAACACATGACTAGGAAGTCCAATCGTAGATTACCTCATCCTATTACATCATAGGACCGCGACTCTTTACGATTTGTGGACAGAATTCGCACAGATTTTATTCTTATAATATGAAATGAAAATATTTTCGTGTATGTATAACGCCCTGTAATGTCATGGTTATTTATATTTGATTGTAATATATGTAGGCTTACATATTATTGAAGATAAACATTCTACTTTGCTGCTTCTATCCTGTATCATAACAATTATTGTTGCACGTATCAGTGAAGAAATTTCGGTGGTACTTCCATGACCTTCAGTAGTCCTTTTCTGTCATAAACACATTTTATTCACTAGGTGGAGCCATTAGCTACATTTTAAATACGTCTTCCTTTGATACACATTTTAATCACTAGGGTGCGCCATTGTTCAATAGCAATAGCATACTGCGTTATTGTAGCAGACTGGAATAGTACCAACCCTTAGCTAAGGAATGTAGAATAATTCTAACAAATGCCGAGAAAACTGTTGAGAGGGATCTAAAAATAAATCCATGATTGAATCTGGTAATCTGCAGGATCGATGAGTCTCCATATTTTTACCATTCAATTGCATCGTTAGTGATGTGACAAAAGATTAAACTTATGGGTTTTGTAGTTTTAATGTACGTTGTTAAAGTGAAATATGAGACATATAACATAGACTGTATCAAAAATGAGAAAACTGAACAAAAATAACTAACTAGTATTATGGTAAACAGTTGAATTGCAATTTTCATTAAATTGAGTGTAAGGTTGAATCTGTTATTTAAATTTGGCTAAAATAAAACGGAAAGAACGAGGCGGAGAAAACTGTCTAGTGTCACTTTTCAGTTTGCGCTACGTCCACTGCCCGAATACTTCCCCTTAAAATAGAAACATTAAAAACATTGCTATAAAAACATCTCTTAATTAAAGAAAATGGATTTTTTTCCGTCCAGTCTAATGGTGGTCTGTCAAGCGAATTGACTAATCAGATACAACCAGGCAACGCATGAACAACAGACAAGTTCTCAATCAAATCCAAATGTAGGACAAGGAAGGCTACGATTCTATGTTTTCATGTTGCTTTTGTGGCAGCACTGACTTGATGTAACGGAGCAGCTTTCTGCCCGCCTAAAAAAGGGCATGTGTCTGTTGCTTGAGACAAGCCACGCCTTTCCTCTGCTTGTTCGAGATAACAGGCTTTCATTCCTGCCACAGACATTGCTGGGACTAAACAATCGGAGATATTATGTTGAAACTCGAATTCCATTTACTTGTGTAATGGATGGCGTCGGGTTCAAGTCAAAGGATCACAGGCTGCTGTTCTTCAATGAATTCCTTGACATAATTGTTTACTGATTTTATATGGTGTACGGTGTTTCGACGCAATGTCTGTTTTAACCCCCGAACGAATTTACACTTTAGTTAAAGCACCATGTGTTATAATAATCCACTCATAACTGCTTATTCAGGTGAACCTAATGTCTGTTCCAGGGCACAAGGCAAGAGACACATTGGATGGAATGTAAATCCAACACTAGGCAGTAACGTTAATTTAAATTTATCAAAATGCCGTTCTGTCGTAGAGCTAATTAAACTTCCACACCGCAGCGCAACACAGGTCTTAAATCCAAATATCTCACCAACACTACGAACATATGTATATGTGTGCGTGTATGCCTGTTTGTGCATGTATGTATATATATGTGTGTTCTCGCTTTTATTTATATGTCTACATGTTTGCTTATTAATAGCACATTTCCTTATTCTATCTCTCTTCTATATTTCTTTATTATATTTCATTGTTTTGTGTATTTTTCTATCTTGACAGTATGTTTAATTTGATACTCGTTCCACTGCCATATATATATATATATATATATATAAATCGCCCAGTATTAAATCGCTTTCGTTCCGTGGAATCCAAGTCGATTCAGACACGACCGAGGAAACGCGAAAGCTGTGAGCAGAGACAGCGGCTGTACGCGCTCTGCGGCCGCTGTGCGACGCGTCAGCGGGAAGGTCCTCCCCCTTTGCTTTTCTGGCCCGCTGGCCTCTAAATCTCCCCCTCCCTGCATCCCCATCCCCCACCTGAGTGTGTCGATGTTACCGACGTCGCTCTCAAAAAGCTGCGGAGAAGAAACTAGAGGACACGGCGAGTGATTGAAAGCAAATCCGGGGGATAAGATCCGAGGGGGTCGGCAAGCGCACGGTTACAGTTAATTCACCGAGATAATCTGGTAAGTTTGGGGACGAGCGTTTGCCGTTTTGATGCAGTGTTTCATGTTGCTGTTTCTATTCTTCTAACAAATGACAATCGAGCAGTGCAATGGGTATGATGTAAGCGGAAAAGTGACAGAAACGGCGATCTGATCATTCCCGAGGATGATCATAAGCAGTAGGGTGGCCATGTGAGAAAAGAACAACGGGAGGAAACGAACCACAAACTCCAACACAAACCTTGATCGGTGTGCTTTTTCCATTAAATGAGCTGCAATGTGTGATAAATATCATGGGCTGAGGTGATCAGAAGAATGCACAAAAAGTAAAACACGGCAGGTCGCTTGTGTGTGGATGCAGCGGGGTCGTTTCCTTTCGCCACTTTCCCTGGTTGTAAGCTGCGTTTCCCCTCTTGTCATACAACAGTCCAATGAGGAAATGTGCTTCTCAAAATGGTGCCTGGAGTTTGTGTGACCATTTTAAAACCAATGGATTTCCGATTGCGGCGCTCATTGCAGAAAGCTGGTGCATGTAGCAAAGCTTGAATATGGAGGAGGGGAAAAAACGTTAACCTGTAATTTTATGCAAACTATCCGAGTTAAATGCGGATACAGTTTGATAACTGTGCAATGCACTTTGGCCAGCTGTAACTGTCCGTGGCGGTAGCAGCGGTGCGGAGTTAGCTTAAGAAGCTGTGCCATTTTTACTCAGTTACTTCGTAATTGTGTCGTTTGACCTCTGTCAGCTTCTGTATTTTTGAAGGCAGTTGTGTTTTACAGGTTTAGTGGATTTATTTTTATCAGAAAATGATCAGACTAGATGCTTATTTTCGAAGGCAGAACTGCCATTTTATTATGTTATTGATGGGCAATATCTCGACATTGAGCAAAACCCTGAAATCTACTTAATTATACTGAATGTTGCATTAATCGCGTAGTTATCATTAAATGAAATATCTACCCTCGAAAAGCGTGGCATGATCTCGGCTGTGCATGAAACCAGAACAGATGAAAATTAGTGCTTTTTGCATGCGTGAAGGACCATTTATGTTGGGATATAAACGTTGCATGTAGGCTTATATGGAAATTATTGCTTAAGAGTAATTTTCAGATGCTGTTGCGTGCAACGGTGTAGTTGAAAGTGGAATCTGGATTGTTCAGTCATGATTGGATCACAGTTACTTTTTGTTCCTTGTGCTGTAAAACCCTCTATGTTTTGCGGGCTACGCATTTGCGTATTCCCGTCAATCTCGCTTGTCATCACGCATCGCCTTACTGCCAGCTGGCCTTTATCGATTACACTCCACAGAATTGTTCCAGACGTCACGTATCCAAAATCCTAATATAGCAATAAGATATATGCAAATAAAGATAACGGAGTACTGTGCTGTTTAAATATATTTTCCCATGTATGTGGTTGGTATGAGTTTATTGGCACACAGGTGACAATTAGGTAATTGTAACTGATTTATTGACTGAAATCACCAGTCAGTCAAAGATATGCAAGGATCCGATGAGTCGTTTTTACGATCTGTAAGGTTGTATAGTATAACTCGAGTTTCACAGCAGTAAATTAAATCCAATTAAATACTATAGAATTGTCATAAACTATTACGGAAAGCTCACAGCCACCCTTGGTTATTTTGCCCATCCGAGAGCCATTGCCGTCATAGCAATGTAGGTTTTTACGACATTCGCCCACCACAAAAGCTTGCTTATGACTTGTTTCCCCGTTATATTTCTGTATACGACGCTATTTATTGGGCGTAGTAATTATGGTTTATTCTTATTTCATCCAAAATACACTGACCAGGAACTGAACTTGACACGTAGATGCTTAGGCTGAAAGGTCTGCGTGCCTCCCTTCGTGCGGCGCGGAGCCGCTGACCCGTTTGGAACTTGCAGTACAGTATTATGAACGCTTGGTGGCGCAAGGAAAACGCGTGTCTTTAGTGGTTTTAGCGCATGAATCGTTCGGTTGATTTGTTGTACCTGTCATGATGTTAGACTCGCACATGCTGGAATGTGCTCTTTGTGTGTGTTAGAGACGGACTACCATTTTGGATTTTGTTTCAGCATACTTCTGTGACACTGTAAATATGTTTTTTTAATATGGCGAGATAATGCGGTTGAGGTCCCGTATTATCCACTATTGATAGATGGTTATAAACAACGATCCAGTTTTTTGTTTTTTACGAAGGCCAAAATATATCCGGATTCTTAAAACTTGAGTCATAATAAACATTTGGAAGCATCATCTGAGAGATTAAATCAGAGGTTGTTGGTTGAAATTGCCGTTATATTTTGTTTATATAATGTGTGTAATTAGTAATCGTCTTTCGTGCTGATGACAGAGATGATGGTAATTTGTGTAGGGGTTATAGAACTGCTAGTACGCAGGAGGCTGAGGTGATTTTATTTAATTTTGTATATATTTTTTGCATTTTCCCTTTAACTTATATCAAGGCTGTTAGGTTGTTTTTTTGTCTTGTTATTTGTGCCTTATAGTCTTCAACTATAAATTAGGTGACTTGGTAAACAATAGAAGTCTCATGTAGCTGCCTATTAATGCTGCAACTTGCAAGGGAAGGCTTTTTGCTCCTGACTGACATCTAGTATAAAATTGTCGATTGCAGTGCAAATAATTTATCATGTTTACACACACTCACACACACACACACACACACACACATACATATATATATATATATATATATATATATATATATACACACACACTTATATTCTTTTGGAAGACTGACAGCACACAGTACAGTACAGGTACAGTTTTGTTCCTCAAGGTACAGACATTAATGTACCCCCAGTGATATAAAAAATGTTCTTCAGAGTCCATTTCTGTACCTTAAATTAGCCTTAAAATGTACATTTAACTACAGCTAGGCTGTACCCTCAAGGGTCTGCCAAGTGACATCTAATTTTACCCTCAAAGGTACAAATTGGTATGAGTTAAGGAATCCCACGGTTCACTCAGTCCCACCTACCATCCTGCGGCATCTCAGTAGGTACGACCATGGGGTGGGATGAAGCTGAAGAACCCGGATACTTAACCAACGTTTTGGCACATAGAGAAACTCTGATTTTGGATCTTCTGGGCAATTGCTAGAGTAAGGTTTCTGTAAGGTTCGGGCTTCTCGAGGATGCAGCAGAATCCTCCATAGGGTTTGCATGTTCTCTTCAGCACATAGAGAATTACTGGGTGTCATTAGCGGTGTTGAAACATTGACCCTGTTGTCTATACAATGACAGTGGCTTCTTTATTTTGGTCTGACTTTACGGTAACCTGAAGGGAATTAAACCAGCCAATAATTGTCAGTACGGGGTAATTTTACCAAATGGGTAATTTCTATGAGCCCTAATCTTTCCACTTAAAATGATTTAGATAAGTTTTAGCACCACGGAGCGATTAATGATGCATGGTAGTCGGAAGATGAAGGAAATGGCTGCCGGGGAAAAGAGGCTCGTGTCTGACAATCTGGCCTCAGGTTTTCCTGAAAGTTTTAACCTGGATATTTTCTTGTTAGTTGTTGCTGTGCTGTTGTCATTGCCATGGCCCCAGTGATGAGATCTTTCTGGCTGAAGCTGGGATATATTAAAGGCCACTTTTTATGGAGCATTAGCCATGGCCCAGTACATGAGTCCTGACTGTCTAATCATGGTGCCCCCTTGTGTATGCAGCCTCACACTGCATAGCATGCTAATTCTAATGCTAATTCTGAATGACTGTTTGCTGTCTCGTAAACTCGTAGTTCCTCACTGGTGCATTCTGGGAAGTCTGATCCATAGACATGCATCCTCACTCGATGAAATGGACCTGCAAAAAGGAATTAAAAGAATGTATGATTAAGTGAAGAGCAGTTAATTATTGGCCTGTGTGTCAAATTGTGTTGTGTTTTGACCCTCTATTTGCAAAACTTCTCATCAGGACCTATATCTAAAAATGTTTTGTCATTGTCTGGGGATGATTTAAAATAAATGTTGGCATTTAATCTGCTTTGAAATTTATTGTGCCGAATAATTGGGTTAACTGGTAAATTGTAAGCTGTGCAGGGTAAGAAAGTGCTCAGTGAATAAATTATCATAAAATAAGCTAGAAAAGAAACACGGTTAATAGAACAAAGTAGAACTGTGGTGCCAACAGAATGCAGAAGCAGCATCTTGTTGCCTAGGATACAAGCCCCTCCCCCTTCAGGAGCTTGTTTATATCTGGCCACCAGTTCTGTATGAGTGGGGTATCACTGTTGTGCTTCATGGTGAAATGGCTTCCTTAATGTGCAGTCACAAGCCCCCCCCCCCCTTATTTCTGTGGGATTTAAATGGGAGGAGCCTCATGGGATCAATGGAATCCTGTGTGAATTCTCCAGAGACCTTTGCATGAGTCAATAGTATTTCACTGATGATTTTCCAGATGAGCAAGTGAGATGGTGTCGCTCCCTGCCAGGAATTCCAGGTCACTTTACCCCCTCCCCCCCAGCAGTGTCCCTCTGCTGTGGAGGTTCTGGCTGCTCTCCTCAGGCTGACCTGTATGAACTTGGCATGCGCTCAGGGTGAGCAGTGCATAAAGACCGCTTCTGCATTCAGTCCATTACATCACCCAGGTATTCCCAAGTGTTGGTCCTGCAGTTAGTGCTGCCTGGATGCAGCCAGAACCTACCGTGGACTTAGATAACTGGGGTGATGCAAAATTATGAAGGTGACATTTCTTTGTCCTTAATTATGTGCTGTAATAATTGCAAACCATTTAAGAAATATATTGCTGGATGTGAGGAATATGTAATATGTTAAGGGGTAGGTATTGTCTGCATTAGGGCTGCACGTTATAGGAAAAATTCCAATTTTTTGAAGTACAATATTGTGATATTTATAAAGCGGAAAGGGAGATGGAAATTTACCTACAATAAACTATAGCCAAATAGAACACATTTTCTACCAGTGTAATATGTCAGTCAAGTTGGTGGTCCTGCTGCAAGTACCGCCAACAGACACAAATAACTTTCTTTTACTCAGTATCATTTTTATGGAAACCCAAATACTTCCATACAGCAGAAGACAAATATCTTTTTTTTTTGTGGCCTGTTCTTTTTTCACCTTCCTCCTCCTCATATACTAGATAATCTTTAAAAGGCACAGTCGTTAAAATTGCTAAGCTTGCCAAGTTTTGTTTCCTGTGACAGAGTTAAAAAAAAAAAAAAAGTTATCCATGATTTCTCTTACTGGGAAGCCTATACCGCAGAATATTGAATCTTGGCAACAAAATTAGTGGGGGTGGTGGTCCCCTACGATAAAACGTGCCATTTGGTGGAATTTTATCATAGGGGACCTACTGCTCGCTTGGTGGATTTTATCACCAAGATTTCAAACAATAGGATAGTGTTGCTTTTGAAAATACCATATACCATGCTACAATGTCTGTGCAGTATGACAGTATGAAAAACTCAATAGCACGCAAGCCTAATCTATTGTGGTCCTTGTGTGTAATATGAAATGTTGATATCAACGTCACAAATCATGCTGGTCTAATGTGTATGTTGGGCTTTTGAGGATTTATGAGCAGTTTTTAAGATAAATCAAAATATATCAGCTGTTGCGTAAATCATTAAAAATAAGTAATTAAAGCAATGCAATGTTATGACATCATAAGATTGGTGCATGGGTGTGGTGCATGCACATCTATAGACTCCATCTGCTCGCCTACAGAGACCAGGTCAACATTTGTCATTTTGACATTAACGTAATCTTTTGTAAATCATGAATGGTGTATGTAGGCAGCCGCTTGGGGTGTTGAACAATTAATATTATTAATGTTGATGATATTATGACACTGCTGATTATTATTAATCAATAATAATAATAATAAAGGTACTTCCTTTATGTTCACTGATTACTCTTGCTCTTGAGATCCATGAGTAATGTGAAATAAACTTCTCTCTGAGTAATAACTGTCTGCAGCACGTGTTAACGTGTTGTCGACTTGTTTTAGTGATCAGCAGAATTTCCGTCTGCCAGCAGGTTTGAGACACACTTTACCGCCACCAGCTCTCTAGCCCTAAACTACCTCAAATTTGTTTTTCACAAGCAAGCATAGCGCACCCTTCCTGGCTCACGCTGCAGTCATTTATCTGTCAACTCCCAGTTTGTTTGTTGCCTCCGTAAATATTCTGTCACTTTGTCCTAAAGCTTTTTTATTTGACATGACAAAGCCTTGTGTAATTTCAGCTGTGATATCCTTAAGCGTTTATGCAACGTCTTATCTGCCCTACACTCATGTTTATTATCTGAATGCATCGTAAATACTCTCCTTGTGCCTGGTTATCAATGTCTCTCTTCATCCTTCCTTTTATATTTACTTTAAGCGCGTGTGCCATTTCACTGGTCACTGATTCTCCCAGACCCTCTGCTTTTGCACCCACATTTACACAAGTGAAATACCAAACATTCTAGAAGTGTCTTATGTCATAGTCAGAGGCAGGCATTTCAGTTCCAGAAAGTAAAAATCCAATCTTGTTTCAACAAACCACCTCCAAGATTTATGTGCTTTTGGGCGCTGCGTTTCCTGCAGAGCCATGATATTCAGTGATCATGGTTTTTCAGATCCACTCACGTGTTCCATCTTGCTTTCTGCAGCACGGGCTGACCATCTCCTGCCATGAACCCTGTTTACAGCCCCGTGCAGGCGGGGGCCCCATACGGAAACCCCAAGAACGTGGCATATGCAGGTGAGTGTTTCGCCCAAATTGTCTCTCTTCATAAAATGTTGTACTCTATGTGAGGTTTCGTTTAAGAACCGGTGTTTAATGCTGATTTTACAGGGTCAACCTGAGTCTGCAAGTAAGAGGCCAGATGGCTTGAATCTGACTTGTGCATCTGCCGATTTGTGCATCCGCCAACTGCCCAAAGGCGCCCGGTCGTCCTCATGTTACCAGTTAGGCTTCTTCACTCAACGCCAAACGGCGGGATTGCACAAATCAAAACCGATCGAGGCACCAATTCGGTTAATTCTCAGTAACTTCACCTTCGGACCTCAACAACTGTCAAATGAGAGAATAGTCCCAAATACAGACGCTCCCCGAGTCACGATTGGAACATAATGCCATCATATGGCGAAAATGCGTTTTAATACAGTATGCCTAATCTTACAAACATCATAGCCTAGCCTACCTTACACATGCTTAGAACATTGACATTAGCCTACAGTTGGGCAAAATCGTTAACACAAAGCTTATTGTATAATAAATTGTTGAATGTTTCATGTAATTTATTGAACGATCATCCCCATCGCAAAGTCAAATTGTCATAACATGGACCGTCGTAACCCGGGGAGCGTCTGTACACAGTATATTGCCTTTAAATCCCAGGAGAAGCCATTGGTGCTGTTATGAATTTCTGAAAGTAACCTGCTGCATAGATGAGTAAAGTCATGTTGGATAAAGGCATTAAAATTTTCAGTTAAATAACATCAGTTGATTTGAAGTTCCATGTGGTGAAGTGAAAGGCTTGATGGCAAAATAAAATGGCAAAGTATAAAAATATGCAATGCAGACAGAAACTGTTATCTGACGTTTTTAAAGTTCGCTTTTCTGCAAACTTTCATCCACAGCATGTGGACACGTCTATAGTATATTGGTGCTTTTCCACTGTCACCAAGAACCGAGCCGTACCCATGCTGACGTGTCCCTACTTACTAGCAGAGCTTTATTAATGTCTCTCTGTGAACATCCTGGTTCCTGTATGCCATTGGAAAAGTGCCATATCTGTGCCAGAATGAATTTTTACAGATTTACGGTGGCTTCCCCCCACCTTCAATGACCAGCTTATAGTGTATTAGCCAGTCCCAATACCTCTCAGATGTGGATGGAACATCCAAGCTCTTCACACTCTGTCTGCACCCCCATTCCCCTCTACTATGAATCTTTCGTCATGGATGCTGAAAGTTGTGATAGTCCCTGTTGCTGAGGATGCTGTTCGGTTTGAGGTGACGCCCCTCATTTCTGTTCCAGCAGCCAGCTGAAGGGCAGCATGTTGCCATGGAAAAAACAGAAAATTACGGTAAAGGAATGTGTAAGTGGAGTTGCAGAGAAGACTAATAACTAAGCAGAAAGGGATTTACAGTAAATAATTTAGTCTTCCAGGTCGTAGTCTCATCCCCCTCGATCCTCTTTGATGAAGCTGATGGCACAATTGGCATTGTTGCCATATGATTTCTGATGAGCCGGATTAAACTGCAGGAGATGTTAAGTCTGTGCGTATGTGTTTGTTCATACTTGAGCCTATAATGTGCTTTAGTAATAGTTACTGGTGAGGCAGGTAAATTGCATACAGTGAGAAGAATGCATATAGTAAAACAAAAATGCAGAAATGTAATTTCTTGTACACAACAAAGAACTGACACAAAAAAAAATGTTAATCTAGGAAACGTCCAAAAATGATCCCCTGAAGAGTGGAGTACGTAAGCTACGTTGCTTTGGCGTGGAACTCACCTGAGCGCCATTGTCTCAAGGTAGATCTACATATCAGATTTAGTGCCTGGCCTACTCTTGTCTCCTGTTGCCATGGTAATAAACTCAAGTTTGGCAAGAGCGCGTGTGTGTGTGGTGGAGCGGCTTAAGGGAAGTTGAAGAGTATCATCCGTGTCTCTGGGTTGCATGGAGGAGATGCAAAAAGACAGAGGAGAGGATGAGAAGGACCTGTAGGAAGGAGTGGGGGTGTGTGGATGCCTGGAAAGTTCTGGGTTGTGGTGATATTATATGTAAGCGGGATGAAAACCTCCAGCAGTGCTTAACTGCAGAGTTTGCCTGGGCCTCTCGCCAGGAGTAGATCAATAATGACAGCATTACGGCGAGGAGGCGGAGGAGGGGCAATGAGCTGCTCTGGTGCGCCGTGTGGAACATCTGGGCATGCAGCCTCTTCAGCTACTGCTGATATTACCTGGGCTGCGCTATCCTGGCTAAGCTCTCCCTGATATGCTAAACCGTCTTCGCTTTGTCTGCTACAGTATCCTCCCTAAGTGTATTCTTTTGCCTCACTAAGGCTGTCCTTGCCACACTAACACAGCTTAGCTTCGCCTGTTGAACTACACCCACTAGACCGTCCCTGCTATGCTGCCTCCTCCGTGTCGTAGCCGTTGTGGCTCGGCCCACCTGACTGTCTGCGTTACGCTTCAGCTAAAGCTCTGTGTGCCACTCTTTGCCAACTATGCTGTGGTTGCCGAGGGCCGAATGTGAAATGCAGGTCTGCTAGACAAATATGCGTAAATATACAGCATAGCCTATTCAGTGGATAGCGACATTTCAGAGCTGCTGCTTCATATTAAATGTTTATATTTAAAACGATGAACTGAGTGATACACTTGTGCTCCCGTAAGTATGAACTAGGTAGTTCTCTTATGGTGCCAGTTACTAAGAGCCTTTATTGATAAAAATGGCGTTCGAGGGTGTTTGAGTGGATGTTGAAGCACTAACCTCTGCACTGTGGAACATCGTTGTATACTGATCTCATCTACAGCAGCCTCATAGCTTTCCCGTAACATCACAGTTTGCGTTGGCATTATTAATTCATTGTGTATTGGGTAGTTTAATTGAAGTAGATTCATTCTTGCATACAACTGGATATCTTGACATTAAGTATACATAAGCTGGGCTGTTCTGGAGACCTTAACCAGAAGCATTCACAAATATCGCTAGTCTTAGTCCTTAACCCTTATCTCTGTTGCCCTAGGTGACGACTAATATTTCCCAGCTTTGTGTGGGTTTAGTTTCTGGGATCTGGAACATTCTTTTTCTGCTGTGTTAAATTTAGCCGTCTAATGTTTTATATGTGCTGTTGCAGATTGGTTGGTTGGTAGTCATCTGTACTGAGTTTAATTCTCCCAAATGCTCACCTTTTGAAATGATGTATGTCTTAAAATATGGGGCTCTGTCCTCAGATGTGTGCCAGTATTGGAATAGGAAAGGTGATTATGTGATGAAAAGTGTAGGCTGGCCAAACTCCCTCCTGTAATTGAGTGGTATTTTTGGAGCTCTTCTTGGGGCGGCTCAGGTTGCGGCTCGGCTGTGACGAGCAGGCGGGGGCAGGTTTGAGCTCGGCGAGGTGTTGCAGGTGTGGCCCAGGCACAGAGCCCCTGCCGTTGAGCCCTTGAGCGAGTGGCCGGGGAAGGGTTAACAATGGGGAGACTTCAGAGTGAAGCTTCAGGTAATATAACGTAGATGTAGCACTTTCTAATGATCCTGGGGGGGGGGGGGGAACCATTAGAGAATGGACATGATCTGGCTGGTTTAAGGCATAATTATACAGTAACAATTAATTATTCCCATAATGCCTGAGAGTGGTGAACGTGACACAATTGCATTTAATAGCTGCTACCATTACCCTTTTCTCCTTTCATCATGTCTGTCACTCAGCCAGTATTGAAATTTGATGACGTCTAAGCCACCGGGAATTTTTTCCTGCAGTTTCATGCTGCATTAAGATCGGCTCGCACTGATGGTCACCTCAGCGCTGCTTGGACCCACCAGCCTCTTGAGATTATGTTGTGCTCCCTTGTCCCATACTGCCAGGCCCATGTGGGGAAATTACTGAAGTGTCTTATGGAGACAGATTGTTTCTACTGAATGCCATCTGTTTGTATTCTGATTTGGAAGATCTCTTCCAACCTTAACCCCCCCCCGCACTCTCGTTCCCCTCATTTCTTGCTCGGAAACGTTCTGTCAGCTCCGCCATCTGTTGAGGCCCGAGGGTGAATTTACTGAGAATTAAGTGAATTGGTGCCTCATTTGGTTTGGTTTTCTGTAACCCCGCCGTTTGGTGTTGAGTGAAGGAGCCTAACAGGTGACATGAAGTAAGCCTTTAGTCCTGTCCTGTTCTGGTTTCCGCCTGAAGTCCATCAATATGTCTCTCTATTGCCCATAGTGTATCTGTGTGTGTCCTGCCATGGATTTTCCATTCTATCCAGGGAAAACCTCTGCCTGCTGGTGGATTAGTATTATTCTTAAGAACTAGTACTGTCTAGGCCAGTGGTTCTCAGTCGGTCCTCAGGCCCCACTGCCCTGCTTGTTTCCCTGCTATCCCTGCCCTACACACAAGTCCCAGCTGTTTTTCAGCTTCTGATTGACTGACTGAACACACCTGATCCAGGTAATCAGCAGTGTGTCGGGCAGTGATAACTGGAAAACAAACAGGGCAGTGGGGTCCGAGGACTGAGTTTGAGAACCACTGGTCTAGGCAGTGGTGAACCGATATGGGTTGGATTTGGTTCTTTGAAAATGAACTCCCTGAAACCATTTGATTTTTGTGAACTTCTTCGAAACTACATCCCCAACCTCAACAGCTGGTACCATTGGTGATGTTGGTAGCTTGTGTGTGTAGGTGCACGCCGGCAAGGGAGTGAGTATGATCACCAATGCCCAGGGCTGTCCTGGTCATTTGCATGTTGGTAATGCTTTAATGAGACTTTTTACGTCACGTTGAGTAACTAAAACAGGGCCTTGTGTGTCTCCCAGATCTGGCCCACTCACCGTGAGTTGTTGGTTATGCACACACATCCACACATTCGCATTGTCGTCTATGTAGTAGTCATATGACCAAAATCATGCGTAAGTATGACAAACAAGTTATAGTCCTTTTCGTCCCTGAGAACTTCTGACAAGGTCTGTATCTCCAGGGTTTACTGTTCCCCACTGTCTCCTCCTGATATGGGCTGTTTCTCAATATGCGTACTTTATTGTACCCCTTTTATGTCGTCTTCCATTGCCAAAGACCAGTTCCAATACCAAGAACAGAAGTACTGAGGACTGTAAAAATCCCCAGATGTCGTTCTTGCCCCACCCCAAATGTCAAGGATGCACCGGTTGCATCCTCACCAAATGGGATCAGTTCTGTGATTCATTGCGTCCCCAGTTTGTTTTTGGGAGGCAAGTTAGCAAGACCGCTCTTGCCAAGAGCACAAGTATGATCTTTGCATTCTTGCTATTGAGAAACACCCATGATGTAACGGTACATATTCTTTTCATGTTAGGCTTCCCTGGAGGATACCCCACGACAGCACCCACCTATACCCCCAATCTATACCAGACTGGCAGCCCGGGCTACCCCCCAGGTAAGGAGTCCTTCTGAAGCAAAATCTATGGCAATTATGTTCCCCCAAACTGGGTTTGGCTCACGCCCCTGATGCCAAGTGCAAGATGGGACCATTCTCACCTTCTTTACATGTAGGGAAACAGAGGCAGGAATGAGCAGTTTTGTGTTGGACAGTCACCTTAGGACCCAGAGAAGCCATGTGCAAGACCATCCTGTCAAAAACAAGAACAGCTTGCGGATGAGTGGAGTCAGGAGGTGTTAGATTTATGCCCTGAGTGAAGTGAATGGCGTTATGTCCTCTGAGCCACTATGAGTGGTCATCCGCCTAGCAAGAAACGGCAAGCTGGAGTCAGAGAGTATCATGTTGGCGGATGTCTTTCCCCTTATCCATGTTTCTGGTTTGCTTATGTACACTCTAGCTCAGGGTTGGTTATTCACCTAAAATTCACCAAACTATAGTGCTGCTGGTAATGGTAATATTTCTGATTTGGGGGTTGGGGTGATGTGCTGGTCATTTAACCGATACGCTTATCGTATTTGCCTGGTAGCACATCTGCTACTCTACTAGCACGATAACAGCTATAAACACTACTGGACAAGACGGTGTAGCCGAAGGACCCACAGAGACCTGGTGAGGTGGCCACTCTGCGCCTTTTCCAAAGTCATCCAGCTTTAAAATACAATTGTATAAGGATTACATAAAAATGCTCTGGGTCCAGATTAGGACCGGAGGTTGCAGGTTGGTGACTACCACTCTAGTTGCTTAAGGCACGCAACACCCCCCCCCCCCCCATGGTTTCGGTTTATGGGTTTTTCCATGCATCCCTGGAGCAAGTTGATCCTCTGCCCACTCTGCACCAATGCATGCTGCATTATGGCTTAAAATGTTCCCTGGGTTCTTGGCAGAAGTGCTTAGGTAAACAGGCTGGTTCAGTTCTGTCCACACGTTGGAGCACGATGCTGGTTTCATGTAAACAAGCTGCCTGCGTGCCAGAGCGTTGGGAATCTTGGTGTAGGCAACTCAAGAGAGGTGTCTCAGTCTTCGTTGAACCGACAGGCAAATTGGGAGATGAATCTTCTCGTAAATGTCATTTTCACCTATATCAGAGTCCTTGGTGCATTCAGTTGATTTTTGCAGGCGTTTCTATACTGCCCACTCACTGTGCCCAAGGTTAGTACGGAGACAAGCAGTTTACCCGAGACGGATTGAATGTGTCATTGCCTGAGCCAATATAATAGGCTTGGATCATGTGGCTATGTGACAATATGTTGTTAAAACAAGACGTGAAAGGGACTCCTGTCCCTCCTTTTGTCACTAATGTGGCTCTAAGCCTGAGGGATGCAATTATACAGGGTGACCGTGAACGAGATCAGGAAGTAAAAGGATGTTTAGCTTATTGTTCTCACCCGGAGTTGTCTTTCTGCCCCTCTTTCCCCCACCTGACTCGTACTGCAGGATATGCTACAGGGACACCGTACAAAGTGCCCCCGACCCAGACTAACGGTGCCCCCCCACCTTACTCCCCGTCCCCCAGTTCCTACCAGGCAGCTATGTACCCCATCAGAAGTGCGTACCCCCAGCAAAATCTCTACGCCCAGGTAAGAGGAAGATTTTACATTTGGAAGATCATCAAGATCTATATTGGTGACATCAATGCCGAATTCAAAATGTTTCTCCACTAGGGGGCGTACTACGCACAGCCCGTGTATGCTGCTCAGCCCCATGTCATCCACCACACCACAGTGGTGCAGCCTAACAGTATCCCTTCAGCCATCTACCCCTCACCCGTCCCTGCCCCGCGGTCTAATGGCGTGGCTGTGGGCATGGTGGCTGGCACCACTATGGCCATGTCAGCAGGTGAGCTTCTTTAGCAGAGATGGAAAATTCAGATCCAAAAAGTACAAGTCCTGACCAAGATTTTGTTCCAACCAACCACTTGTGTATAAAATAGTTACATTCACAAACTATTTTATACACAAGTGGTTGGTTGGAACAAAATCTTGGTCTGGATTTTTACTTTCTGAACCTGAACTTTCCTATTCTGTCTTCCATTCAGATCACTATATTCCTTAATAGAAATTATGCTCCACATTTAAAATGGTTTTTGTACAAATACATTGCTTAACTTCAACTATTAAACTGTAAATTGTTTATATCCAGGTCCAGCCCAAGGCATCAATAAACTGAGCTGGGGGGGGGAGGGGGCATCTGATCGCCTGTCAGAATTAAAAGGAAGATGACCAATGAGGTTAATAAAATTTTGCTTAGGGCCCCATAATGGTTTGGGCCACTCCTGTTAATGGCCAATAATTTTTCCATGTGCCAGTTGCAATTTCAAAGCCAGCCTTGAATATCTGTATTTTAATTGGGGAAAATATCAAACGGAAGCTTGTTTAACTTGCTTCCTAGTGTTTATTGGGTTTAAAACAATCAGTGATCCCAGCTGTTGTAAGCCTGACCTGCATTCCTTGTTTTGCTTCTACCGCTGTTGATGCCATAGGTATGGTGGTATTTGTATTGGTGGCGTCACGATTCTGTATTTTAATGCATTTAAATCTGGGTCAGGTGTGTAGCCGGATTCTCTTGCCATGGCAATATGCGAAGGGCCACTCTGTTCTACTCCGCATCTGTAGGGACCTTGCTGACCACCCCTCAGCACACGCAGCACATCGGTGCCCATCCCGTCGCCGTGCCAACATACAGGCCTCAAGGGACGCCTGGCTATAGCTACGTGCCCCCGCACTGGTAAACCTGACTGGACAGCTCCATGTAAGTGCCCTGCCCAGGCGTGACCAATCGATCACAGGCTCATATTTCCCAATGTAACGTTTTGTCACGTCTGTGTTCCACCTTCTCTGTTTTTCAGATCTGGCGTTAAACGTTGTATGCAACTTCTCAAGTCATTTTTTCTGGTGCTGGGTATTCAAGATCAGAGCCTGAAATCTGTCTGCAAGAACATCGAGGGAGGGGGTAGAAAGTGCAAGTGTCACTTTATACAGTCTTTAGTGTTTTTCGGAGCTGCTTTTCTCCATTTTTCCGCCTGTTTTTAGTTAATACTCCACAGCCGTGCCCCACCCCTCTCATCCCGCCCATGTCGCAGCCATTGCGCTCACCCAGCCCCACAAATTTTTAGCTTCACTCGGAAGGTGCACCTGATTTGTGTGTCCCTCTACCTGTTTTGCCCCTCCCCCCCAGGATTCGTCTTCCGGTTTTTAGCAAGTGTTTAAAAATAGTCTCCGCATATGAGAGTGGCTGGATTCTTTAATAATGCCCTCCATGCTTACGAATTATTGCATTACCTAGTGTGGTGTCAGTCAGTCACTCAAATTAGCTTACCTAGGGTTATACAATATATGAATTTGATTTGAGACATATATATAAAAAATACACACAGACTTCATCTATACGGTGTATATATAAATACTCTGAATTTAACGTGACAATTAAAGGGGGGTTTATTAATAAAATTCACTGGATAGACAGTTAAAAAATATAACAAAGTAGGGCTATGAATAGAATCATTTTAAACTGCCCCCAATGATCTTTGCTTCTGGGTTTCTGGAATGGGGTGCTTTCATGGAGGTGTTTAAGGGGGAAAGGGATTCAGAGGTGGCACTTGAGTCCGGGTGACAGCAATGGGCAGGGGCCCCAGGTTGTAAAGACAAGGTGTGACATACCATCCAGTTTACGGCGTTGGTGTGCCCTCTCTGAGTGTACTGGTTGATGGGGTGGGATGAGGGGGCAGAGTATGTACTGGGAGTGTGGCGAGGCAGCTGTGATCACCTAGGATGGACCTTACTCCCTCCCCCCAGAGAACAGATAGTGTACAGACAGTGTAGCTACGTATCAGTGAAGATCCACGAGCTTTGCACTGAAATATTTAAGTAGTAATGTATGTTATGAACAGGTACAGGAACATAATCTGCTCCTTATAGGTTATACAACTCTGCAGTATGGTACCCTTCGGTTAACGGCAGAGTTTAAGCATCTAATATACGTAAATATACCCAAGTATACATAACTTATGCGAGTACTCTGTCAAAGTCATGTAATCACGCATATTGACAAAACGCCATTCGATTTTTAGTGGAGCAGGTTAGCATGACTGAGGTTTGGGGCGCCTCTTCCCTCGGCCCCCTGGGACTGATGTGTGAGTCCCCCCTGCT
>JAODJX010000040.1:12234598-12263331 GCA_026776945.1 Isichthys henryi | reverse complement strand
TTCTCTCCTACCATTTATATTGTCACGGTGAACTGTATAGTTTGCATACAGTATAGCATAAAAAAATAATAAAAAACTCGTGCGCTTTTGCACACCAAAAATGGGCAATTTAGC
Source organism: Isichthys henryi (assembly GCA_026776945.1). NCBI lineage: Eukaryota > Metazoa > Chordata > Actinopteri > Osteoglossiformes > Mormyridae > Isichthys > Isichthys henryi. Next base: position 12,263,217 of record JAODJX010000040.1, on the reverse strand, counting down.
AACTCCAATTAGCCTCAGCATGTTTTTGGACCATGGGAGGAAACCGGAGTACCCGGAGGAAACCCCATGACGACATGGGGAGAACATGCAAACTCCATACACATGTGACCCAGGCGGAGACTTGAACCCAGGTCCCACAGATGTGAGGCAACAGTGCTAACCACTGCACCACCATGCCGCCCCTACTTTGGTTCAGAGTAGATAAATCTTATTGAAATGGGGGTAAATGTCTGTTTCTGGTGTAAAATAGGGCGGCTGTAACCATGGTTTATCATACAAGACATTGTAATGGAAGAAACTGGCTGAAACTTTGATATGACTCTACAAAGAAAGCTTTCGCAGAACTGTGGTACCATGTTATTGAGGTGCCAGTTAGTGGGAGGCGACTGGACGATAAATTATTGTGATCAGTGGCAGTTGAATTCATGATAATCATTTCAGGGTTATTGCAAGAATCCCAATATGGCACGTTTAGCAGCCACTTGTCCAAAGCAACGTACAAGTCAAGCAAGTTACAAGTGCATTACTTAACACTATTATGACAACGGAACAAACCGACAGGCACCAATCACACACTGTTTGGAGGCTTCAACCATTTGCAAGAGAAAGAGTTTGAAATTGGTGTAGGCATGGACACAGCTTATTTTAAACACAAAGGCCTATTTATTGGGGGGGGGGGGTAAATGTAGCCAGCAGTACTACAACGAAATTAACCGACGTGAAAGAAAGCATTTTCAGCCTGCATAACACCTCAGCGTTGTCTGTATATATCTCACTACTTTGTCAGTTATCAGTCTCAGTGGATCACATCTTGGTAACTAGGTCTTGAGCTGAATCTAATTGATCTCTTCTAACCAGTTAGCTAACATGGGCCATAAATGGTTGACTATACTGTCAGAGTGTGCAGCATGGCTGATGAATAATTTGTTCCAGAAAAGCTTCTGTTTGTGTGGAAATTAGTGCTGAGCAAAATGTACCATGGAAGATATAGCTGACGCTGTCAAAAATCGATTTCCAGATACTAATCCATTTCCATATTAATCTATATTGATACCAACAGTGCGGTTTTCGCCTCATTCGCCACACAGCACCACTACAGCGCAGACGCGCGTGCACGCACGCACACACTCGCGCAGCCCCTCCCCTCTTCTCAGTAGCCGCTGAACGCATTCGCGCTGGTTAACACTCACATACCGAGTTGGTCGAACTTAGCATATGCTGCAGTTGAAGGCACTTCGAAAGCTGCTTTAGTAAAAAAAAAAAAAGATAAAACGCGAAAGCGCCGTTTGGAAGTATTGTGCAGACAAGCATTGAAAGGCTAAGGATGTCGATAAGCCTCCATGCAAACTGTGCTACAAAGTTACAGCGACGAAGTCAAATAGCACGTCTAACCTGGCGAAGCATCTTGAAGACTGACATCCCGGTCTTTGAGACATTTCGCGAGGTCAGTAAACACTTTTGATAACTTAATGTTAATCACACCTTAACATTGGCCGTTTATTTTATTTATCCTTTATTTTACCAGGAAGGTTCCAGAGAACTGTAGAGATACAGTATCTCTTCTTCCAGGAAGAAGTTGGCAACAAATAAGAAAAATAAGACAAAGGTTTCATATACATACACATAGAAATGATAAATATAAACACAAACTAAACACACAAATACTCAAACTCTAAAAATAACTAGAATAAAATTAATTTATATGAAACAATGACACTGTTCTTTAAGCTCAAAGTTTGAGATTTAACACATTCAGAAAAAGCAAGGAGTCTATATTCAAATTAAATATTCTAATATATTCCACTCCTGGTACATAAAAACAAAAGGCGGATTTCCTCAGTTCTGTGCGTATGGTGGGAGGCTAATATAGTTGATGTGGGAACAATACAAAAACGAAACAAAAAAGTCCTGTACAACGTGGTAAATGCCCAGTAATACTTAAAAATAAAATAAAAAAAAATACCATCGTATACCTTGAGACCGATATAAAATACCGTGATATAAATTTTTGCTCATACCGCCCAGCTCTAGTGGAAATGCTTTGGAATTTGTTGAATCTGACATGGACCAATCTGCTGTATTTTGCAAACTTTGCAAAGCAACCAATTTTATCTTATTTATTTGTATGTATTGTAAACTGAGTTCAGTAGTGCTATTGAGCAAAATGATGCATGCTAATTTGTCCTGGAACATATGAAACTTTAGTATTAAACACCACATTTGCTATAATGACTGTTTCTTTTATATGTACAGTGTTTTACATACCTTAAGTGTATCATTGTTACAAGCAGTGTTCTTGTAAGGACAGAATTGCTGGTTAAGTGATTAAAATTAAATGGTTAATTTCACGTTACAACATTTCAATTTGGCTGATTTTGTAAACAACAAAAACAATCTATATTGGGGATTGTGATTCTAATCAAAAAGACTGTGATATGACATTTTGCCCAAATTTTCCACCCTTTGAGCTACTCGCTTAAATTGTGAGAGGATGATGATGACGAGGCTGAACAGGACACTTCCTGCTAGAGGTCCAAGAGCACATTCTATATCTCTGGATACAGACCTCAGGACAGTGTGACCTCATCCCCTGATGGCATGGAGGTATTTGTCTGAAGCTGATATTTACATCCACCTGGGCTGCAGGTTCAAATACCAGCAACCTTCAAAGTGTTTTACCGAGTAACCCCACCCCCAGGTATTCTCTGCTCCCTGGTAATGGATATCAAAGAAAACAGATCTGCGGATCAAACACTTGTTTCTTTTATTATATAATTAATCGAGGTTTTACACTATTTCATAAATTGTGTAGAGTAAATGCATGTACTTCTCAGTTATGTTTTCTTTAACTTGTACAGACAAATCTTTAAAAATACACTTCTGGTAGAGTCAAAGGCAATTTACTCCAAATAAGTCTTAATTGTTTTGTGCTTCTTTATGCATACAACTTAACATAATTGTTTGGGATTCATTGTTAAACTGGCCTGAGGGGTGCTGTGAAACTTGGCCACTTCGTACACTACGTTGGTAAGCTGTTACGCTTCAGTCGTGTGTCTGTAGAATATCAGTCCGAGAAAAACGCTGTTTCGTGTTTAACTGTGTATTGGTTAAAATGACAAACACCTACATAACTAATAAATTGCCTCTCTGAGTATGATCTTTAATACAGTACGGTTTTTCTACGAAATTAATCGATAAATTAAATGTCTGCTTCGGAAAATTGTGGCTTTTCATTTTTCCCCGCGTGAAATGTTAAATGTTATCCAAGAAAAACCACACTTGTGATCAAAAAGTAACTATTTAAAACCACGCGTTTGCTTCGTGCCGCAGCGCCCATTCAACCCCACGACTGATATCAAAGATAACGCTACATAACCTACGGTGTTCTGTTCCATATTCTCGCGGCAGATGCGTCCTGTGGCAGTTTAACGTCTTTCTCCCATCCTACACGCTGACACTTCGAAGCTGCTGTGCGCCACATGGCAGAAACGCCGCTCCCTCTAAAGCCAAGAACATGACTGCGACTCGATCCAGCCTTGAGACCCGATGCGGCGCGAACCCGCCTTCCACCGATGTCTCAGGTGGACTTCGATACAAATCTGAATATAACTGCCTCTAGACCTGTTTTAAAGAAGCTTTGATCAAAGCAAATATTCCACATGAAAACAATATACACGTTTTTCATACAGTTATCATCATGTATCATTCATTTATGAGTCAGCTACAATAAAACAATCGAGCAGTTTAAAAAAATCAACATTTTCATTCTGTTAACCTACCTGCTTGCTAGGATTTAAATTTAATTATGGCTGCCTATTGCGTATATCCATTTTAAGCGATTCCCCCATGCCTTTTTTATGAATGGAAGTTCCACGAGCGTCCTTCATCAGTGAAAATACTACCGAGTAATCATTCTTCGGGCATATTCGTTTGTTTACATTAGTGATTTAACTTTTACAGCAAAGGCCTATAGGCCACCGCTCTCGTTGACGCGGTGAATTGTGGGCAGCCATTGGTCCTCCGAGCTCACGGGCTGCTAGTCTCCCCGTTGGAAAAATGGCTGCTTCGGCGGCGGCGGGTTCTTGTCCCGATTCGTGCCCGAGCTTCGCCGTTGTCTGTTCCTTTTTGGAGCGGTACGGAGCTCTTCTGGATCTGCCCGAACTTACGTTTTCGCAGCTGGAACGATATCTGCAGGAGACTTCGACAGGTAAAAGGTTTGAGTAGTAGAAGCTTGGGACCTAGAACGGGTGTCCACCTCCATTGCTTGTATGTGTTGCTGGTCGTGCAGACGTTTGCTGTTATTGTGTGGTAATTGGGTATTTAACGTCCCCCTTTTCAGTGTTTACTGCTGTTGCGGCTGTTTCAAAACACGAAGCAACCCAAAGTATCGTTTGTTTTTTAACACGTATTTTTGGTGGCGAAAGATTTGGGGTTCTTGAAATTTGTGATTGGAGTAGGCTATGTCAAGATGTATTTTCCAGTCTCGGTTGATTCTTTATGGCTGAAATTGTTCCTTATCGTGCGCAGAAAAGGGGGCTAAACTACTTGCAAGTTAAATAACTGCAGCGGCAGCTCGAGTTCTCTTTCCAGCTAATGCTAACGGACAGAGTTTTGATTTGCAGAAGCATGCATGTACGTTTTGAAAGCCCGAAATACGCTAGCGATATTTACAGTTACATTGTAATTTTTTGGCATAGTTTGGTTGTAACAATACTGCGCATGCGCACAATGGATAAACTTCCTGCCGAATGTAGTAGCTGTTTTTGAGCTCTGGAGATTCCGTCCATTCAAAGTATTTTTGTGTAAATATAGTTTTTCTGTGGAATGTGTACATCTTATATTAAAACTGTAGAATATAAAATGCGTGTTTTTGTTGTTTGTGTACCGTATCTTCCACTAAATCTTTTGTTTCGCTCTTTTTACTATTACAGTAAACACAATTTCACTTCTGGGAGTGAGTACAATTTCCCAATAACGGCATCGCATAAATCACTACCCAGATGTGCTGTTTACATAAGACATAAATTAACCATAAAATTCAAACACTGGTTAATGCTTTGGACATTTTGGGTTGTCTTTAGAATAAAGAATGAATGCGAAAACTGGAGTATATTGTGTATTCCTTTATCAGGAAGCGTAACGTGTTGAGTTAGCAATTCACACATTTATTCATTTAGCTTAAGTTAATTATAAATATTTAATATTCTTGGCATTGCGTATAGGTATTTACCAACTGAACTGCAGTTACTTAAGGTGGATGTTGTGAGCTGTATTAATGGACCTGTTTGATTTATTTATACCGTTCTAAGTAGGTTAAATACTAATCTTTTGAAATGTTGGACTCAGCTTCGTTCCCTTGTCGTTTATCTTTTCTTTTCAAATACTTAAATATATTTTGATCCCGCTAATGTAAAATGTTGTTACCTTAAATGGATTTTCACATGCGCTGTAAATCACATGCCTGAACTGCAATACTGTCGTTTCTGTGCACGTGCTCGGTGTTTGAATGTTTCACCCGCTGTCACTGTTTTTGGCAAGCAGATGTACCTGTTTTATCGCCAAGTGAATCGTGGTTTACTTTTTCTGTACGTAACTGTACAAATTTAGTCCGCATTATGAAGAAGTGTCTTACCTAGAAAATTAACAGGCGTGAAACAATTTCCCAGTAAAAAGGGTTCAAACTAATTTTAACAACGTATTTTTTATCATCAAATGTAAAAATAAATAAATAAATGTTTACTCAGATCTTTGAAATAATAAAATTCAAAGAAACCTCTTTAAGTTAAAGGTTAGATTTGGTCTAGATAAGACTCATTAGTAAATAACTTGTGCTGAGTATAACATTCCATGTAAAGATCTTGTAGAAACTCTTTTAAAGCTACCAGATATTGTACTAGTTTGAAAGTGTGATGATTCTGTTTTCTAATAGCAGTTGCCTCCACTGATGTTGACAACAACTCATCTTTATTCAACCTACCTAGGATGAGGATTACACAGGCAAAGGGGTTGACAGTATGTGCAAATAACAATGACTTGACTTGAAGTCAGATTGGGTTGGGTTGTTTTAATAATTTTTTATTACAGTGTATGGAATTGCAAGTTGAACTATAGTTACCCATGCAAAAGCAAGTGTGCTTTTCCAGTCTGATCTAATATTTTATGCAATAAAAAAAAACATACAGTCCCTGTCTGTTCTTGTCTACCTCAGTTCCGAAACCCTTGGTGGAGCTTCACGTGAAGCTTTTGAGGAAAATTGGCAAGTCAGTGTCTTCGGAAAGATGGGAGAAGTACCTGGTAAAGGTGAGTATGACTTCAGTTTGCATCGAGGCCGTTGTCTGATGACGATTTACCACAAATTCAGTTTTAAAGCAGTATACACATATTTCACATTATTTTAAAGTGGTTTCACTTCTAGGAATGGTATTAAGTCTTACTGTAGATGAATGTGTGACTGAGGAGGGTGTTTCCATTTTTGTCTAGATTTGCCAAGAGTTCAACAGCACTTGGGCCTGGGAGCTAGAGAAGAAGGGATACCTGGAGATGACTGTAGAATGCAAAGCTGGAATTCTCAAAGTAAGACTCTTAACAGTGGTGAAGGATTACTTTCCCATAGCTCTCGCTAAATTAACAAGATTATTAGAAATTCCGTTTAATAGCACACGATTCAACGGTGGATGCTTTGGGGATATTGAGTTTTGTTTGTTTTCCTTCGCTTTTCAACTACAGTATTTGTGCGAGTGCCAATTTGATGACAATGTGAAATTCAAGACGACAATCAATGAGGAGGATCCAGATAAGATGCGTCTGCAGCCAATCGGCCGAGACAAAGATGGTCTTATGTACTGGTTCCAGTTGGACCAGGATCACAATGTGCGAGTTTATGTGGAGGAACAGGACGACCTGGATGGATCCTCGTGGAAGTGTATTGTCAGGTAGGCTGAGGATTTGAATAGCGTCCATAAAACGTGGGAAATTCAGTAATTATACTTGCATGCTAAAATATAGTAGTTACTAAGGGTGCTAATAAAATATAAGATGTAAAGTTACTAGATTCAAATACCAGTTACATAGAACTGTTAATGCATAAAAATGTCACATGAGTAATATTCTTTAATGTGTCTGTCCTTTTTTCCACAGGACACGAAATGACCTGGCTCAAGCAGTGGAGCTACTGAAAACTCAGATTGACCCAGCACTATTGACCAAGAAAGAGGTAGAAGAGGGGTCTACCAGTACCAGTCCAAGCCCAGAGGATGAGGAAATCAAGGAGGAGCAGGGAAATGGTATACTTGCGTTGAGGAGTATTTTAGTACAGTAGTGGTTTTGGCACTGCAGTTTGGAATTTAACACGGAGCTGATACTAAATTGCTTGTATATTAAAATCTTTCTTGCAGTGAAGAATTGTATGTATGCTAGAACTTTGCTGAGGACTAAGTGATTATTAATGGTGCTGTTTCTAAATCAGGGAATGCGGAGAAGAAAGAGAAGCTAGAAGATTCCTCAGAGGATGAAGATGGCAAACCCACCCAGGATGCGGCATGTTCTATTAGTCCAAAAATCAAAGGCATGGAAAAGCCATCTAAAGAAGATGAGGAGGCAGGTGACAAACCCGTCACAATGGAAACTGAAGATAACAAGGGGAACAACAATAGAGATGGTTCAGGAACATTGGACGAAATTCCCTCAACGTTTACTGAAATTCGAAATGGCACTACTGTCATTAAGGAAGAACCGAAGGAGGCGGCTGTACATGTTAAGGGTGTCACCGTGAGCGAAAAATCATCACCAATAACTACGGATAATTTTGATGGTACTGTTAGGGTAACAGGAACTGAAGAAGTGAAGAAGAAAACAACAGAGGATGTCCAGAGGGCTATTAAGAATGACCAGCAGGCTAAGATCCCTTTGAAGAAGCGTGAAATGAAACTGAGTGAAGATTTTGACAGTATAAGTAGCAGCATTGTCTTCTGGAATCCTTCTGCCACTCCTGTCAAAGAGCCACCAGGCGAAGCTCCTGAGAAGAACGTAGATGTGAGCCAGCTACCCCCTGCTTCTGAGGAAGCTATAAAATCTGCAGAAGAGGACCACATCAATGGAGAAATCCAATCGATCAACAATACAAATGATAACGATGGATGCAAAGATGGCTTGCTGCCCATAGAAAGGCCTAAGGATCCTGAAAATGAGGGATTGAAAACCAGTGCTGTTATCCAGGAAGTGGAAAGGTCACCTAAAGGGGATTTAGCAATTGGGAAGCTGTTGACTGAAGAAAAAGATCAAGCCATTGAGGTGATAAGAACCAAGGAAAGTGATCAGCTCAATGACATCAAAGCATTGGAGGAAAACAAAGCTGATTCAGCTGATAACATCTTAGCATCTGACACCAGTGTAGTTGAGGAAAAGGGTTCTCGGATCTCTGTAGTCAATATGATGGGGCCCACTCCTGACTCAGGTACTGTAGGAGAGACAGTGAAAACTGATCTGTATCTTGAGGCTACTCGGATAGAGAAAAAGGAAGTGTCCACTGGCCCTGACGAAACCACGATAAAGGCAATGGAAATGACTTTGGATCATGGAGTCCCACTGGTGGGGAGCAATGATCAAGTCTTTGGCTCAAAGGATCCTTCAGTAGAAACAATGGAAACATCTTTGGTTTCTGAAGCTATTCCAGATGAAGGAAGGGAATCAGGCTCTAACTCTGCAGAGCCTGCAGCTGAGACAATGGAAGTGGAATCTGCTCTTGGGGCTGTTCCAGTAGGGAGCAATGAACAGGGCTGTAGCCCTCAGGATCCTTCAAAAGAAGCATTGAAGATGGCTTTGGGTTCTGAGACCCTTCCATCTGGGGATAAGGAATCAGTCTCGAGCTCTGAGAAGGCTGAGGTTGAGGCAGTGGAAGTGTCTTCTGGTCTTGGGGCTGTTCCAGTAGGAAATAATGAACAGGGCTGTAGCCCTCGGGATGCTTCAAAAGAAGACTTGACGATGACTTTGGGTTCTGAGACCATTCCATCTGGGGATAAGGAATCAGTCTGGAGCTCTGAGAAGGCTGCAGTTGAAACAATGGAAGTGGTATCTGCTCATAATGATGTTCCAGTAGGAAATAATAGCCAGGTCTGCAGCTCGCAAGATCCTTCGAAAGAAACCTTGGAGATGGCTTTGGTTCCTGAGGCCATTTCAGCTGGGGAAAAGGAATCAATCTCGAGCTCTGAGGAGACTGCGGTTGAGTCCACTGAAACGGCACCTTGTCTTGGGCCTGTTCCGGTAGGGAAAGCTGAAATGGTCTCTGGTTCTCAGGATCCAATGGAGACGGCTTTGAATACTGAGGCTATTCCAGTTGGGGAGAAGGGGTCAGTCTCTAGCTCTGGGGAGACTGTAGTTGAGACAATGGAAATGTGTTCTGATCTTGGGGCTGTTTCAGAAGAGGAAAACACATTAGCTTCTAGATCTGAGGAGACTGCAGCAGAAACAATGGAAATTGCTCTGAAGGCCATTCCAGTAGTGGAAACGGCCTCTGGGCCTCAAACCACTGATAGTGAGATGAAGGGAACAGTTTCTGGCTCAGAAGACTCTGCAGTGGAACCAGTGGAAATAATGCCCAGTCCTGAGCCTATTGCAGTGGAGAAGGAAACTGCATCTAGCACACACTATTCCATAGTAATGAAACCACAAACCACTTCTAGTAGTGAGGACAATTCACTGCAAGAAAAGGAAATTAATTCTAGCAGCGATACCATTATAGTAGAGAATAAGGTAGTTATCTGTCCTGAAAGTCTTTCTGGATCTGAGCATATTGAAATCGGGATAAAGGATACTCCCTCTACATCTGAGGACACTGTTTTAGAGAAAAAGCAAACCACTATTGGCTTTGAGGATACTTTAATAGTAGAGAAAGTAAGCTCCTTGAGCCGTGAAACAGCTACAGTAGGAGAAAAGGACACCACTGTTGCAGAAAATGCTTCTGGATCTAAGGCCTCTACAGTAGGTGAAATGAAACCCATCCCTGATTATAATGCAACTGCAGTAGAGGAAAAGGAAAATACTTGTTTTAATATTTCTGGTAGCTATGATGTAATCAAAGTAGGAAATGGCAAAACTGCTACTGGTGAGGATAGCTTTGCCCCTAAAATAGCAGTAGGAATAGGAGTAGAGGAAAAGGAAAGCACTTCTGTCTCTGATTCAGCTGCAGAAGAGAAAGATGTAACCATTTCTGTTGAGCATACATCTGGCTCTACTTCTGTACCCTCAGAAGAGAAAAGTGAAGCAGCATTTACTGCAACCAAGGAACATCCCTCAAAGGAAGAAGGCCAAGAAGAACCAAGGGAATCCACTGCTGAAACCTCTACTGACTATAATGAGAATCTGAACAATGATGTGTCTGATATAAAACAAAATAAACCGAACGAAGAAGCAGGTAGATTTATAGACCCTTCCTTAGGTGGTGGCCCTATTATGGATGACACTGCTGACAAAACTGCAGAGGAAACTAGTACTGAGAAGGACAAGAAGGAATTTGGAGATGAGAAAAGCCAAGAAAAGAAACCAGAGGCAGAAGAAAAAGAGGAAAATGAGGCTCCAACAAAGGAAGCAGATATTCAAGAGAAGGTGGAAGAACAAGTAGTTCAGCAAATTGAAGACTCAGAAGAAAACAACAAAGAGGACCAGGAGGCTGAAGGAGGAAAGGGGAACGGTGAAGTATCATCAGAGATCCAACAGGACGGCATTCGTCTGAAGATCAAGATTCCAACCCACCGTAGGACAGCAGAGCTCCAGAAGGATGCTGACCCAGAACTGGCCGATGGAAGGTCTTTGAGGAGATCACCACGGATCTGTCGCCCGACTGCCAAGCTTGCTGAAATCCAGGACATGAAGTTGGAGAGGAAGCAAGCTGCAGCATCTGTGGCTGAGGAAGACGAGCAGGAAGATGATAAGGAGGATAAGATTTGTCAGAGAAAGCAGAGGGATCGTAAGATTGATCCTGATGGTCAGACTAAGGCTACAAAGGTACATGCCTTTTCAGACTTCGATAAATATAAGACGAATGTTCTAATTAATATCAGAGGGTACAGGGTTATGAGGGAAATTTGTTTTTATTCTTTCAGGGCCGAAGACGGCAGCGACGAGCCCGGTGGTCCAACACTCGGACTAGGTGGCGCAAAACAAAAAACTCCAGTGAGGATGAGGATGATGATGAGGAAGAAGAGGAGACTGAGGACGATGACAGTGATGAAGATTACAAAGTGGAGAAGAAGAAGAGAAATCGCAACAGACAGAAGAATGATTCTGATACATCCTCCCCTTCTTCTTCAGAGGAAGAGATACCAAATGATGATCCTTGCAAACACTGTGGCCTCCCAAACCATCCTGAACTGGTAAGTTGCAACAGTTTCAAGTTACATGATCTTGAATGACTGGCTTCCAAAAATGGGTGTATGTGAAGAAGTGATAGTTATTCGAGAGGCACCATGCAGCTCGACTTTGGATTTGTAGTGACTCGCATGCAATCCACCTAGTAAATAACTTTCATCCGAGTCGTAGCTTTAATTAAGAGATTAATTTTCACCAATGTCCCAATTCACCAACCCACAGATCTTGCTCTGCGACTCTTGTGACAGTGGCTACCACACGGCCTGCCTGAGGCCACCCCTCATGATCATCCCTGACGGCGAGTGGTTCTGCCCGCCCTGCCAGCATGTAAGCAGTAAAATGGTCTTCAGGAGGGTTTGCAGCGATACCCCTCTGAATTACTGTGACAATTATGTGACGAAATAACGTGTTATACCCTTGCTTATTAGTACTATATGACTCACAAAGTCTCCAACTAGCTACCTTCTATCTGGCTAAATAGATATTAACAAAAATTGCCTAACAAGGACTCAAATAGTTATTCCTCTGCATCTGGTGCAGAAACTCCTATGTGAACGGTTAGAAGAACAGCTGCAGAACCTGGATGTGGCTCTGAAGAAGAGGGAGCGAGCAGAAAGAAGGTAAGGAGTTCTCCCTTATTTTTCTTTGAGTTTTTCCACGCTGGGGGTTTCCACTGCTTCAGCTGTTTCTCCAACCTGTTAATTTTTTTAGGTCCGTGTTTGTGTTTGTGTTGGTACGTTTAGTAATATTCCCCTTACTGTCTCAACAGGAAAGAGCGCTTGGTCTATGTAGGGATCAGTGTTGAGAACATCATCCCTCCTACTGTAAGTGTATCAAAATCCTCTTAATTAGCACCATTTCAGGATAAATTGAAACGATTTGCTTCTCTCACTGCCTATTTGCATCCAAACATGGCTGCTACCCCAGTTTAGAGGTTAGTGGCTCAGCGGGCTAAGCTTCTGTGCCCGCAGGTTTAAGCCTCAGCTGTTTAACTACATCAACAAAGGGGTGATGTAGTTGACCAATCCGTTGTTCAGTTGCGTCAGTTTGGAATTGGAATTTGCTCCATCCACGAAGACCTAATGACAGACCTTCCATATGGCTCAAAAGCCAGATTTTAACTGTTCAGTCACTATCCCATCTCTTGACACATTGTTTAGGGATCTTTTGTCTTCATTTGAAAATTTGGGTGAATGTAATTTACTTCCCCGTTCTTTTTAGGATGTTGAAGTGGAAGAGGAGAAGCAGGAGAAAGAGGAGCAGGAAGGGGAGCGGGAGGAGATTAAGAAAGAGACCAAAAAAAGCCGGAATTTTGGACGCCGCTCAACCCGAGCGAGGAAGCAAATTAGCTACAGGTCTGTGTGGTTGTAACCAACCAGTGCTGCTGTGCATTGTGTGCTTGCAGTGGGGAATTGCCGATCTATGTTGCATTGTCCCTAGGTTTGACGAGTTTGATGAGGCTATTGAGGAGGCCATTGAGGAGGATATCAAAGAGGCAGAGGGAGGAGGTGAGATCCCATGAATTAATTTATGATTTGAAAGATTCCAGTGTGTATGGTGAACTTTCCTGTCATATTGTTACCTAACTGAAGCGTTGTTAAAATGGGGATATATGGGGGCTTATGAAAAGGAATTTGTACTTGATGTAAATGCGGTATCCCACACAGGGGCAGGCCGGGGAAAGGACATGGCTACCATCCTGTCAGAGGAGGGAAAGGAGAATGGCCGGCCTCCCAAGGCCAACTCGGCCCACCGCAGGAAGAAGCGACGACGCCTCAATGATCTGGACAGCGATAGTACCCTGGAAGAGGAGGAGAGTGAGGAGGAGTTCCGCCTCAGCAACAGGTACATAGGTGTCTTGGGACTTAAATCAAAAGATCCAGTTAGCTCCTGTGACTTGGCTAATTGTATTCCCTGGGTAATACATACATTTTTGGGAGTGGTCCGCTATTGCAGGCGCTTATTCTGTTTGCGCAATAGCTCAAAAAGTTCTTTTTCAAAATTTGCAGACAGAGTTGGTTAAGATCTGGAACTGATCAAGTTCTGTGACAAATCACACCGATATTGAAGCCGTGCTACACAGTTATAGCAGGGGCAGCCTCGGGAACTTGATCTTGTTAGCACAATAATTCAAAGTGTTTTACGGATCACTGAAGCAGTGCTGCTCAGTGGCAGCAGAGGGAAGGGTTACTGATACTTGACTGTCTTTCTACTCAGTCCTATTCTGTTGTCTTCTATGTTCATTTAGATAAATATGTGTATATAGGTGTAGTGTAAATTATTACCCCTCACCCTCATTGTGGTTTGTCTTGTGGGTTGTTGTCTTTTATGTTGCACATATGGTGATGGAGAACGATATTTCGTCTCACTGTATTCTAATTGTGTATTGTTGAGATGACAATAAAGCTCTACTTACTTACCTTGTGAATGTGATAAGTAAAAATGTTTTTGATGGATATTACCCCTTCACAAAAAACATATGGATGAAGATCTAAACTGGGTTTAATTTCAAGAGAAATTGCACAAAAATGGCGCTAGGCAGCAGCATGGGAAGGAAAAAGTGGCTACAGAACATAGCTTGATCTTGTGAACGTGGTAACTCTAAAGGTATTTGATTTACCTTTTAGCTATTTTCAGATGAATCGCATCAAAATTGGCATGTGAAAGGACAGCCACAGATGTAGATGAACTTGATTACATTGAGACAAATTGGGCTTATAATTAAGACTTTTTTTTGGAGAGGTGAGGAAAGTGTATGGGAGAGACTGTAATGGTTGAGGGCGTGGGAGGAGTAGGGATTGGATTGGGAGGGGTGGATGATAGGGGTCGTACGGGAAATATGGTTGTCCCAGCAGCATGTAGTTAGTGGTCTGTAAAAACTGTGAAATAGCCTTTGTTACAAGTCAATTTACCCCTCCAGTTCAGAGGAAGAAGATTTTGTGGTGTCAGACAACGACGTGGACAGTGAAGCAGAAATCCAGTCCTATGACGACAGTGACTTTGGCAGTGTTGAGGCAAGCCCACGTTATGGAGCTGTGCGGTCCAGGCGGTCCTCTGTAAGGAAGCGAAGTACACGACGGATTGTGCTGAGACAGTCCCACCGGAGACGGCGGTACTCGGACGAGGAAGAAGAGACCGATGAAGAGGAGGAGGAGGATGAAATAGGTAAGCAGGAAATATGAAATGAACTTATTTTACAGTAAAAAATAATTTACCAAATGATATTTTAATCAAATATCGTTAAATGAACTCAGGCAGTGATTGTGAACTGGTTTTTGAGCTGTCATTAAAATTGTTTGATCTTTATAAGTGCGTCTCTTTCACAACCGCAGTAACTGAGGGCTCCAGCGAGTTTAGCGCCAGTGACCTGGATGCACGGTGCCGCCGATCCCGCCGAAGGCTGAAGCGACAGGTGAACTACTGCGAGACCTCGGACTCCGAAGGCTCCCAGGGGCGGCCTAAGCCAGCCCTGCGCCGGCAGCTCTCCAGCTCTGACAGCGAAGGTGAGGCACCTCTAAGGCTACAATGCCCCGCGCTTCTCCCGTGATGAAGACGGCGTCTCCCTGCAGAAATGTAGACATCTGGAAATCCAGGATGCCCTGTGGGTAAAAGTAAAGCACGTGCTACTGGGAATGCAAGTTTTGTTTCTTTAGATGGATTACATGAACAAATCGTCCTTCTCCCTGTGACCCCACAGCTAAATCTGCAAACCAAGATGGGGCAGGTGTATGTTTCTTATGCTCATCCCAACTTCACATAGATCAATACGGTTAAAATTGGGCAGCATAAATAATACCAATAAGATATATGATATAGAGATCGATGTAAGAGTCATTTCACATTTTGGTCGGGTAAAACCTAAATCCGACAATGACACTGAATCTAGGGGTCTGATACTATGTTTTACTCAAGTATGACTGTTTTTAGACTCTAGCTACTTCAAATAGGGTTAGAATTAAATGAATGCTTTGAAGTAGCGCCTTGCCTGACCAACCCTAACTGACTCCTTCTGACATCTCAGGCAGCTTCTGTTCCAAAGATTCTGATGAAGACAAGGGGAAGAGGAAGAGGGGGAGGAGGATCGGCGACTCATCGGAGGAGGACTCCAGGCAGCGGCGCCAACGGCTGACACTAAAGCGGCGGAGAGCATCAGAGGAAGACGATGAGGACTCTGAGGATTCTGAGGAGGAAGAACGACCGGTACGCAAGAGGCTGAACCGCATCGACTCTGATGACTCTGAAGAGGAGAAGGCCGAACTTGGGGAAACGGTGGCAGGCAGCAATGAGGGAAGAACCCAACGTGTCCCCACAGATGAGGAGGTGGTAGAGGGGGTCCTAGGCAAGGGAACGAGCCCCCTAGACTACAGTCTGGTGGAGCTGCCGTCGGCCAATGGGCAGAGCTCCATGAAGGGCCTGGAGGGTTTGATCACTCGGGGCCACATGGGGCCCAAGAATGGTGGGCCACCACCACCTGCGACCATGCTAGCACCCAACGGCTTGACCCCACAGGAGATGCTCCCCCAGGAAGACGACGAGGATGACCTCATGGGGGTGACGGACCTTGTTGAGTATGTCTGCAACAGTGGAGAGTTATAAGCCCCAGACTGCCGACGCTGGTTTTGTTTCCGTTACTTTGTGTCATGTCTTCAGTGTCGTCCCCCACTAGCACCTCAACCACCCAGTCTTCCGTTTTCTCCCAAGACCAGTTCAAACTGGAAACTGGAGTGTAATATATGAGATGCCATCCTGACTGTGGTGAATGGCCAGGGTGGGGGGTGATTTTGTATCGATTTCCTTGGGCCCCTGCTGGATTCGATTGGCAGCCACTTTCATGTCTCTTCATAGTACCACTTTGACAGAAAGGCCTGTGTATCGTTTTATAATTATTACTATTATTATGTTTATTTTAAATGTTCTGCTTGCTGGTCATTCTACAAAATTAGAATATTTAAACCCATTGTTTTTATGTGTTCATATGTAAAACTTTGGCAAGTAGAAGCAGTATTCCTTCCTGTCAATTCTGGGTAAATTCACAATACCACCCCCCACCCCCCATCATTCAATCCTGTGACAGGAAACAGGAAGTAATATCATAAAGATTCCCTTTTTGACCATGGTACTGGACAGACACAACAAAACCAGGAATATTTTTTAAGGCATCCTATATAATCGGATTCCTGTATGGATTTTGCACTTGCTATATTTTTACATTTTTGTTAATGAAATATGAAATACTTAAATATGCTGAGCTGCACGATAGTGATTTATAGCTGTAAACGTGATAAAATTAATGTTTTATTTCCTCTGACACGTGGGTCAGAATTAAAATAAATTATGAATTTTCTGCCAAATTTTAAGATTTAAAAGTGGCGCATTGGACAGCTATCACATTTGTCATACGAATACTACGACATGCCATTTTTACCATTCAGCTACACCCCATATTTCTATAATTCCTTCATTTAAACATTTTAAGCATCTTTGACACATTTTGTTCATTGAATGTGAGGTGTCCACCAGCAGAACCTAACCTCAAAGCTTGTCTTTAAATTTAGCTTTAAAGATTGCGTAATCATAACGACATTTAGCCTGAGTAATGACACTGTTGGATGTGTAGTCATACTTCAGCTCAGGCAAGAGTGCTATGGATGGGAATTAAAAGGTATATTGACAAAACAGTTAAGCTACACCCTCTTAAAAATTTGGTAATATTTGTTAAAGGGACCAAATACAGTTGTCAGTATTAACAAAGTAGCCCATTACCATTGTTGTACAGAAAAGCCACAAATTTTACCGTAGCATATAAATGGGGCAGTCACTGCCAGACTCACTGCTTTAAGAAATCCTATAAAAGATCAGAACAGCCACAGTTGCTTTGTACAACCTACATTGTCCTTCCAAGCACATTTTCTGTGTATTGGAACTTTCTAGAAAACACTATCCGCTCACTTTTGCAGCTTTCTACGAATTGTATGTCCAAAACAACTGTGGAAAGGTGTTCTTTGGCCTAGCAAAATGGACTGTCTTTATTTTATTTTATTTTTTTTTTTTGATAAATTTAGGCCTATGTTACAATGGAGGATCTTGATATATTACAAACCTCATTCAGTTTTAAATGTACAGGCTTGGGATGAAATACCAGTACCCTCATTTGAGAAGATGACTACAGAAACCTTATCTTTGTGTGTATATCTGAAGTTTATTCTGTACCATATTTAGAATCTTTTTTAATCATGAAGAAATATATATTTAGCAATTATTTACTATTGCAACTGTTTATAATTTTTGTAGTTGGTTGTGATATTTACACATTTTTCATGTAAACATTGTGCTTGCATGTTTGTTCTATGTCAGTCTGCAAAGGGCATAAGTCTTGGATTTAAATTTTATTTATAAATATATATATATATTTTGGAGGATTTACAATTTTACAGCTCATCCTTGTCATCAATGTCGAAAATGTTTCGCACCCTTGGTATTGCAGTGTAAGTTGGTCTGGTTTTCTATCAGAGGTAACCGGTGGAATGACACTCAGAAGATCATGAATATGAATAACATTCTAGAATGGCTGTTTTTCTTTGAATTACTGTTATGTTTCCCAAAAAAACATTTGGATAATATCACCTGTAATCAAGAGTATCAGCTGTTAGTTACATATTTTGCTTAAAATGATTTACTTACCTAAATGTATCGACATTTAGTTTTAAAGCCATTCTGCCAACCTTTTAAATCAAAATAAGATGGTACAATTTGCACCTATTGATTTTTATTTTTTGTGAACATTTACTTCATTGTGTTGTGTTTTTAATATACGGTATTTGGCATTTAAACTACTAGACGTTTTATTTGACTTTAAATCCTCCATTTAAAAAAATATTGTATTTAAGAGTCAGTGCCAATATTTTAAAGTGTTAAATGTCTTCAGTGTTCTGCTGAAGGTGGGATGAGATTTTCGAAAACCTTGACCAGATGTCGACATAAGCTCTTCGACCTGCTTTCTGTGTACGTCTTTTTTTTCTTGAAAGTTTTATTACATCTGCTGTAATTTCTTTCATACAGATAACTTGTACATTTGTCATAATAAAATGGGTGTTTAAACCTTTTATAGTGTTAATTTCTATGTTTACAGAAGTATTTTAAGTATCTAAACGCACTTGGTCTGCGGCGAACGAGAAAAACTCTGACGTCAAGTGAAATGAGGCTCCGGTTGGGGTGGTGGAAAAAAATGTAAATACTTCAGGTTTTAAATGTAGTTTAAACAGCCGAGAGAGGCCACTGAAAAGGGGGTGGATAATATTTTCATATTTTACTGGCAATGGTTTATGGTACAATTTGAAAAGTAATGACATTGCCCTCCTTGTTCGCATGAGTCGAAGTAATTGGCAAAACCAGCATTGCTCATGTTCTGCGTTGGCACTTTGCATCTTCGCATAAGCGGTTTGCTGGTAGCCTACTGATAGACAAAATAATAGGTTATGTGTGCGTCAGATACGTGCGTTAACACGTCGGCTAAGCAAGATGCAGTTTTGTCCCCCCAAAGAGCAAATATCAGTCTCCGCTTATGATTTGTTTTAGTTTTATTAACAACTGGATAACTTGATTGTCAGCCTGCATACAGTTAAAAATAGAGGGTTAGTAAGTATAAGTAGTTAGCAAGTATAATTAAAGTATTTTGAAAATATGTACATAAAGAATTTCTTCGGAAGCAATGAGCAGGTCAATGCGCACCTCGAACAGTACCTGCAGTGTCCCATACAGCGCCTTCTACGTCTGGGAGCTCCGGGCTTCACATGACTGCGCATCATCTGTCCTGTAGATGGCAATTGAAGGTGAGTGGTGACGTCACTCGGCGTGAGACTCGCGTCCGAATCGGTTATGACGTTGTAGAGGGAAATCGCTGTGCCTCCCGGTAACCGGCCGGTGTCTGTCTGTTCGGAATCGTTTGTATTTCATTAACCCAACTCTTTGGGAAGGTTTCCTGCTTGCTGCCCGAGTTGCCAAGTATTGTGGCGACTTTTGGAGAAGCAAACGGGATCGCCCCGGTCAGATCTTCAAAAGATGTTGTTACTGACAAATGCTGCACCTCCGAGCGAGGGCATTCGGCATGAAGAGCCCGAAACGACTGTGTTTTTGGACGGAAAGGGACTTGGATCTGGGACACTCTACGTAGCTGAAACGTAAGACTTATGATGAACCTTTATAGTATACAGTGTATGTAATATGTATTGTTTAAAGGGATTGATAGCCATTTTCTACCTTTTTAAACGATGTTCTGTCATCTTTTCTTCGTAAAAGCGTGGTACAAAATTCTCAACTGAATTGAATTGGCAATGGTAATGTGGTCACTAGAATCATGTATAAATCAAGATTAATCTTTAATTGGTATTTCTGCTTTATTTCACTTATTTG
This sequence comes from Isichthys henryi, assembly GCA_026776945.1. Taxonomy (NCBI): domain Eukaryota; kingdom Metazoa; phylum Chordata; class Actinopteri; order Osteoglossiformes; family Mormyridae; genus Isichthys; species Isichthys henryi. The sequence continues at coordinate 12,243,447 of JAODJX010000040.1, read as the reverse complement.
TATTTGACCTCCATTTGTTTGTTATTAAAATGCATTTTCTACGCTAAAACTGACCATATTTACCCTTATAAATACTTAGGCCTATATTGCGTGTTTTTCTGTATCTTGTCTCGTCTGATAAAATGGTGTTAACCAGTCGCCTGTCGTGGTGTGATGGCTCCGGAATGGGCTTCTCCCTCGAGTACCCGTCAATCAACTTGCAAGCCATCTCGCACGACCTGGGCGTGCACCCGCAAGAGCACCTCTACATGGTAGTGAACTCCGGAATGAGCGGTGAGGCGCCTTGTTAGTACTAACGTCTGACGAGGTGGCGGCATTTTCAGAAAAGTACTCACAAAGCCAAAACAATCGAATTGATTTTGTTTTTACAACAAGCAGTTTAGAATACGCTGCAAGTTTTCCTCTGATAATTAATGATGCGGATATAGTGCTTCAGCTAGAGAAAGAAATGCAAACTTCGCGGCTGTGACCGATGTCTTCAATAATAGTAGTTTGTAGTCAAACCACGCTGGATGGAGTAGTTTCTTGGCTTTTGGAGTATTTTCCCATCATGAGATTGGAAAGGAAAATGCCGTCTCCCTAGGAGTGCCTGTAAGATGGTCCAAATCGAGTTCCAACTGGCTTTTCACCCATAGAGGCGCACTGTAAGAAGCGTCCAACTCTGCCAAAACCTGCCCTGACAAAGACATTTTACAATAAGACGCAGACTTCAGACTAGCTGTGGGGAAAAAGGGCATTGCAAGTGGTCTTTTTATGTGCCCCATTAACATTTATTTAATGGGTGCATTCTTTAGTTTTAGTAAGTGTTGGAAAAGTCAGTCAGGGCATACATACAACCTGGGTAATTTTCAGTGAAAAAAATAAGTTGTTTTTGTTGCGCTCATTGTCAACAGACCAGCTCAGTATTTCCGGACTGAAATTGGAGATATTGCGAAAAAGGTGCTACCCCTTTTAATTGTTTACGAAAGTACTATTTATGCGTGGTTTGGATATGTGCCAGAGAGAACGGCGTCACCAGGGCGATTTCATAGAGGAACTCGCCGCTGACACTTGTTTTGGGTGCATCACAAAGAAACAAACCAAGTTTCATTTTCATTTTGGAATTGGGAGCATTAATACTACATTTTTTGTTTAGGGAGGAAAGCCGAGATGCCTGGTTTAAGAAAAAAGAACCCTTGTAACTCTATGATTAGTAATTCTAATTAAAGGTCTTTGTGCCACCTGTTCTCAGTGCACGTATATTAGAAAGTGCTAAAAGATTCCCCTTTTCTCCTCAGATGTCCCTAAAAAGCACAGTAAAGCTGAGGAGGAGGATGATGAGGAAGGTGGTGGGAGCAGTGATAGTGAACACTCCTCCTGCCCCGTGTCAGAGATTCGTTTTGTGCCTGGTGATAAAGCTTCACGTGAGTCCCAGCTGCACTTGAGAACGTGAAGCAGTTTAAGGTTCCCATGGTGTGTGCGTGTGCAGCGGAATCTGTCTCCTGTGTCTCTGTTCAGGTTTTCCAGGGAACCAGGGGTCTTTGTTTTGATCTTTGTGACATGCGAGATTTGTCCTCTCTCTCTGCTGTCTATATTATTGTCTTGGATGAATGTGTGCATTTTGGATGAATATGTGATTTATCTGTCTTGCTAGTGAAGTCCATGTTTTCCGCCATGTGTGAGTGTCAGGCTCTTCACCCCGTCTCAGAGGATTCAGACTCAGACTTTGAAGGTGATGAGTATGACGTGGAGGAAGCAGGTGAGTGCACTGAGCTCCTGTAGACCATCTTGAATTCTTGGGGTGTTTAGTGATCAGATGAAACTGGGTTCTGATGAAGGAAATATTGCACTATGTCAGTCACCACCCAGATTTCCCTATTTCCTGTTGGCTACTTTATTTCTGGTTTTCTGTAGGTTAATTCATAGTGATTGGGACTATCGTGAGCATCATTCATCAGAATTATTTTATGCTTAAAAGCAGGATCCACACAGGGACTATTTACACATTTTAAGAATTAAGAATCGTTCAGAAAATCTAAATTATGATCTTTTTTGGCAAGATTGTGACTCTTCACTCCCTCCCATCCTTCTCTCCTATCCTGCGTCGCCCCAGCAGAGTTGGGTCAAGAACATCTGCTTGACATCTATGAAGAAGGCATGTCGTACCTGAGCCTCAAGGGTCAGCACACAGTGGAGTCCTCGGAGGAGGTGCCGGAGAAGTCTGCAGCACAACAGCTGCACGTGGCTGCCGTTCGGACTGAGAGTATCCCTACAGGACTGGAGGGTAAGATTCAGGTGTCATATTTCACATCTATAATATATTTTTGCTATTTCAAATAAAGGTGCGAGAGATGAGTGGTGTCCTACAGAGGGTCCTAGCGTTCATCTTCAGAAAGGGAGTCTCAGCTTATTTGCATTCTAGCTTTGGCACATTATAGACTAGCACCTGGGTTGCAATATCTGTTAAAATCCAAGACTGTGCAGTATATTTTGTTCTGGTTTTGGTATGACCTAGACCTCCATAATCAGAACTCAGATTCAGGAACCCGATATGATCTGCAGCGACAGCTATTCCTTAGAACTGGAATAAGGCCAAATAACTTGAGTATCAAAGGACATTAAATATTTGCAGCTCCAGATTTCAGAATATAGATACCAGCACACTGCTCGAGGGGCCTAAATAATGTGCTGGGCTTCCTGAATCTGCTTGGGTGTCCGTGACCCTCTGCAGCTCCCCTGCCCCAATTGCCTCCTAGTCCTGACCATGCCATTGTTTGTTCTTGTAAAGACTTTTAGACACGTACCCAAGAATGTGTCCCTCTCTTTTGCTCATATCTGAAGGAGAAAACAAGAAAGACTTGGGCCAGCCGGTGGAGAGAGAGGAGTTAGAAGATGCAGATGCTGATCACTGGTAAGAGCTCGACAATCTCATACATTGGCTAAGGAACTATATCCTAATTAGCACCTCTGAAATATCCTGTTGTTTTTGTTTGTTTGTTTGTTTTTTATTAGCACAGATCCTGATCTCGTCTTTCCGACAAGACCACTCCAGCAGAAGGGAAATCCAAAGCCTCAAGGCAGCTGAGACTCAAGATCCTGCTAGGGCCATAAATGTTACTTGTGTGCTTTGATTCTGTTCACCTGTCAGTTTTTTTTCCAATACTAATGTGCACAAATCACTGTCACGTTACTGTTGGTGACATAGCAGCACCACATCTGATGCACTGTCTTTGTATGAAATTTAGTTTACAGAAACATTAATTTCTAACAAATCATTGAGTAAAAACAAGCAGGCCTATCACTAATTGAGGGGAAGAGTCGTCCATTTATTTGGCTCCGATTGGACGGTAGCTTCTGGATAACAGCAGACCTTCTACCTTGCATGACTGCTTTGGTTTACAGCAGCATCTTATAGGTGTTCTGTTCCTGTAAACATGGTACCAGTGATGACTGGACTTGCTAAGACTTACCCTTCAGTGATTAGATCAGAAATACTACAGTGGTGTGTGTGTGTGTGCGCGCGTGATGTGTAAGCAATAGAGACTGAATATGGTTGGATGTTGTGCATCACGCTGTAGTACACTTACATTTTATGTTTTTTAACTACCTTGTAGCGCACAGAAAAACTGCGGAGGTGAAGTCACTGTGAAGTGCAAGTATCAAAGCCTCCAGGAGAGGGTGCATTACATCCATACGTACATACATACATCCTCCAAACGCTTATTCTGGTCTGGATCGCGGTGGGTTTGCAGTATAGAAATAATACGTTAGATTGATTGAATAGAAGTCAGATTCACGGCTCAGGATTCACTTCGGGTTCAGGATGTACTGACGTCTTTTTTTTCTCACTAATCTGCTTCCACAGCGCTTTTGCAAGAAGTTCCGAGCCGAGGGACGACAGTAGTTTTTCTTGGAGAGACCAGGAGGTGTCACTCTAGCGTTGAATGTAAATTTTTACCAAACTTCATTTAGACAGTTGATCTAGCTGTAAATAAAAGACAATGAAATACCCAGTAGATAAAACGCAAGTGTATAATTAATGACTATTTAGAGTGACTGTATAACCTATCTCCTTTTACTTGCGTTACTCTGATGTATACTGACGTATTTATAAATTGACTTTTGGTACAACATAATGAAGGCATCAACATTATAAAGCACAATATATTCCCACTGGACCGATATTTGCCATATTTATTATCTAATTCGAATGTCATGTAACGCTGGTTTACTAAATTTTTTTTTAGATGCGCAATACTAGACAACCTTCGCCTCTCACTAAATTAATTCGGTTAAATCGGTAAGGTGACGTCACATGAAATTTCGCTAACTGCTATAAAAAAGACACAAAGACATAACGTCACCTTCTGCCGGTCACATCTTCTCCCTGAATGGACTGACTGTTCCACAGCAGATCCGCCTTCCCGGCATATTGGCAGCGTGCATGGTGGGCGGGTGTTGCTATGTAGCGGTTTTGCAGGAGCCTAACAATGCTATCTGGGGGGGTAGGCTCGTCGGCAAGTTGTTTATACCGGAGGAAAAATAGCGGTGAGCAGGTACAGAAGACGTGCATGCTTTAGGAAAAGGCGGGGAAGGGACTAGACTGGAGTGTGATACCGTGAAACCGCTGCAGGTAAGTTGCAATGCAGGTGATTGTCGTACTTCTGTCATTTCTTCCGAGGTAAGCGCTACTTTGCGCGTTGTGCGGGCCCCTGGGACGGAGCGCTCCTCCCGGGGCTTTTGTGAGGGGTGCAAGCGCGCGTGCGCATCCCTTCAGGCGAAGGGTGTGCAGCGATGATAGAGTGACAGTCGGCCGAGATTTTAATTCTCTCTAGTCTCTTCTGACTTATTAAAGTCACTCCGATAAACTTGCATCGATGGTGTTTTGCATCATCCGAGATGCGCTACAAAAGCTTATGTATATTTTCCAAATACATGGGTGCACCACCGTGCATCTGACCTCTGAGATAAATGTTTCTATGACGTTTACAGTAATTTTGGTTGGCAGATTAATGCCTAAAATAGACATCCCTCGTTGTTTTGTGGAATGATAAGGTCCATTTGGCCGTAATGATAAGTTAATAAACTAGGGCAAAACATGTAAAGTTTGTTTATTCGTTTTAATATTCCGGATTATTAATCATGCATGAAGCCTTATGCTGTATATCAGATTGTGTTGTCTTTACTGACTACGTTTGTCCTTGTGGGCTGCAATGTATGCAGCTTTATGTCAGTCACTAGAAACGTACTCGCCGAGAATAGCATAATTAGCATAAAAATTGGTTCAGTCGAGCGCTGGTGTCTGTGCATCCTGCGCCAGGACAGGACCCTAACTGAGTACCACTGATATTTTGCGACGGAAAAATACATTCTCGCCAGAGCTTGGGTTTCTGCATGACATACCGAGTAAATAAAATATTTTCATGAATCTGTAACTCTTCAGGACTGTCATTAAAACAGCCTTAAGATGATGATCGTAACCTAAGCTAAAAATGTCGAAATATCCTCACCAGCAACTCGGGTTTAATGGGTATTTTTAGTTACAACTTCACAGCAGCATTCACGACTCGATCCTGGTGCTCACACGATTTCCCAGTTACATACTGACATTCGGCGCATATTTTCGTGAATGCTGTATAAGTTGTACTGCCAGGATCTTTTAGGTGTGCTGGGTGTTTATGGTGGGGTGCAGCTTGAGGATGGAAAGAAGAGACGTACCTACCCTTAGTTACTGTCCCTTATAATATCCGTAAGCAGATATACTGGATATATACTTGTTGTGGTTAAAAAAAACGATTATATAGACAGAACCATCTGCGTGTATGTGTAGCATAACTGTAAATGGGATCAGCATCACATGACTCCAGGGGAAAGTACAGACCGTACACTACTAAATCTTTAGCCACTGGTCTCCACATTAAGCTTCCACCTCAGGGTGAGTGTGTGGAGGCTGTAACGGAAAGCTGAGATGATGATCGGTTAGCATAAGAGAAATCTGCCGTTCCGTGCCGTAATCACCCTGCCCTCACCTCCCGTGGCTGCTCCTGTGAGCGCACTAAAACCCTATAATTTGCCCCGCAGGGATTACTGCTCCATAAACGACCCCAGCCCGCGGTGTCTCACAGATTATGCACCATAGCTGAAGTCTTTGCAGACAAGATGGGGGAAAAGCAGTCCTCTTGTCTCTGTTTCTCTCTGTGTGTGTATGTGTGTGTGTGTGTGTTACGGTGCACCACGAAACAGAGGACTGCGTTTGCAGTTTAACGCTGTTCTCACAGGGAAAAACACGGGAGGAGGTGTAATGTATGTATAATGGTGTTTTGAGCTAATATCGATGGCGACATAGTACTTAAACAGCGAACAAGTTATATAGGAATGAAAGATCATTGACAAAATCTCGTTTATTTCTACTTTATAGTATCTTTTGGTTTGTTTTTTTCCTGTAGCTATTTTATTTTTTAGGCTGTGCGATCAATAAAGTCTTATCTTATCCTATCTTCGGCGTATCTGGGGCATTCTGTGCTTTTTTATATCTGTTGTTGACCCAGACTTTCATTGTACTGTAACTTATCTCGGAATCCCCGGAAAGTTTTGGTGCGGAGCGTGATTCCCGGCACCTCTGGGGTGGGACATTCCTCGGCGGACAGCGAGCTTATTCTCGCTGAAAGACAAGAGTGCCACCTCCTCCACATCTCCCTCAACCCGGAGGTTTGGGAACGGCAGGTGTACATTGTCCCGGACCACAAGGCTTTCTGTTGGACCCATTTAAATGCAAATTGGCCTGCCTCCTTTAATGCCATCTGCCGCTCACAGTAGGGCCAGGATGTTTGTGCCCCTCCCACCCCACACCCAGTCCTGCTCGTGTGGGACAGTTACAGTTCAGATTGGGGGCTAACTGTGGATATAATAGATAACTGCTGAATCTGGACAAGCCAAAAAAAAATGTGTGTGTGTGTGTAGGTGTGTGTGTGGAGCATTCACCTCACAGCATGGGTCTGAGTCTTCTGGTCTCTCTGTACGTTCCTCTCTTCCGGCTGACAGCCCCTGCGGAGGGACCTTCTGCGCCCGTTGTTTTTTTTCGTCCGTGACGGTGTGGATTCTGGCGTGGGCTGCAGGTTGCTGGGTGTGTTTTGCGGCTTGTGCGAGGGCCCGGCCTAGCGGACATGGAGGCTCGCTCGTGATTCACTGGGACATTAGTGCACATTCACCGAAGCAGATCATGGGGACATTGGCGATCATCTAAGAAAATTGCATCTAAAGGGATGTTATATTTAAATTTTATTTTTCTTGTCAGGTAAAATTAAGGATAAACAAGGTTTTAAATGGAATTAAACCAATGAGCATCTACAAAATATACTAACAGGTTTCAACTTACATCAAACTATCATGAAAAAAAGGTTTTATTAAGATTCAGAATGAAATACCTCAGTACCTGTTGCTCAAGGACTGAGTTACTGTGAAATGGAAGAAGTGACATTTCTCAAATCTTCTATTAGCATCCATCATACTGCAACGTTAACAGAGAAGTAATTTCCTCAAACAACCCCAAAGCAGCAGATCTTTAAGTCGCGGCCTCAGGATAATAAGGACTCTCTGTGGTTTGGTTGTTTTGGTTCAGCTGGGAAACTGGAGATGCAGGAAGGGGTTTGTGGGCAAAGTTAATGGTGGAGTTCATTTGACAGAGAGTCAGTCAGCTGTTCCCCCATGGTTCCCCCAGACCAGCAGCCCTTTCTCTGGCGCTGGGGTCTGTCTAATCAGCTTTATAGCTGCTACTTTTTGCACAAAACACAATAACTGTGAGCACGTAGCCTAAATGACCCTCCTCCATTCATATTCATGTTTAGCTGGGAATAGGATAGGAAAAAGTAATTGGATTTCGTGTAGTGAGAGACACCTACTGCAAAAGGCTTGCAGGCAAGCGAATGCTTGCTGGCTCATCTTTAAGTAACATAATGTAAGAAGTATGTCTCTCAGTTTCCACTTCCTGAGTTATGCTGCGGTTTGAAAGGAGATAGTTGTACTTATTGGTCTTTAATCGCATATTTGAAACCTCATTTCATCGGAAATTTTGGGGATGTGGAGACATTTTAGCAGCCTTGACGAGAACTGCCTTTTTATTCTGTTTTCCCCCCAAAGTAACACTTGGAAACAAAGCATGAGGAGATGATGTGAGAACTTCCCAGCTACCCTAATAATTGTCTGTTGATGATCTTATTCACTGAACTATATCAGTTAGTTTTTCTACCACCATAATGGATGGTTTGCTCATCATTTGCTCATCAAACTGAATGTAGATGGCAGAGTGAAGTAAGATCATAGGATAATCCATCTGTGTCACAGATGGCGTTACACATGCTCCAGATTCCTGCAATGAGGCTGTATCATTCATCCCGGGAAATGGATTCAGCTTGAATCGGCTTCGGAATCCTGTTTAGCGTTGTCCATGTCGTCACGGGATTTTCCACTAGCCGCACGGTATCGACGGAATGTAGTGAGGCAGCTTTTTCTGTTTTTGCACCCCCCGCCCCCCCCACTCCCGTGTGTCCCCCTTCTCAAATTGAATTCCAGGTTGTATTCTTAGTCATCGGAACATTGGCTTCGTGACGGTAATAGCTTTCCGCAAAATCCTGAAATTTTGGCTAGAACTGTGCGTTGGGAAACGCCATGCCAATGGAAAACGTTAAAAGATAGACACACTGGGGCTCGGATGAGAGATCATTAGGTTTCATATTGTCATACCATCCAGACATTATACCACCATATACGGTATTTGATGGTATTTTCAAAAACAACAATATTCCGGTATTTTGAAATTTTGACAGGATAAAATTCAGTTTGTGGGGGGGGGGGGGGGGCGGTTCACCACCCCC
>JAODJX010000040.1:12159331-12190106 GCA_026776945.1 Isichthys henryi | reverse complement strand
TGTGGGGGGAAACTGGAGTACCCAGAGGAAACCCCACGACGACATGGGGAGAACATGCAAACTCCGCACACATGTGAGCCAGGCGGAGACTCGAACCCGGGTCCCAGAGGTGTGAGGTAACAGTGCTATCCACTGCACCACCATGCCGCCCCACAGATTATCATATAGTAGGTATTTGTGTATTAGCACAGTGTCTCCCAATCCGGTCCTTGGGATCCACAGTCAGTCCATGTTTTTCTTGGGATTGGGAAACACTGCAGTAGCATATGTGTCCTCGTGCACCTTGTCAAACAGGGCAATGTAGAGGGAGAAGCCGAAGGTGTCGCTCAAGCCGATCCTTTCTGCCAGTGTATCGCACAGCTCTTTCGCTGTGGTAGCCGAGTCTGTCAGCAGGGTCTTGGTTGTGCCGTCCATGAAGGTCACCGGCAGCATGATGGGCTTCTTTGACTTGGTGGCCTGGGGGAGGAAACTCAACACAATTAGAACCCATGTCTCCACAAATACTGATCGAGTAACACACTGCCAATAAATTCTTTCTGATTCGATAAAAGTATTATAGACTATGCAGAAGCTTTGAGAGTTTAAATTTATGAAAGTCGACAAAAACGTCATTATCACTATTAAAGAGTTTCGGAATTGAAATTGAGGTACTGTTGGGCATTTCAGGTACAGCAAGTACAAATCCAGACCAGAACTTTGTTTCTACCAACCAGTTGAGCATAAAGAATCATAGTCACAGAGTACTCGGCTGGTTGGAAGAAACAAAATCCTGGTCTGGATTTGTACTTGCTGTACCTGAAATACTTCAATTTCAATTCCAAAACACTTTAATAGTAATGGTGACGTTTTTGTCGACTCTCCTTGCTGAGCCTGAAATGCACATCACTAAATTGAGGGCTAAAAGATGTGATGGAAAAGACTCAAATGACTTGAATGGAGTTTAGAGTTGAAATAAACAAGGAGACGCAGGTTCTCCTGGTTTTGTGGGCTGACACTTCAGACAATGACTTTCACAGTGAATGTGAAGGCACTTAGATTTATTAAGTAACAGCAAGAGGAGGAAGAGGGTGGAGAGGTGAAGCTCACCTGTAGTTCAAGCCAAGATGGTGGCTGGGCTCGAGTCCCATTCATAGCAGTTCTTCTCAGCCGCTCATCCAGGTAAGGGGCATGGCCAGGAAGAGCTGTGTTGATGAAGTTCTGCAGATACTGTAAGACAATGGAGCAGAGGTAAACAGAGGTTCAGGCCCAGAAGGTAAAAATCCAGACCAAGATTTTGTTTCAACCAACCAGTTGAGTATGATCTGACTGTGACTCATTATACTCAAACGGTTGGTTGAAACAAAATCTTCGTCTGGATTCTTACTTTCTGAACTTGAAATATTTATCTCTGCACTGAAGACAGGTGGAACTCATAGACAAAGAGAAACCCACAGTTTGCACAAATTATGTTTCCTAGTGAAAAAGGGGGATGAAGAACTAAAACAGAAAAATGAAACAGTTATGTAAAATATCCTGTGTGAGCAAGTGATGTCATACTTTTACAAATTTCGTAGAGGGTGCAAAGCAGCCAAGGCAAAGTGAGATGAGCAGCCATCCGCGTACATGGCTGGTCTTTGAAGGGTTCTGGGTCAGCTGCTTGCAGATCTGACAGTAGATCTCATCTCTGAAAAGAAGAGGGTCACTGCATAGCATCATACTCACACATTCACTGCACGATCTGAGTATTCTGCAACTTCTGTAGTAGTCAGAAAGAGCGTCTATATCTGCAGTACAGAATCTTTTACAGCTATAGATGCAGACAGACATCTGTTTCACTGGAATTTTGTGTAAGACAATAGGAAAATCACATACATTAGATGTAACTGAAGAGCAAATTTTTAGAACTCAGTCCATCTGTTGTTCTTGAGATGAATCTGCCAATGCCCCAAGTTCAGGCTTCCTCATCATACGTTACAGTGCTGAGAACCAAAAGTCACTCAGTCCTCATGTAATACAATAAAGATCTTTCATCATATTTCCAAAACTCACTAAGCCTAAAGATATTTTCTCAAAGACGTATCCCATGGACTGAGTAAGTTTTGTAAATTTGCTCTTCACTTAAAGACAATACATGCTGATGAACAGTGAACATCATTGGACACCTTCAGTTAAAGAGGAAGAATACACATTTCTGCACAATGCTCAGTTAATTCCAAAGACAACATGCTCTATTCCACTGCCTCCTTGACTCAATGACACTTTCTGCAGCTACTCGACAGAGTGCTAAGGTATCGATAGCAGAAGTGATTTCTATTAGCAGCATATTTAGAGTAGGTCATGGATCTTAAGAGGTTGGCTCACCTGAGGGCAGGCCGCAAAATGCCATTGCCAATGATAAAGTGCAGCTTCTCCAGGTTGGAGGTAGGCCGCTCCTCCAACATGCTGTTTCCTGGAGCGCTGTAGTCAAAGTCGTTCAGACGCCTGATCACCTGGAGTGCAAACAGGAAATGTCTCCATGAACCCATGTGTCCTACCTCACATAAATGCTCAAACTATAATAACTCAATGTATTATTCAAACGTTACCAGAGGTGGAAATTTCAGGTCCAGAAGGTAAAAATCCAGACCAAGATTTTGTTTCAGCCAACCAGGTGACTTTGACTCTTTATGTTCAACTAGTTGGTGTAGAAGCGTTGGTGACCCATGATTAATAGTGATAGCTCTCACCTCCTCCTTGATCTTTGACTTCCTCTTTAGAGTGAGGGAGACTAGCTTGTGTCGCGCAGTGTTTCGACGGTGGCTTTCGACATCAGTCCTCTGTGAGGCAGAGGGGCATATTATACAAGGCTGCGGATTAAGCTGCATTAATTAGAGGATAATTTGTTGCTGGTTAAGACCCTAGGAGATATCAGTACTTTGAGATGTGCATGAATCACCTCAGGGATGCATGCAATTGCACAATTTTTGCAGCTTTGGAGATAAAAAGGTTGATTAAAACAAAAAGGACCACAAAAACTAAAAGTTGGGAACCTGCTCACCACCCACTTTCTATATCAAATTAATCCAATACAGGGTCAAAGTAAGTTACTCCAATCACAAGACGTACTATCACACACAATGGGCAATTCATATGCACTGGTTCACAAAAAATGCACGTCTTCAGATATGTGTTTCTCAAGCCAATCCTCAGGGACCCTCAGACAATCCACATTTTTGCTCCCTCCTGGCTCCCAACCAAAAAAAGAACACCGATACAGGCATGCTGGGAGCTGGGAGGGAGCATAAATGTGGACTGTCTGGGGTCTTCCAAGGACTGAAATGAGAAGCACTGCTTTGGTGGCACCAAACCACAGTACCTAATCAGCATGTACATGGAGAGAACATGCAAACTGTGCATAGCTGGGGCAGAAATGAAACAGACATACCAGCATATTTGAATCCACGTAAGTATCCACCAGCTACCATGCCTGCTACTCACCAGAAACAGATGGTTCTCAGTAACCTTCAGCTTAGACACATATTTCAAAACAAATCTGCTCTGCAGTGTGAGAGCGCACAGCTGCTCTGACAATATTACACCCAATAAAATGACTCAGCTGGACTCTCGATGGGACTTTCTCACCCCTCTCAGTCCCACCCCATTACCCCTTCACCTCCTCATCTCCCCGCAGGGCCTTCAGCTCATGCTTATACGTCCTCTTCCCGAGGGTCTCGTAGATCTTCGTCATGACGGGAATCTTCTCGCTGCCGTCATTGATGACAGCGTGGTACTTGGGCTCGGGAAGATCACCAATGAACCTTAGTATCGTGACCCAGACGGCCAAGGCCGCCTGCCAATTTTAAGCACAGTATGTTAAAAAATGAAGAAGAATAAAAAAAAGTGTATTGCAAAAAAAATATATACAATGAAAGCTCTCAAATCCAGCATTCAAGCAACCAACTGTAAAATATCAGTATAAAAATTTAAAATTCATCATAAGTAATAACACCATTGTATTAAAAGCATATAAATACTTGTTGCTATTGATGTGCTTTAGTCCTCTTTCTGCTTGTTCTGCTGTTGTTTACCATGCAATCTTGTGTCTATTGAATATCCGGTAGCACAACAATCATTAATGTGTGTGTATAAAATATGGGTGATCAGGTAATCCTTGTTAGGCAGGACACTTTGAGCTACTTCTGCAAACTACTGTAAAAGTTTCCTGTGCTTGGCTACATGGTCCAGCTCTTCTTGCGCTTTCACTGGTTTGTTTGATAGACTCATCCAGCTGTATCACATTAACATTAGTGACACATGCAGTATTATAGGACATTGTCCAATCAACACACAACTAGAACTCTGCTTAAGGGAACTCTATGAACTTTTGATTGAAATGTTAGTTTACAAATCCAGTCCTAGTTCAAAGTGTCCTCCCTCACATGGATTATCTGGTCACCCTAGTATAAAAGGATTAAAAAGTTTAAGAATCGTGTTACGAGAGTAACATTCAACTATCTGGAAAATACCAGCGGTGCCTTGCTCCCAACTTTGTCAGATATGAGGACTGGATGAGGATATTGTCATTTCAAGATGAGTAAGATGCTACATCTTTTAGGGAACGGCTCATTGCAAATGAGGTAAACTAGGCAGCGACAATGTGACTGGTCAGGAGCTGGTTAAGTACCATCTGATCTCCCTCGTCTTCATGTAAGAGCAGTGGCTGTTTGAGGGGGCGCCGTGTGTGGCATGGCGTGGCACTGCCCTGGAAGTAGGTGGCAGCGAACTCGGCGAACTTATACTCCGACAGGTCCTCCTCCTCGGCCACAGGAAGAGGAAGAACTCTGGCCACGTCCACCTCCTCCACCTGCTCGGCCTTCCCTGGAGCCCACTCCAGGTCCTGGTGCATTTGTGTGCGTGTGCGGACGTGGGCATACACGCACACGCATGCACAGAGCCACGCACACGCACACCACAGCAAGACAAAAAACGGCTTCTCTCAAATTTAAGTCGGCATGAGTGAAATAACACAAATTATACTGAATAGACAGATGGCAGTCAGTTAAATGAGTGATGACGTGAATGTTACAGAATGCCTCTTCTATTCAGGGCTGATCATAAGAGGGGAGAAAGGGGAAGATTTTCAGGAGTCTGGACATTAGGGGGGGCTCACGAATATGTGAGCATGGATAATGGTAGCTTTGGTTGGAGAAGGGAGGGGCCCATTTAATAGAATTTTTGGTAATACTTTACTTAAAGCAGTCATCTACAATACATTATAGATACCTTCATAATGCATTATAATGCATTCATAAAGTATCTTAAACACGGCTATAAAAAGGCATAACACATTTTAACTATGTGCATTATGCATTATGAATGCTTTATGAAGCTCTCATCTATAATGCACTATAAGTGCCTTTATGATGCAGTATAAGGCGTCCTTAATTCTTGTACTGATTATAATGCATTATGAAGGTATCTAAACAAAGTGTTTCCAAATTATTCAGGGGTCCAGCCACATATTTGAGGCCAGCACATGGAGGCCTCACCCAAAAGCATAATCAATTCATTAGCCTTGTCGGCGCATTAATTGGAGGTAAGCATAGTGGTGCCCTGCCTCATTACCTCGAACCCTGTGGGGGCCTGCCCCTCCTGCCCAGGGAAGGTACCATTAGACCCCAGGAATCCAAACACTTCATCCACCACATCCGAGTCACTGACTGGATCCTGCTGGACCAACTTCCCCTGCAACAGCACCCCCTTTTCGGGGCAAGCTTCCTCCCGTGCCTCCTCTTCCTGCACGGCACTTGGGCCGGTCAACTGTTCGACATTCTCCCAGGCCTGCTGCACAACCATTGCCTCTCTAGGCCACCGTGTGTCTTCGGCCAACAGGAGGCGCTCTTTCTCCTCCGGAGGTAGGTGACCCTGCAAGAAAAGGAAAAAGCAGACATGGGATGCCACTTAAACAGAGGTGGAAAGTTCAGGTCCAGAAAGTACAAATCCAGACCAAGGGTTTGTTTCAACCAACCAGCTGAGTGCTCTCAACTAGTTGGCTGAAACAAAACCTTGTTCCGGATTTGTACTTTCTGTACTTGAACTTTCCACCTACACTCTTAAACAACATAAACAATTCTCCAGAAGATAAATCATCAACGCTAGAATCATCATAGTGGTAAAGGAAATGGGTTTAAGTCCAACCAGACCACTAGATATGGGTTAATTTCCTCTCCAGAAGTGCTTCAGAAATAAACATCCAGGCCAGTAGAGATAGCATACCTCAGTTCTGAGCCGCTCGCACAGTCTGCGAGTGAGCATGCCACGGGCGTGGGCCTGGATGGTGATGACAGCCCTCAGACGATGCCGGAAGGCCTGTCTCACTAGGAGGCCTCGATACCATGCCTGCAGGACCACGATGCTTCTCCGTGCAGCGCTGTAGCTTCGGTAAACCTTGCGAGATCGATAGACGGCCTGGAGCCGTAGAAAACCCGTTTGCATCTGCCAGACAGTGACAGCTGTGCTTAGAACTTGATGACTGAGAATAGACCTGAATACAAAAGATGATTAATAAGCCATGAGACTGTGGATCCCAGAAAACAGAAGAACATTGGATCCTAGTGGAACGTGGGAAACATACAATAATCATGGAGACAGTGGAATTCTGACAATAGTTACACAGAAACACACGCAGGACCTTACCGTTCGATAATTCTTTCGGCACTGGTGGCCTTTCCAAATTTTCTGAATCAGTATCACAGAATCCCTGATCTTGAGAAATCTGGATCTGCAGAAACATGACTATTGGTACTGCTGCAGTTACGATACTATGCTTATAACTGGGAGTTACCATTACCTCCTTAACATAAAGTGTGCCAGACATCTCTGACTTAGTCTGTGGTTTTGCTTACAGACCAAACTCAGGGATTCACCCTAACCTCACCTGTCTCTGAGGCCCCGCACAGCCTTCTGGATGAGGATGACCTTGCGTGTAATGGCCGTGTCGCGCTTCATCTCCAGCCGCACATCATGCTGATCCTACGAGATGAAGCGAACGAGGTCACAAAGCTTCCTCGGTCCTTCACAGGAGCTAAAAATTCGTGACCCCCTGACAAAATGTCACCTTGGGCGCCACATTATATAATTTTATACATTCAAGAGCCACTGTAAAGTGCTGGGTTCCCTAAATCTGCCAGGGTCTCCATGCCCCTGCTGTGCCTGTGGTCGTTTATACTTTTTACTTTATTTGTTTCATTTTAATTTGGTTTATTACGAGATCTGGAGATTCATAGGCTTCATCACATACACACATCCATCCATCCATTCATCCATTCATCTGACCGATCGACCGACCGACCGACCACTTGGGTGCAGCATGTGGCTCAGCAGGCTAAACCTCTGTGCCTGTGATCAGAAGGTTGCCAGTTCCAACCCTGGCATAAGAGGCACACGTCCATGTGTTCTAAGCAAAGCCCTTATCCCCCAGCTTCTATCCCAGTCAGCACAAGCCCAGGGTACACCCTGGACAAAATGCAAGTCTACCACAGGGTACACACACCCAGTGGGAGGAAGCCCCCATGAGGCAGGGTGAATAGACACACATACCTGTACAGAGAGGAGGTGGGATTTTCCCCCTGACCCTGAAAGCATGTGGCAGTCTAAGCTGCTACCCCCACAGCCACCATCTAATATGCAACAAATGACACAAAATATGAACAAGGCAGTGAAACAGACCTTAAGGAAAATCTTGGTCTTCCCCATCTGCCAGTCCTCACCCCTCCCCACGATGGTCTCCAGGATGCGCTGGCATGCTACTTTCACGTTCCCCTGTTGGAAAATGTGTGTTTCAGCGCAAATATGTGCAGTTCCTGCAGTATAGTGGTCTGCAAAAAAGAATCCTAAAAATTTCAGACCAAGCTAATCATATTTATTTGACAGTCAATTGCTTATCCAATAGCAACACCGCTAAGACTTACTCTCAACAGAATTTGGCTGCACTGGAATTGGGAATTGTCTGGGTGGTATTGTCCACTAGAGGGCAGCATATATACAAATAAGCCGGTTCATTAGACTCTTACTTACTGTACAGCTTTGATACTTAAGGCCAGGAATACAGCATCATATAACCATATCTCAGGTTTTGACCTGACCTTCTGACTCATTCACAAGTTCCTGCAATGCTTTTGAATTAAGTTATTGGTTACTTGTGGCTATTCTGCGGACATTTGCACATGATCTAGCATGGAATCTATCTTGGACTATGTCCTTTGTCAGGGTTAAATAAAAATCATAAAAGTTGTTCTGCTTTCCTAATCTCATTCTGACCTTTATGAGTCACTTGTGCTCATGAAATCACTTAATTACGCCATATGTGTAGAGGCTGAAAACACTTTCATGTGACACCACCAGGGGGCAGCACTCCCTCACCTGTTTGAAGGCAGGTTTGACGTCAGGCGCAAGGACTCTGTAGCGGTCCACAAACTCTGCAAATGTGTAGCGTATAGGGTAGCCAGTGCGGCGGATCCGGATGGTCTCCATCATGCCAGAATAGCGGAGCTGCCGAATGCAGAGCCCCCGATCAAACAGCTGCAGTGGAGGGATATAGGCGTGCAAATGGCTGAGGCAGAAACAGCAAAATCATACAAACTTCTGAGCAAAGCAGTCTGAAAAGTTAGACTTGTGAAATTCCACATTCTGTTCAAATATGTGTGTTTCTGTCAGGGTCAGCGCCCGTCCAACCCTGTCTTATGTGTCTTGTCCCCTTTCGGCCAGCAGGTGGCGCTAAGCATTCTGTTCTTTTGTAGCCCTTCAGCCCGTAGTGTGTCTCCCTGCTCCCTGGACTGCAGCCTAACTCTATGGGTTGAGTGAGTGGCTCAAAAGCTGTACCTCTCCAGTCATGAATTTGAAGCTGGCTGGTGATTATCACCCAGTCTAGCTTCTAGTTTTACACCCCAGAAGATTAACAGATTAACTTTGCGGTTACATTTTAGTTAAGCTTCTGTTTTTTCTGTTTTGTATCTGACCCCTTGTATCTTTCTTTCTGTATTTGGGCAGTTTTACAATTTTATTTCTGCAGTGTAGTATTATTATCAACCAACAGAAACACCATGTCACTTCCTGGCCATAGCGGATTGTCCCGTCTTGCATCATTACTTCCAGCAGCACCCATTTCCCAGGGCAGGTAAGACTCAGAACAGCCGACATCCACGCCACATGCCTGAGCACCAGGGGCAGTGTTGCTATGGCAGCCGGTTGCCAAGGGATTGTCGTGGGCTTACCGTAGGCTTCTTCAACTCATTGGGTTTGATACAGCGCACAAAGAATGGCTGGCAGGCGCCTAAGGTCTTCATGAGCAGGTCCAGGGAGCGCTTGAACTGACTGCTCAGGGTTGGGGAGCGTTTCCTGGTCTCTGCCCCCTGCAGGCAGGGAGGTGCGTTACACATTGAGAGCTTCACTTCCTTTTATATCATTCACTCCTTTCTTCCTCTCTATCCAGCTTCATTTTCCCTTAATTTGAGCCTCTCTTTTCCTTTCCATCTCAATGGTTTATTTCACTTGAAGATTGCCCATTCCCTGCCAGTCCTCCTCATCCAAATCCTGAAATAGACTCCTCCTAAATGCCTATGATTAGCATAGCAGTAGAGCTGCATAAATTTAATTGAAAAATATATGTTTAAAATATTGCATAATATGCTGTATAATTTAGCATGCACCTTCTAAAGCCTAAACTATTGTTTCTCCGCCTGCTTTTCTGATTCTCTCATTTCCTTGTCCTCTGTGTTTCAGATTTTCCCCTCCCTCTTACTGTGACAGGGGCAACCAACAAACTAACACATGGGACACCACCAAAATGTGATCACTCCAAGTTACAGATAGATCAGAGCTAACTTTGCAGCAGGGTTACACACACAGGACTATCCCTCTCCAATAGTCATAACTACAGTCTCAGAAAATGTCGACTTTTCACTTATTGGCTATGGTTTATTATTGTGGTATTGTTTTATATCTTTTCCGGAATGTATTTAAGCATTACAGTAATATTTACATAGTTCCACATAGAAAAAAAATATTTAAATTTAATTTCCCAATGGCAAAAAATAGTATAAGGTCGAAACCCGAGTCTATTTCTATGTATTTTGCTATTACTTCTTAAGTTGACTCCGTTTTATATGATATCTGATATTTCCTGCAATTAAACAGCAAAAAAACTTGTGAGCTAGTTATCGCAGCTGAAGAATAGGAGGTAGTCAGACAGGAAGTGATGTCAGAACCTAGAAAGAGTACCAAGCTGGTGCTAGGATGCAGTTGATGGTGTTGTGACATAAAAAACACATTCATCTTCTGATTTGGGTAGAAGATACCCTTGGTAGCTACAGTCAGAGACAAAACCTAGTTAAGTTTGATTAATCTGAACACAGATGAATCTCTGGCTCGGCTATGAAGATACAACATTGAGAAATTATCGCTAAGCTAATAAAAGATCTTAAAAATCTATGTGGCATCACTAAGGACCTCCCAGCTATGGTACATCACCATGGCAGAGTCGGTCTGGAAGATCTGCTTGATGAACTTATTGCTGGAAGTGTAGATCAGCTGAATTATGTCACCGTGGAGACCGTTTCTGTTTTTCTCCAGGAAGCCTGTAAGAGGTCAAGAACTTCCTCAGTAAGATTTCTGGTGGCTTCTGAAGGTCAGCTGCATGTAATTATTCAAACTAAGAAGTCCAGGAGTTTACTTCATTTGAACTTAGTAATATGTATTCATTTCATTCCCTTCCCAGAGGAAATGAATGAACACCACTCTGTGACTAACTTAATTATCTGCATGGTGCAGAGGGACCAGTCAGTGAGATAATTGACTTTGTGGCACTGACAAGCTAGACCAAACCAATTTTGTGCTTGGTGTCCAGATATAAGCTGTGACCAATCGAATTAAATTAGGGGGTCATGTGGAACGCAACAATTTGAAACTGCATAACAAAACATTACATAGCACTAACTCCACAAGAGAACAACACATTGATTCTGTCATAGAATGCAACACTCTATGAAAATATTTATACTAGTAAATCCATATTGTGTATAGAATATCTAGGGACATACTCCAGAAAAAGAAAATGTTATTTGGTTAGAGCTTGCGAAAGTTGCAAAATATAAATAAAACGTAACATAAACCACAAGCTGCTTGCAGCTGACTGCTGTTTTTGATGGATGAGCTTCAGTCAGTTGTTAGTTGAAAGGATATCATGTGACAGATACAAATATCATGCAGGTTGGAGGGAATCCCGTATACAGTACCTGCAGTGTCATAGTAAACGGTGCCAGCAAAGTGCTGAATGCCAAACACCGTCTCGCGGCTGTGCTTGGGGGGGATATAGATAGGATTGAACTTGTGCTGGGAGTTGAGCTTATTCAACATGGTACCATCCGTGCCCTGAAAAAGGCCCCAGTAAGGAGAATTTAGCAATAGATTTTATCCATCCATTTTCCAAACCGCTTATCCTACTGGGTCGCGGGGGGTCCGGAACCTATCCCAGAAGCAACGGGCACGAGGCAGGGAACAACCCAGGATGGGGGGCCAGCCCATCGCAAGGCACACTCACACATCAGTCACTCACACATGCACACCTATGGGCAGTTTAGCAACTCCAATTAGCCTCGGCATGTTTTTTGGACTCTGGGGGGAAACCGGAGTACCCGGAGGAAACCCCACGACGACATGGGGAGAACATGCAAACTCCACACACATGTAACCCAGGCGGAGACTCGAACCCGGGTCCCAGAGGTGTGAGGTAACAGTGCTAACCACTGCATCACCATGCTGCCCCCAATAGATTTTATATTTGTGAAAATATTTCTACAATCGTGGTTAGAATGCGAACCTACTCCCGCTAGTCCGCCAATATCAGCGCAGAAGTCAGGTTTGCATGAACGACAACAGTTTGCCAAAACAAAAGGATTAATTAGACAATGGGAATGTAACATTCATTATTTATAGCGGTTTGTCCTGTGCAGGGCCACATCGCAGATTATGGAAGGTACGGCACAAGGCAGGGAATAACCCTAGACAGGACACCAACGCTTCGCAATGCACACATACACACACGCACCCACGCACACATTCACACCTGTGAATTATTTAGTAACTCCAATTCAACTTAGCATGTCTGTGGGGGGGGGGGGGGGGAATCAGAGAACCCAGAAGAAACCCCAAATGACAACATGGGGAGAACATGCAAACTCCAGAAATAGAAAAATTAATAATCTGACATTTCAGAGATAATCTGAGATTAATTCTTTTGCGATTTGTCTTCTAATTCCAGAGTAAAGCAGACTGTTTGGATGAGAAAGCCAGGGCCCCTTAGACGGCACCTTTGGAAACCTGCTTTCCTCATCGATGAGAGAGATGATGTTCATGGGCTTGATGGCGATCATGTCGAGGGCGTCCTGGTTGTCGGTGAACTTGATGTGCTGCCACCTGATGCCCTCCAGGTTGTACTCCTCCTGCTCCAGCTTGAACACATGGTGCACGAAGAACTGCTGCAGGTTCTCGTTGGCAAAGTTGATGAACAGTTGCTCAAAACTGAGGGTAAAAACAGTCAGTCGCAAAAGTTCAATGATCAGGGGAGCAAGTCATCAACTAATTAAATTAGGGATTTGAAACTGCAATAAGTAGCCGCTTCCAGGATACAAATTGATCAGCTTTGCAACCCATCTATAGCTATTTAGAAAGACATTTCAGTTCTTTAAGTTCCTTGATATTAGTGATAAAGTCTCATCTAGACTTTACGATGAGGGTATACCTGTTGATAACAAAGTTCTCAAACCCAAAGATATCCAGCAGGCCGATGGATGTTTGCATGTATTTACAGTCACTGGGGGGTTGTTTATAGATGGCAGCATTAATCTTGTCCACGATCCATACAAACAGTCTTCCATAAATTCCCTAAGATATGAGAATAAAAAGGTTATAGGTTCACTGCTAATGGGAAATAATGATGATAAATGACTTCAGATCTATAACATCATTTGTAACTGAACCCATTATACCATAGTTACGGTACAACTGATTTTCACAAGTTCATATTTCAGGTCTGACATATCCTCCCTCAGGTTCATAAAGATGTAGGACAGAAGTCGCTCGCAGATCCTTAGGAGGATGGAAGAGATAACCTTCACGAAAGCGTCGCGCACATCCAGCCCCTGCTCCACACTGAGGAGAGTTGATACAGTCTCTCCTCGAGTGACGAGGGTCCTGCTGGTCAGGCAGCTCATCACCTCCTCAGGATCCACCTACACAGCAACACATCAGAGCAAACAATTTACTGCCACTCACACTGTGCAACAACCCATACTGCTGCAGTCTGTTAACCATGTGATTTGTAGACAACAGGACAGGAAGGTCTTACAAGCCAGCAATATATAACCTCTATGAAAGATATGCTCAATAATGTAAAGATCAATAATGTAATCATATAATAAGTTACAAATTACTTTAAATCTGTTACAGACTGTTAATGAGTTGTTGAAAGTTTTGAGGCTGAATCCCTGTGTACCTCAGCTGTATAGCCTTCTTGGTGCAAATCACATTACAGTAAAACCTCGGATTGCGAGCATAATTCGTTCCGGAAACGTGCTCGTAATCCAAAGCACTCGTATATCAGAGCGAATTTTCCCATTAGAAATAATGGAAACTCAGATGATTCGTTCCACCACCCAAAAATGTTTATATAAAAATGATTAATACAAAATATAAAGTAAAAATACATAAAACAAATTAACCTGCACTTTACCTTATTTTGTAGAACGACTAAAAAATTTTCTTATCTTTCAAAACACGCGTAAACCAAGTTACTCGCAATCTGAGGTTTTACTGTATTTTGAAGCAGGGAGTGGAAGGGGGATTAATGTTCCAAATCTGGCCACTAGGAGGCAGTCCTGCATACATTTAAGGAGTACATTTGAAAATCATGATCCATTTGTAAATCTCAATCTGCAGCAGGTCTTTTATAATGACCTGAGAATAAAAGTTAGGCAGCCCAATAATACTTAATGACTCATAAAACCAAGAGCTGTAGCCTCATTCATCATAAGTATTCTAAAAATATAAAAATATGAACAACAGAGCGATATCTGCAAGATAATTCTCTCTGAATATATAGCAAAGCATTAAAAAATGAATTAATTGGTACTTACCTCATTGGTACATAACTAATAGTTTTGACAATCTATGTACCCGGTCTGCTGGATCAGTCCCAGAGAACCATCACCATGGAAACCGACACATAATTTAATAATCTTTTCATATACAAATTTTGCTAACAGGACCATACCTTTTACATAGCCGATCATGATTTCATAAAAGTGCCCATTTGAACAACGTCAAAGCCTTCAGAATATCTAAATAAACATGCTGTGATGATTTTATCTTGTCATGCAAAAATCAAATGCATAAGAAGACAAGGAGGCACCTGCCGGGTCTGAGTTGTTAGTTAATTACATGAAAAATACTTTAATTCTAAAATGCTCTCATTTATATTTTCGTAAGATGTTGTGAGTTAAAAGAGAAGTCTTGAAATTGTCAAGAAATACACAAAATTGAAGACAATTTCTTCACGGGGGACCAAGTTCTTTACAGAAAATGCATTTGACCTTTACTTTGGTTTCTAAAAAGCTGTAAGCTTCTTGAAAAGTCAGTTCTAGACATGCAGTGAATTCTGACCTCCAGCAGGGCGGCAGCAGTAGTGAGGTTCGTAGAGCACATCACCATGCAGGCATCCATGTTGTCCCGCATTCTGGCTGGAGATGAATGGGCAATCAGAAAATTACAATATTAAAAATGACCGACTGGGGTATACTTTTAATAATAAATGAAGTTCATTCCTTTACTTTAACTATTCCATTTAAATTTTTTAACAAAACATTGACGCAGTAATAACATAACTTTATGACTTTAATTATACCAGAACAATTTATAGGACAAAAAAAAAATTTACCTCCGAATGATAGAGAAATTGAGATTTTTTTTTTTTACATAATTTCTTGATAACTGGTAACAAATTACTCACAGTCTGGTGAGAATTAGTGGTGGGTTTGGTGGGCCAGACCTGTGCCAAAATCATAGGATGGCCATCCCAAAGGTTCAAATTTGCCCCACCGGCTCCGGTGCCCTCTGCCGGCTCACCTTCAAAGCGCAGGTTGCCAATGTGCAAGATAGCTGCAAGTAGTTTGGAGATTTCCCAGCTCTCGGTGTCAGTAAACATCAGAACCTTCATTGCAGAGAGGATGTTGGAGTACTCCTTAAGGTCATCACGCCCATCACACACAACACAATTTCCCTGAAGAAACAAGAACCAAGCACACACATGCGTGCTATACTAAACATGCTCTTTCAAATACCAAATAACAAATAATCATCGTGATTCCTTTTGAACAGAAGACATTCAGGTGTCTCATACGGTATGATGATTACAGGTTTCTTGGCTACAGTACCAAGGTACCAAGTACCAAGGTTTTTATGTCGAGCCAGGAGCTAGGTCTTTAGCATAATGTGTAATTAAGTTCTGCGTGAGTTGTAGTAAGCTAATGAGACAAGCATGTAGTTCAATCAGGAGATGCTATAGTCAAGCTGTCAGATCACAGCCTGAATCAGGAAATGCAGAGATGGGCAGAATTTGTCAGTCACAGTGACGGCAAGATTTTTGCCAGTTTGCGATGAAAACCACTGCGATACCAAGAAATAGTTATTCGGTAACAATAAGGTTACTTTTGGTTACCATGTCATTGCAAAGGCAGATGGAATGGATGTAGGAAGTAGCTGCAGAACCACGTTTCTCACCATGGTGAGGCAGTCATAATCTACAGCGTCGCCAAGATACAGCTTCTTCTTCATGTCAGAGGACATGCCCTGCAGCATGCAGTAAAAGATGTGATAGTTTCTCTCATCTTGAGTCTGGATATGGGAGAATATCAAAGATCAGTCCATTGATGTAATATAATCCATTTGTACAGTACTGATTGTACATTACTACTTAAAACATTAGGTACATCATTTAGGTAAAAGTATGTTGTTGTGTAACCTTTAGTCCACCCTTTGTTGCTATAATAACTTCTGCTTTACTGGGAAGGCTCTCCATTAGATGATAGAACATTGCGGGTCGGATTTGCTGCCATTCAGGTTGGGTATTGATGTCGGGTGGTCAGGTCCCTTTCCGTGAGCTTGTGGGAAATACCACTTCATAACTAAACTTGCCCCCCCGATGTTTCCACTTCATTGCACTTGACCATCACATCTCTTTCAGGTCAGAAATTTGGTGAGCTAAGTTTTTGGAAAGATTTCATCCTACCAAGGTGAAAGTCATTAATGTCTCCCGTAAGACCACACAATCTATTGACAGTGTTTGTTGTTGGAGATTTCATAACTAAATGCTTAATTATATACCTGCGTAATTAAGTAAGAGTGGTATCCACTTGTCTACAGACCTGTCTACAGACTCTGGATTTCTCTAACAAGTACTGCTCAATCCTGGCCCCTTCAATCACCCCTCTGACACTGAAGTGGATGTCAATGTATTTTCCGAAGCGGCTTGAGTTGTCATTGCAAATAGTCTTGGCGTTGCCAAAAGCTGCAGCAAGTGAAAGACATACAGTAAATATACGTTTGTAACAAAAGAACACAGCAGGGATTAATGAAAACACACATAACAGTACTATCATTTGATAGATTATTTATAACTACTGAGTTGCTGAGATGACAGTATATTGTATGACGCCAGCTGTTCAGTACTATTACTAACTTTTGAGTGTCACAAAACACATCTCATTAATATTTTATCCATACTACTAATCTGCTTACCAAAGCAGCTGGCATCCGGTCAAATGTTTCACCCGTCATGTGAAGCCCTGGTGATTATTGCTTTTGCGTGATATAATATCGATTTGATATCGCCCAGTCCTAGTTCAAACGCACCCATGGTGTTGAGTAATACAGATCAGCAAGCAATACCAGGGTGTTGTTTGGCATTTTTGGGCAGCCTGTAGAAGGCAGAGCTGTCTGATCCTGACCTTCAAGGATGGGCGTGGCCTCCAGGACTTGCTTCTCAATCCACGAGTGCTGCCCGCTGATGGACGCCAGGAACTGTAGGATAAGCTTGGTGCTCTCAGTCTTTCCAGCTCCTGATTCCCCACTGGCGAATAAATGCCAACACATATCATAACAGACAATGATACAGCATAACAAAAGATGACAATGAAAACTCACTCTGCAATACAAACCATCATGCAGCATCACACCGGTAAAAGCAACACAACCATCTAATAATTGTTAACATTTCAAATAATTAGTTGAATCTTGTTTGCATGTGCTTGTGTTAGCTGTAGGTTTAATGAGTCTGTTGTTTGCTTAATCGTTGGCTTATTTGTATCTCAGTGGCTGGCTGAGTGTTTGATATCCATCCAATTCCCCCGAGGAGACTCGGCACCTGATGACGCAGCACTGGTCCTTGCCACTGCGTCTCATGCTGAAGTAACAGTTGTCGGCGATGGCAAAAATATGGGGCGGCATCTCGCCCACCTTCCTCCTGGTATAGAGGCGGATGTGATCTGCCGTGTAGATGGGAAGCAGCTGGTAAGGGTTCACTGCCACCAAGATCGACCCTGTGTAGGTCTGCTGGGTCATGGGTGAAAGGTCAGGCATAGGAGGGGAAAACAGACAAAATACAGAAGTGTCAGTCAAAGAAATATTTGAATGACAAGTGAGGGAACTTAGGACCTTGGAATACATTCTGTTTTTATGGAAGTGAGACACCCAGACAAACTTCAGGCAACTCAGCAATTTATATAGTTTTTGACATATTGTGCTTCAAAAGTATTTATATGGAAGACTATATCCAGTATTGCATATAACAGAGGCATGATATAGCTGTACCCACACAAACCTGAACATAATCTCAGAGGTTCTGTACAGTAGATGGGGTTCAGGGTGCAGTGATATACGGCTTGTATTTTTCTGCACAGTGAAGTAAGGTCTCATGAAGTCCCTATATTAGATGATGCAGTGCTTCACCAGTAGTGTTATTTAACTCCATATTCAGGCCCTGTAAAAATATACAATCACCTGCCACTGAAACAAGCTTTAATGGAACATCGTGGGTCCATGACTCTCCTTTCTTGCTGGTACAGAAGAAAGACAGAGCTCTCTCTGCGTAGGTGGGGTACAGATAAACAGTAAAACCGGAAAGGATATTTTTTCCCCAACCCTGAGCTGAGGAGCTGCTGTGCTATCAGGTGCTCGCTGGTTAGCCATATGCGGCAATTAGGTTCAAGTGGTTGGGAAAGATAAGACAGCGGTTCGTACTTTGTTTGGCCGTTTTAAGCTTAAGAGGATGCCGTTGGTGCTGTACTGTTCAGTGCGTGATGAAGTACAGTATGGTTGGCATTCTTATTAATATCTACTGCTACATGAGGGTTCTGTGTTTTTATCTCCGCAGTTCACAGTTTCTTCTCAAAGTAAACTTTTAAAAGGAGTCAAATACGAAATGTAATTTGTTCTGGGAGAAAAAAAAATGTTAGCTAATCTGACCGATACAAAAACCTTCAGATAAATATCAACTATTGTGCATAATCAATGGTAACTTTTTAGATGGGCACATTTTCATAAAACCAATATATCTGACAGCATCTTCCAAAGCAACTCACAGTAGAGTGACATTTTACAATTGATGGGTGTGACTTGGGACTTGAACCCACAACCTTTCCATTTGTAGCACAATGCTTTACTGATTGAACTACAGGAAATACTGCCAAAGACTAGGGTTTGTTTGCTCAGGTATTATTACATGCCAATATCTCTCGTCTTCCCAATTTAATAAACAATCCCAGTTGTTACATGCAGAGAGTTACTTCTAAAGGACACCAATAACTGTGATTTATAGTCTATGCCAGTTGCAGTCTTTGACTAGTTGGAAACATATTTATCTACAGCTCAATAAAGTTGGATTTACTCACATTAAAGTGGGTGATGACTGAAGTGATTGAAAGAGCATTTGCCAGGACAAAAGTGTGTTGTCCACACAGAAAATAATCCGGTTTAACTATGTAAATACTATTAAGCTTGGTGCTGCAGAACAGCTCTGGGTGACCCAACCAGCAGCCCCTGCTAATACCACACAGTACCAATCAAACTATCCACCCATCCATTTTCCATAACTGCTTCCCCTATTCTGGGTCACAGGGAGGTCCAGAGCCTGTAGGCACAGGGCCCAGAACAACCCAGAATGGGGCACCAGCCCATCACAGGGCACGCTCACCATTCACACCTATGGAGAATTTGGTAGCTCCAATGAGCCTCAGCATGTTTTTGGACTGCGAGGGGAAACCAGAGTACCCAGAAAAACCCTACGACAACATGGAGAGAACATGTAAACTCCAAACACACACAAATTCCAGGCAGAGACTCATACCCGGGTCCCGGAGATACAAGCCAGCGATACTAACCACTACACCACCATGCTACCCCTGATCAATCTATCTGAACTGATATATCTAATCTCTGTCTGGACAACATCCTCAATCAAACCACTGGTAACTCAGGAAGCTCATCTAGATCAATCCAATGCAGAGACCTCAAAAAGACACAACAAAGAACTCACCCCTAGGGGTGTACATGCTGTCACCTCCCCCTCATCACTCAGGCTCAGACTTAATCAATCGTTTTTTGAAAATAGAGCCCGTTATTAATAATTTAGAGAAAGGCAGAGCCTGAGTTCCAAACAACAGCAGCTCCCTGAGGGTTGGAGTACAACAGTCTGTTCTATCTTTGCATCTTTACGCCTGATAAAAAAGGGGAGGCTGCTGTTATCAGCACAAGGGATACGGTGACATGGTATTTACATCGCTGTCATCAAAACGAAGGACTGGAGCAGACAAAGACTTCACTGTATGCCCTTTTCAACAGAATTGTCAAACGGTGGTGTGTGAAGTTTGAGCGATGGCATGTGATACCCTACTGCTGTTGTGGCCTATCAAGTAGGGGAACCAAGCATTAGCCATTGATTTTACCCTTCTGGTTTCTTCTGTTGGTGACAGAGATCAATAGGTATATCAACCGATTCTCAAAATATGATGCTCTGGGGTAATGGTGGTGTAATGATGGAGTAAAAGTGGAGTAATGGTGGTGTAAAGGTGGAGTAATGTGTTACTATGGGAGTTTAGGATCTCAGAATTGATCCTGGGTAAGACTGATTAAAAACTGTCCTTTACAAGCTACAGAGGAACGGATACCAAAAATGCATTAATCAGGACTTTATTATGTAATATGAAGGCTGGGGGAATGTGGATTTGATACATTCCTCTCCAGTTTTATTTAGTACACCAGCACCCTTTAGTTAATGGAAATACCCGCCTTTTAATCCTATATTTGAAATTATGAGTAAAAAATTTAGACCGGGAGAGTGCTGTACTGTAGAACATTAATGCAAAAAATTATGAAAAATCACGAGAAGACACCTGATCTGTTTTATTAACCTGAAGAGATATTAAGTGAATCAACACAAGACAAAAAAAAAAAAAAAGAAGTTGGTGAAATAATTTCTTGACATGTTATCCAACTCCAGCTTTGGGGTTTGGTGAATTTCTAGATGACACATTTAATTTGATGTTGCATAGGACCTGTGAGGGCATATCCATCTTAATTATTTACAGGTTTCATCATGGCATGTTTACCAGAAGTTTTTCAGCATCAGAGGAGCTGATTTCTGATTGGCCTAAAACATGCTGTAATTATAGGGCAGTGAGAGGAGGCTATGAACTCACGTAGATGAGGTGCTCACGGTAGCGGATCAGAAGGTTCCGGAGGATGCCAGCCTCATTCAGGTCCCCCAGGCGGATCATGTCAGCCACCCCGTGCACTGAGGTGGGGTGCATAGGCTTGATGTTGGTGGCATTCAGAGATGAGAGCCAGTGCTCCTAGTGTGAGAATGGGGTATGACATGTGACTCAAAAATCCAAAATGGCAGGTGTCCAATTTTCAGAATGAAATGCAAACAAGAAACAGCTTCAGTCAATACACAAGATCATTCCATAATGCTTTACATTAGCTGCACCTTCACAATTCACTCATTATATGCTGAAATAACATTCAGTGTACCTTCATAAAGCATTTATTATGTATTCATAGAACATTCAGGATACCTTCATAATGCATTCACAGAGCATTCATAAGCAGCATGTAAGCATACCTTAACTGCAATAAAATGACATGACATATGATATGATGTCAGACATGAAACTGAATTTTTTTTGTGCATTAGAACAGCTCTATTTGCGACATAAAAAAGACACAAATACATACATTTAACATGCCATCACAATGTATGTATACCTTAGCATCCTAACATACCTTAACAGCTTTAATACACATTAACATTAAACATTATTATCATGTAATGTTTGTCATTAGTGTATATTAAAGCTGTTAAGGCATGTTAGGATGCTATAGTACACTTACATGCTGCTTAATAATGTTCTATGAATGCATTATGAAGGTGCACCTAATGTTCTACGAATGCACAATTAAGGCATTATGAAGGCGCAGCTAATGTATAGCATTACCGATCATTCATTAGCAAGGTCAGAATGAACTGGTCATGTACTAAAGCGCTATTTTTGCTGGTATACATTCTGATCTGACTATAGAGCCGTAGGTTACTGCTAATTAGAGAGACCTCATTAGTCAGCTAGAAGAACCAATGCCCAGACTCACGTTTCCTTCGTCATCCAGAACATGGATCTGGCCAGAATCACACAGCTTGACCACAGCACCGAGGGGAACGTCAAACTCCCGTTCTGTCTTGAGGTCCAACCATATATGGTCCCCCTTCACAAGAACCCAGTTGTTTTCTTAATAAAAATGTACTTCACACTCTGAGTGATTCCTGAATGGCTGCAATGCTGAATCGGAAATTCATCTCCAGTTGCCTATTACATTTGCATATTTTTGACACTCAACTTTCAGCATCTAATCAATCTCCATTCTATGTTACTGATTAACCAAACTACTCCAGTGACCCTTCCCAGCAAGTATTCATAAGTACAAATACATCTTAAAATATACCAGGAAGATTATTAATTACACTGAAGTTACCCTTATAGCTACAATGAATAGCACAGAAAATTATCAGGTTGTCATTGTGGCCATATACATGACCAATCAAAAGTTTGGACCAACAAACCCACAGAAAGGTTTATTTGTACTATTTTTTACAGTTTAGAATAATTATAAAGACATCAAAACTATAAAACAACATACAGCCACAGAAAAAATTAAGAGACCACAGCACAATTTTTTGTTTCACTCATTTCTTAATTTATGGGTTCGCATCTGTGAATAATACTTAAAAACTTTCAACTTATGAAGTTTCAGACATATGAACAAAGAGGACTGTAAGTCCAAACTGTGTTCCTTGGACTGCCGTTTCCTGTCCGCAACATCAATTTTTTTTCTACGCACCAATTCCGCCTAGTACGACTTCTGGCCGCTACTCCCGCCACGCAGCAGTGTAGCATACGTACTCCCAGCATCCTAGTTCTTTGTACTTGCGTATACTATTAAAATGATGTTGAATAACCACTTACAAACGTTTCAAGTTGCGAACGGCCATTCAGAACGTATCTCGTTCGCAAGTAGAGGAGCGTCTGTAAATATTTTTCTGCAAACTGCAGCCTGGCTCTTCTCTGTTTCTCATTAATGAATAGCTTCTCCTGCGCTTTATGGGTCTTCAGTCGTGCTTCTAGGAACCTGATACAAACTCACCTAGCAGTGCACCTCACACCTGCACTTAATATTTCGCATTCCTTTTGAAGGTCGCCTGATGTCATCCTACCATTCATGAAAAACTGTTGGATAAGTTAACGGTCATCTCTGGCATTAGAATGTCACATCCGTCTTTTACCTGCCTGGTTTCTGGCCGCTCCCAGTGTCTCCTGCTTCACCTTATTCTTATTTACTGCTGTCTTAGAAATTTTGAACCTGAAAGCATCCTGCCGCTCAGCGTAGCCTTCTGCCAGCAGAACCGGGATTAAACCATGATATAAAAATGCAGATTTGCTTACAAATATAGAGTGGTCTCAATTATGCACCAACTAAGAAAGTATTAAACAAAAAAATAATAATAATTTGCTGGGTAGCAGCAACTGTGGATTGGGACTCAGAAGGTTGTTGGTTCAAATCCCTGGGTCAGCAGAGAGTGATCCCCGCATTGGGCCCTTGAGCAAGGCCCTTAACCCCACTCGCTCCAGAGACTGACTGACCCTACTGTCTCCTCTAACCCATTTCCATGAGGTAGCCTCCTGAGATGCTTTTCCAGCTGTCCTGAAGGAGGTCCCACATAGGTTGAGCTCTCATTGGCTGTTTTTTTTCTGTATTATCTGGTCAATCTCCTCCAAAACCATCTCTACTGTGTTTAGGTCAGGTGTAGGGTGACCACCTAATTCATATCAGGGGGACACTGGCCTACTACTTCAGGTTTTTGCTTCCTTAATTGAAAGACTCGTCCAGCTGTTTCACATTAGCATTCATTACCCAATCATAGGAGACTGACCAATCAGCACACACCAAGAACTCAGTGCTCAAGTGAAATCCAGGTCTTTCTAGTTGAAATGGTAGTTTAAAAACCCAGCCGTAACTCATAGTGTCTTCCCGACATGGATTAGGTAGTCACCCTAGTGAGGTCACCAGGTCATGTGATGCGACACTCAATTTCCTTTCTGGGCAGCTTGAAGTGTCCAGACTTTTGACTCGTAGTGCATATGTGTAAAATCTATGCAACAAACACACAGTGGAGATGGAAATTAAATCCTGGATGTGTAGTTGATGGCGATGTCCACTGAGCCAGTGTGGAGAATACAGATATGCAACATACAAAAGGAACATTGGGAGACAGAGCAGTTGGGATGGGCTTAGAGTCTGGGGCAAAAAGATATGAAAACGTATGCTTATGGTCACCTGACTCACCCTTCTGGCATGTAGCGAAGGGGCATTGCCCTGTCATACATTGACCCTTTTAAATGTAGCATTACATTCAGTATGAAACCTGGCATACTTGTGGTCACATGATCTAGTCACATTGTAACATCACAGAGGGTTTTCTTTACTCCATTGAGAGATGAAAGGTCCCTTTGAATTCCACTAATAAAATTTGCTTCCCACATATAAAGCAATGCAAAGAACAGCTTACCACATTATCATGGCCTTCCTTACCTGATGCAGAATGACCATGGTTCTGTTTTATTCCTGGACATCAGAAGTCAGAATGTAGGCCCCCTGTATGTCATAAGGAGATAAGGACCACCCAACAATCTGGACACAAAAAGAGGTATAGTCAGTCCCTTGGTGGAACAAGACATAACAGAATGAAAAGCAGTACTTACTTGTGTGCAGTCTTCCATAAAGAATATTACAAGCCATTCCACTATCATTAGCATATACTTGCATACATTTAGCGAACAACCTTGCAGAGTCAGCCCCTCATCCATCATTACACTGGGAAATGAATTATTAATTACATGCACGAGTCAGAAAGAGAGAAAGTCAGACCTTTGGATAAGGAGACGGCATCAGACAATATCAGAGCTACAGAAAAACCTACACGTGAAACTTCACCGATATATGACCACCAGTTCTCTGCCTTACATAAAAAATAGCAACACAGTTCATGGCGCATTGCATAACATAAAAGTACAGCAAAACAAATAAAGAACCAAAAAAAATGTCAACTGAAGGAACGTAGAAATAGCACAGCAATCACTCTAATCAGGCCATCAAACTAACATCCTCTAGTGAAGCCAGGGGCACATTAGGAGAAAAACAGTGTCCAGGGACTAGAAAATTAAAGCAGGGATTTACACACTCAAGCCTAGCTGTTTAATCACAGTTAGCCAAAGGGAAAATACAGAGGCTCTCTAGAGAGTTTGTCCCTGTGAGACATTCAGAAGCTCTGGGACTCTCAGTGGACAGAAAAGAGATGGAATTCGTTGAATCTGCTTGCAAATGCCTTTTTTTACAAAAGGTACAAAGGTTTGAATATTGGTCTTTAGTCCATTCTTTTGCCTCTAGTACCATTTTTTGGAGCACTCTATAGCACTCTATAGCACCCTGTAGCATTCTGTAGCATCTTGGTAATGCCGTAAAGTTCCTGTAGACTTCTGCAGTGTTGTGCAAGGACTTCTAAGATCGTGTGGTGTCCCACTAGACATTGTGTAGCAATTTGTAGCATGTGTTGTACTCTAGTTACCATGCGGTCCTAGAGTGTTCATTGTCACACCTCCCAGTCCATGGAGTGTTGATCATCCTCGCCTTGACTCAGCAGGTCAGATGAGAGGGAGAAACGGAGACTGGAGCTCATTTCTTCTTGGGCTTAGACAGATTCCTCTGGCTAATCTTGTTGATTATGCAAAGAATTCTGCACACGCCGACCCGAGCTTTCTGGGCCGCTACATTTTGTTTGCTCGAGCTTTTTCCAGAGAGTCCGGGGGCAGATTTTTCACGCCAGATGACAAACTCAATAAAGTAAAAGGGGCAACCTCAACCGAAGAGGTTGTCCGAAGTTGGGCAAAGGAGCAAACTACTTCCTGTACAGTTTCTGTCATCCCCACTCACACACATTACTCAGGATTCAGAGCATGTGATTTAATAGCTCATAATAACAGTGATACCCCGAGACATACACTACCAGTCAAACAGTTTTTACCTGTTTTACCATATTAACATCATAAACTGCAGATTTTATATTCTTAGTAAGCATTGAAAAGTTGAGTGGACAACTGTAAATGAAAATATAAATCAAATTAAACAAGTTTCCTTTATAACCTGGAAAGAGTATATAACTGTATTTATGACATCCTACTAACTGGTTGTGTGGTGATGGCAGTTAAATTTTAGGCTGTCCTTCAACTTTAAATGCAATAGTTAACTGTTTCATCCCATGAAACAGAGCAGTGTTTAATGTCCGTTGTAGAAAGAATGCCTTGCAATTCCTCTGTTGTTATAACTGGTAGTGGACGTTACGTTGATGAATCAAAGACATGACATTTTCTTAATTAAGGAACACAAATCGTGAGCATGCTGTAAATTTGTTAGCGATGAACACTGAGTGTATTTTTAGCAAATGTTAATTGAGTAAATAGAAGTGTAGAAAATCCCGGCATGTACAAAATTTTTTGTCTGGTAGTGTAAATAAGAATCAGTCCCATCTAATGTCACAAATGTGGAAGCTGAATCAGCAGTGAATGAGCAGTAAGCAGCATTAGCATACCGAGAATATTGTAGGATTCCACTGATGAGGAGGGCACTCTGGCCCCACATCCCTATTTACACTCCCTGAAATCATCCAGAAGCAGTAAGATGAATCTGGTCACGCCATGTCTGAGCCCATGTGACATTGTTGGAAAACAGCACACAGGGGCTGCTGTAATATTCAGTATATAAGTAGTAACCACTGTGAGACATTCAAGTACATAGGTGAATGACTACAGATCATTGACATACTAAATCCGCCTAGCAGCTCTTTGGGGCGGGGGGCGGGGGGGTTGTGTCTGGTGATGGTGATTAAAAGGGGTTAATAAAGCTTAGAATGGATGATGGGGAAATCTTCAGAGTTGTGTGCATTAACGGTTTTAGGCTCGAACGTTACACTATGACCCTCGAAAACTGAAAGATGTGAATTTCCAGGCAGGCAGGACCTTTGTCACTTCAGCCAACCTTTCTGTCTCAAAATAACACCAACAATGATCTCCATGGTACAGATTTTCCAAAAGCTTGCTGTCGTCAAAATGTCATGAAACATGACGGAACTGAAGGCCGGTGGTTCACTGTGACAAAACCCACGTTGTACCATTAAAATCATGAAAACAGCAGAGGTGGGAAGTTCAGGTCCAGAAACTAAAAATCCAGATCAAGATTTTGTTTCAACCAACCAGTGGAGTACTCTGTGACTGTTACTCTTTATACTCAGTTGGTTGGTTGAAACAAAATCATGGTCTGGAATTGTACTTTCTCAACCTGAACTTTCCACCTCTGGAAAAGAGGTCTCCCTTTTTGTGCCGGGGAGGTGTTAGCTGTAAGCGGCTTTAAGCACACCCTCAGGACCGCAGCACTGGAGCTTGTTAAGGCCTGGTGGGACACCACTTACCTCCCGGCTGTTCTGCTGTGGGGCACCAGTCCTGGCAGCTTCCTACGCGGCCACAGACGACTGCAATCAATAAAACAGGATGCAACAGTGCTCCTCCCTCCTCTTCCAAAAAGTGTCGTTTTGGATTTCAGGTCTCTCACTTTCACACCATTGTCTCTCTGTTTGTTTTTCTCAACATACCGTTCTCTCTTACTTTTGTCTCTCAGTCCATCTCCGTGATAAACTGTATCTCTCTCTGACCCGGGCCTGCTCTCTTCATCATATCCAACTACTCATAGGAGCCTCGCTCTGGAACGGTGTGACAGAGGTGCTGTGTCGCTCATTCACAGTTGCTGATCCTTATTAGAGGTGAGAGGGGCCAATGCGCAGCAGGGTGGAGGCGGAGGGGAGCTACAGGGGGCCTGAGAGCAGCCAGGAACTACGTTCTGCTGCGATCTACCATGGCGGTTTCTTTTTTATAGTTGTCCTCGGGCCAAAATTCTTCACTCTTCTTTTTTTAGCTTAAAACATGGCAGTAGGATGACACAGGATATTAAAGTCACCCCTTCCACACTAACTTACCTCATTAGGATCAGAAAGTGGACAATGCTTCCATGAAGTCACTCCTCCTCACCTGTGGGGGGAGCTGTTGTACACAAGCATCCCTTAGAACCCATTTCACTATTACGGCTTGGTAAGACTAAAAGCATCACATATGCATCAGACCCTGACATTATTTCATATTGCTTTTGAAATATTGTTATTTACATATTTTTAGCGTCTTAAAACCACTTTTCCTGGTCAGGGTTGTGGGGCAGCACAGGGTAGATGGCTGGAGTCACACAGTTACACACTACAGGCAATTTTCAAGAGAGCCAGAGCAAGAGTTAGCCTAACTGTATGTCTTTGGACTCTGTGGGAAACTGGAGTACCCAGAGGAACCCAACATGTCATGAGAGGAACATGGAACCTCCACATTTACCAAGCTGGTTCAAGATTCAGAATTGCCAACCTAGTCAATGGTTCTACCAAATTAGCCATATTTGCAGTGTTAAACTGTTATACTCTATGTTCCTTTAGATCTCCAAGAATTCGCAGCTACTTGAATCACTGCCCAGTATCTCTCAGGAAAAGACAGATTGATATCATTGATCAGCAGAGCCAAACCAATCTGCAGATCAAGTTTCACATTAGCCTGTGTCTGGTGTCCATTTTAGCAAATGAGAGTCTGTTCAAACTCTTCCGCTCTTAATCACCGTGAAGAACGATCTGCTTGCAGATGTACATTTTGTGTGGTAGCATTTACAAAAAAACTGCAACTTCCTTAAAGAGGTCAAGTTTTAATTCAAATTCATGCCACAAGTTTACCTTAAATACAAAATGAATACAGAAATAACATAATATATAAATAAAGTTAATAAATATGTACAAAACACAGTGGCCCAGAATGATGTTAGTCATTGAATAATTGCAGATAATCAAACACATACTTTAAACACAGATATGGCCCTTTGGTATGGTATTGACAGTAAATTGACAGTGAATGTGATTTGACTGACCTTGAACAAAAAACAGAAAGACAAAGTAGGAAACAGCAGTAGAAGGTAGTGATCAAAAAGGATTTGTGCCCAAAACCCATTTCTCTGCCAGTTTTTGGTTACCTTGATTTTACCATAGCCATTATAATAACCTTTAACCCAGTAGGAAAAAAAACATGGAACATATATGAGAGATCTATTTATGAATCATGTACCATCAATTACAAATAAATTCATGTCTGCATTACACTGCACATGTCAAAGTGCCACGATCTGAGTGCATATATGTTTGTGTATTGACTTGCGACTGGAGTCAGCATCTTTACACTAGAGTTGAACTGCAGGTGTTTCTAAACTCCGCAACAGACAAGTCAAAGGTCAAGGGTCAGAGGTGTCGGGCCTCTGAGGACATACGCATGCGGAAAACAGGCTTAAAAGCTGATGCATGCAAGGCAGGGTGCTGAATACAGCAGGGGGCACTGATGACACCTTGGCTCAATCATTACTGCCATATATCTTTAACTTCCTTCATAATGAAGATTCTGGAAAGACTGGCCGTGTCCTACATAGCCCGGCCACCCTGGATCCATTTCAGCTTTCATGCCAACATAACAGATCCACAGGCAATGCTATCCCTCTTACCGTGCACATTGATTATAGCTCTGTATTTAACACCATTATTCCACCAAAACTTGTGCTAAATCTCACGAGTCCTTAGTCTTGGTAGC
This sequence comes from Isichthys henryi, assembly GCA_026776945.1. NCBI lineage: Eukaryota > Metazoa > Chordata > Actinopteri > Osteoglossiformes > Mormyridae > Isichthys > Isichthys henryi. The sequence continues at coordinate 12,160,725 of JAODJX010000040.1, read as the reverse complement.
TTCAGCTGTGGCTGTGTGATTGACAAACGGGCCCCAGGAAATAAGAATGGTCAAAAGAACCTCGTCCAAATTGACCCTGAACATCGGTGCATCCTCAGCCCCCTATCATACAGTCTGTGCTCTGCAATCACCCACGACAACACCACTGTGATTGGTCTAATTAGCGATGATGACAAAAGAAGAAAGCAAAAGGGGTAAAGCCCTGGCCTTATGGTGCCAGGAAAACCTCACTTCGAATGTCCACAAGACAAATCAGATTGTTTTCAACCTCAGGAAGAAGAGAAGCAGTCACACCCTCCTTAATTTCACTGGTTCATCTGTGGAAATCAGTAGAGTCAGATGTGTGGACATCTAGCTCTCATGGTCTCTTAACACCAGCTGCATCCTCAAGAAGTCAAAACAGTGACTGTTCTTCCTGCAGAGGCTGAAAAGCCTCGGACTGGAAATAAGATGCGAACGGACTTCCAATGATGCACCATTGAGAGCATCCTGATAGGATGCATCAGAGGGTGGTTTGATAACCTGACAGCCTGGGACCTCACACTGCAACAAAGAACAGTTTGAATGGCCTCCGAAATCACTGGTCTGGTCCATTAACATCAGCCGCTAAACGCAACAGGAGCATCACCACCCGCCCACTTCGGAGATGGCTTCTTCCCACAAGTAATTAGGACTGTAAACACCTTGTGATACCAACTCCTTTAAATACATCTCTAGTGCTGTAAAAATCTCTTGTATTTGTTGTAACATAAATTCTCAAATATCACAGTATTGTAGTGGTTTTCCACACTTCCCTTGCATTTATTTCAATGCTGTTGCACTGTTCACTGTGTGTTACTCATTTATTGTTTTTTATGTAGCACTGCACTCCCTTTACGTCACACTACTGTCCTGTCAAACTACAAGACTGTCTTCTCCTGTGTTACAACCTCCCTTCCAACACTATCTTATAGTTGGAGAGATTATGTATCACAAGAATGTCATTGCATTTTCCATACAATACATGAAACCAAACAGTCCACAGAGCACAGAATAGCATAGTAGCAAAAAGACAAAATGCTAAGACCTGGCTTATAGGGGCCGTCATAAATTGCCATACTCAAATGATCTCTTTCATGCCTACATTCTACTCTCAGTCTATTTAGGCTGCAAATCAATTTTGTTTATTCATTTTCACCCACAGGGCCCAGGGGTGGCAATCATTCATTCATTCATTCATTCATTTTCCAAACTGCTTATCCTTACTGGGTCGCGGGGGGTCCGGAGTCTATCCCGGAAGCAATGGGCACGAGGCAGGAACAACCCAGGATGGGGGGTCAGCCCATCGCAGGGCACACTCACACATGCACACCTATGGGCAATTTAGCAACTCCAATTAGCCTCAGCATGTTTTT
>JAODJX010000040.1:12148363-12159231 GCA_026776945.1 Isichthys henryi | reverse complement strand
TGTGACCCAGGCGGGGATTCGAACCCGGGTCCCAGAGGTGTGAGGCGACAGTGCTAACCACTGCACCACCATGCCGGCAATCATTTAGTGATGAACCATTTGCTGTATTTTTTGACCCCACTAGATGGTGCTCTTGGCTTGCTTTGAGCCCTTTTTTGAACAGACAGCACCATCTAGTGGGGTCAGAAAATTCAGCAAGTGGTTCATAAAGCTTCATTTGGCCGTCACTACGGTTATGGACTGAATTAGTGGCATTGTTTTAAAAATAGTATCGGTGACCAAAGGGTCCCAGGTTTCAGCCACAGGAGGAGATTCTCCTGCAGCTTCCTTGGCTGAGGTACCCTGCATGAGTTTTTTCAGGAAAACTCTAGCTGTGTGAATGAGGAGAAGTGTAAACTGTAGCCAGACTGTGCTGTAGACTCCGAATGACAATATTAGGTGGGGCTGGACTGTATTTTAGTACCACGACAGCAGACATTAGTGTGCTAAATGCCTCCGTGATATTTTCTTAAACAGCCACCTTTCCAGAGCCCAAATGATCGATTTTTATTCTAGAATAGCATGGATTCATGAAGGGTCATATCAATATAACCCTCTTAATATGGATCATGTAGTGCTGCTGACCATCATGATCTTCCACAGTTAGCAAGTGGACCATGAAGGTTAAGGGTGACTGCCTTTCATATGTGTGTGTATGCGGAAGTACAAACATGGGGTGGGAAATTCTATGGAGCTCTAACTTAACTCTCCACACCACAGAAACAGCCCACACAGACTCCCCAACGCCCTCTGCTGTATAACCTTGGACTAAACTGAATAAAACTCCTTTGTGTCTCTTCATAACATAACACCAGAGCCCCCAAATTCCTAGGGCAAACCAACCACCTCCCACAGACATCAAATCCTGTAAATCAGCTTAGCATCGTGCCTGATGCCCATATTATGTAACCCCTGGCCTGCAAAAAACTAACATATGCCAGTGTACAGTGTTTTATAATGTGCAATCCATAGCACAGCAAACCCAATCTCAGCAGGCATCTCAAAGCATGCTGCAAATATTTATATTGCACCATTTCCCATATGGATATTAAATGCCAACCCCATAGTGTTATAAATACTGAACATCACCTATATTAGCTACATATATGAAAGTCATTGATATATTATCTAACTCGAGCTGTATTGTTTGACACTTATAAATATATAAATAGATTCACTCTGGTAAATTCTGAACTGTAAACAGGTGTATGTTAATACATCACTAACACATCTATCTCCGAAGAACACTGTAAAAAAAAAAACAAAAAACAAAAAAAAACATTGATATCTGCTGCCCGAATAATAATCTTCTGCAGTATCCAATAAAACAGAAAGGATTTACAATAAAGTGATGCTGAACGGCATAAATGCAACTTTTGTCCTCTTAAAGGGCAACAAGGTTCAGAGAAATAAAACCATTTACTCCCGCAATTACATTTTTTTCATAATCATTATGTATACTGTAATGCCATATATTACATGTATTACAAATACAATCAGAAAATCCTCAGTTTTCTTTAAAACCAGAAAATAAGCTATACTAATAAACACAGGAAGGCTGTTCCGTGGCTTCGGTGTACAAACACTTTTCCTGGGGTTGATTGCATTTCTTCCAAGAAAATATGCAGTGTTGCTCCTTTATTGGTAATCCTGTTTTGGCTTATTCTTTCCCGATTCGCTGTAACATACACTAACGTAAGTGTCGGGGGCCTATTGAAAAAAAAATAAATCACACAAAAATAATAAATAACTTTCAGTAAGGTCTGTCTTCCAGAACTTGGTATTTCTTGCTGGTCTGTACCTCACACAGAGTGACATTGCACCCTTGGAAGAAAGTCATGATCCCACAAGTTATGAGTAGTCATTGATAAACCACACCGTACTCCGTTCGGCACTTTTCACTGTCATTGTGTTTAGAGAGAAAGACGCCCAAACATGAACAGAGAGAGAGGAGATCCAGCTGAATTCCCAGATGAGCTGCACTACTCTTTGAAAAAACAAGCAGGAAATGCGCGTCCTCTGTGTTGCTCTTCAGACTGCTGGGCCATGAGTAATTGATCCTGTTGAGCAGCTGAGGAATCACCATATCTGCCCCAAGGTTATGGCACTGCTAAGTTCTCTTCATGTCTGACATTAGCAGCATCTACCAATCTATAGACACATACTAGCACATACGTCGCTGTCAGCTGTGTCCAAGGCTAACTGTTCCCTAATCTGTATCTCACAGAGAGCACTGCATGACCATTGTTGGAAGATCTAAACACGGAAGGGGCATTACTAAGTATCAAACATCCATCCTTGGATGGTCAAAGCACTGCAAGGCCTTCATTGGACATCTAAGGATTGCAAGGCCTTAATTGGACGATCAAAACATTGCCGTCTTTGGTCCCACTATGTACTTTGCTGTAAGAGTGGCACATGGATCAACGTCTTCAAGTGGAAAAAAATGTATGTATATATACACATATGTACAGATGTTGCTAGGATAGATGCTACATGTCAATCACGCATTGGAGAAAAGCACAGAAGAGCTTTCTATTGCATTCTGGGAATTAGGTTCTCTCAAACGAACAGCAAGAGGTTTTTTAGGGAATACAAACCACCTCCTGCCCTGAGGCATTCCATGTCAATGGCTTCCGGACCGTACACCAGGAGTGAGTCTGTTGAAACAGGGGAGGGTCCAAATGCATGATGGACACAACTCCTAGCTGCTCAGCTGATGGGTACTCCTTTCAAAACGATGCATAGCCCTTGTATAAAAGTTGGCATACATGCAGAATATAGAGAAATATATGTTTAGAGAGCAAAGTAAAGTCTGTTGCAAAACACACAGTCCCGTGTGTAGGGGTATAAGGCGTAGCAACAAGGGGGTGAGGCGTCAGTAAGAGAGGACTGAGGCTCAGATATTGGTCAGCTCGTTGCAGGTGATCAGTCTGACAGTGAGCGTGCCCGGCAAGGCATTGCCCTGGCGACTGCCCCTATCGCGTAAGTTCACCGTGTGCTGCTCCTGCCGGTTATTGGGCTCACTGGTGAGGGTCACCTGACCCAGGAAAGAATCCATGATCACATTCTTGTTGAAGATCTGCTCATTGGTGTGGAGACAAAAACAAGGGAAATAAAGAGTGTCAACCCATTTCATGAAAAGCATCTGTCAATTCATATGGATTCGTCACTGCCAGAGCGTGAAAAAGAGGCAGACATATGCAGGACCGCAGGTGTCATGGAAATAGCAATAAACTATTTAGCAATAACTAATAACTGTGTAGTAAAGAGTGGAATTATAAAAATGACGCCTGGCAGGTATTTCGCGCTTGTCCAACCTGGAGGAGACCCTCGGGCGGACCCAGGACACGCTGGAGAGATTATATCTCGCGGCTGGCCTGGGAACGCATTGGTATCCCCTCAGAGGAGCTAGAGGAGGTGGCTGGGGAGAGGGAGATCTGGGCATCCCTGCTTAGACTGCTGCCCCAGTGACCGGATGAGTGGAGGAAAATGAATGAATGAATGAATGAATGAATGAATGAATGAATGAAATATCAATCCATCAATAAATAGTTCAAATTAAAAAGGGATTTACAAAAACAGCACAACTTATGGAATTTCAAAATATATTTGAAAATGCAGTTTAAAAAGAAAAATAAATAACTGAATTCACAAATTGAGCTAATACAGTTTTTAATCTGCCATTTAAAAGCGTAGTTCCCTTTCCATTTGCATTTCCATTGTCCAGCTGCTTTTCCTTTTCCTATTAGCTATTCGGTTTGCTTAATCATTTAGCTGCTTTTAGCCTCTCCATTTAGCTTCTCCGTGACACTCTGGGCTCTGTGCTGGTCAAACAATGCCAAATAGTGCAAATTAGCCATGGGATGCAACAAGCTTTCTGATTGGTTAAAGAGAGAGCTATAGGTTCGGCACCTGTGTGGAATTGGCATAGGGAATGAGCAGGAAAACAGAAAGAATGATGAGGATTCTGTGTTGGGGTGAGGGAGTAATCAGCTCAGCCAAATTTCTGACTTCTGTGAAAGGAGGCCTGCCTCACTCCATGACTCAGGAACCCCCCACCCACCTACCTCTATATGGATGGCTTCTTTGGGCTTCTTCCTGTAGAAGAGGCCCTTGACGTCAAAGTCGGGACATCGTGTGTCCTTCAAGACCGGTGACCGCACCTTCTCGCCCTCACAGGTGATTATCACATATGGGTTCAGGGCTGAAAAGAGACGGATGCTGGTCAGTCGTGATGCAACTTCTACAGATGCGGAAGAATATGGCGAACGGACAGACAGACAGTGAGCTAATGCATTTTAGCTAAATTAAATACAGTACTATTTTAAAAAAAAACTTAAAAAGCACAAAGCTACCTTAACGCCTACAGCTACTAGCCACTGGGTGGTGCTAATGTACCTGCTGTTGGCGAGGTGTTTCTCTTCTTGTGTGGGTTCAGATATAGGAGTTCTGTGTGTTGGTAGGGAAGAGCACCACGTGACTCATCAGAATATACCCAGCGAAGCAGAGCGTGGTTTAACAGCCCCGGCCCAGAACGTTAAAGCGACCGAGAGCCCCCGTCATGCAAAGGGGATGGAGTCTTTGCCATGGATATGAGCCTTTCGAACACAAACGCGAATCACTTCCAAAGCATGCGGAGGATAAGCTGGGGTTAACCTATGTGTGTCTGTGTATCCCTCCCATCCGTTATACCCTTTCTGTCCATGGGGCGTGGGGCGAAGCTTACCTCCATTAGAATCCGGCCCCTGGAGGCCCTCGGCTCCCAGCACGTGCACCTGCGTGACCACCTGAGGATAGCCGCAAATGCCAGTCCAACAGGTTTGGGCCGGCTCATCCAGAGTCAGCTCTCTGAGCCAAAGCGAAGGAGACAGATGAGCACTCAGACAGACATACCCAGAGACAGAGGGAGAGCTGAGGGGAACCACTGAAGCTTTTATCTCCAGCCAAGGCATGATACGTCTATTCGTGTATTAAGACACTGTGTGCTGGAAGCATCAGAGGGAGGAGTCACTGAAACATACTCAGGGGGCCCAATGGAAATCAGAGTCTTCGATAAACATAATACAGCTACTCTATAAGTTGAAAATAAGCTTGGCTTGTCCTTCTAACAGAAATTTGACCCGAGATAATAGAGATCTCTACAGTGAAATTTCCACCACTGACCCCAGTTCAGTTACAGTTTTTTTTTTTGCTTACTGATCCACCCTAATTCAACCAGATCGATCGGAATAAGAGTTGGCTGGTTTACTTGCAGTCTGAAGGCACATCAGTGAAGACGCGGAGCAGGAATTCACCCTGCTGGCCTGGCTCGAAGGTTGTAGGAACAATGATGTAACGGCCCTCCTTCAGCTCCTTCCTCAGGAAGACACAGCGCGAGTTGATGTAGATGGAGCCACCCACTTTGTGCTGAGCCGAATGCATGCGGAACTTCCTGTTGAGCTCCACCTAGTGGCGGGTGAGATGCATAAACCGAGCCATTCATTTAGCTTTATCAATGTCTTCAACCCACCCATCCCAAGCCAAACATACCACATTGTTAACCCCTACCATTCCAGTCAGATTTATTCCCGTCTCCCAATCTTCCCATTATGGTTCAAGCCACACATCTAATACAACTTATCAACTCCCACGTAACTCAAGGAACGCTGACAGAAAAAGGTCTCCACCAAAATAATTACACCATAATGTCTGTCATTTTGCATTGTCTACTATCTATATGCACCATCTTGTACCACTGTTTATTTGTAGGATATGTTGTCATTGTTGTTGTGTATTAAAATATATTGTGTTCTATCTATCCATCTATCTAGATATCTACCCATTCATCCATCTACCATCCATCTTTGCCCTTATTTCTCTTTGTCGCTCAGAGGAATTACAGTTGTTTCATGCATCTGAAATGACAGTATTTTCACTTCACTTGAACTATGTCTGGTCTGCAGCTACATATCTAGTTCTCTCCTACTCCACTATCTATGTTACCTTCCCCTAAGTGAAGCCCATCCCCTCCCAATGTGGCCCCAGGCATCTGGTCACCCGGTGAATGTCGAAGCCAATGGCCAGGTTTTCCCTCTTGCCCTCTCGGGGTCGGCCACACTGCTCCTTCTGCTGCAGGCAGATTAGAACCTCATCCTCCACCTTCTTTACATCAAAGACGTACTGTGGGCGGAAATGACAGGATACCATCATTCATTCATAGACAAAAAACCAAGTAAGGTGTCTCTGGATCAGGTCATCTTCAGCCTGAGGCGGTCGATCAGTACTTATTCTAGGTTCTACTGGAAAGTGGTCCTTACCTGAGGGTTCTGAAGGAAGCTGGTCCTGTGGTTGATGCAGCCCCCAGCACGGTTCCTCAATGGATCATCCCAGTGAACCCAGGAGCCCCGCATCACCTCCTCCTCCCAGGTCTTATGAATGCTCAGGTAGGAGGTGTTGATCAGGCGGCACAACACCAAATCCGTGAAGTACTGACAGAAGTCCTCAAAGTTCATCCTGGATTTGTCAAGATCAAAGGCAGAGTGGGATCTTTTAGGCCTAACAAAGTGACAGACTGTAAACTAAATGAAACCGCATGAGCCAACATCATGTGGTGAGGTTGAAGTACAGAAGACTCTTATTTGCTATTTTCATCTGTTTGAGTATTGAGTTATCAGTGAAAGCAAAATAAAGCTTCGTGAACCATTTTCTGTATTCTCTGACCCCACTAGATGGTGCTGTCTGTTCAAAGGATACCTCAATAGCAAGCCAAGAGCACCATCTAGTGGAATAAAAAAAAAAAAAAAACAGCAAATGGTTCAGGGGCTTTGTTTGGCCATCATCCCCACAAATACATCTAACATGTATATACTATGGAAGGGTGGCACCTCACCAAAACTCCCCATCATCCTCGACGGTGACCCCCAGCTTTTCCCGCTCACTTCGGCTCACCTTCTTCCACTCTTCAGAACTACAGGACAGACGGTGGGATGAACTGTTGTGAGATGCCAGTGCTGTGGACTCACGCGCAAGTATCTACGTCCAACTTTCACCCAAATGAAACCTGATCAGCAGATGCATCAAACCACCGAATCCCATATCAGGATGTAGAAAATCACACAGGAAAACAACCCAGTTGTATCCGATGCTGTAACAAGATACTACTGCTCTAAACATCACGCCAGTCAAATGTGCAACAAAGTGACATGCTGGCAAAACTCGCAGTAGCACACAAGGACAGTAGGTGGAGCACTGGTTAGGGATATGGAGCTAAGATAAAAAACTACTGGGCTTAAATCCCAGGCAGGGAGTTTCTGCTGAACCCTTGAAATCCCAAAGATTCATTACAGCTAGCTTCCCGGCTTTCTTATAAGCCATCATTGTGCGATTTAAAATCAACCATCTCCAGAATCCAACCCAGTTCTTTCATGTTTTCACAGCACCACAGCAAAGAGACTGTGTTACAAATACAAGAAATCTGAAGATATAACCCTAAACCAACTCTGATCACTGGAAAATATTAAACCCTTTTTTCAGAACTAAATATAAATTATATGAAAGCCAGGGTTACATTTGTTAGTAAAGAAACGGAAAACTCATAGCAGCCATATATTTTTGCTAAATCCGGGATAAATAATTAATTTGGGAACTATTGCAAAAAGATTGTCTATGTTATACATTCTATATATATATATATATATATATGTGTGTGTGTGTGTGCGCGTGTGTGTGTGTATATATATATATATATATATATTACGTGAATATGTACTTATTGACTCAAGTCTTAGTCCTGCACCAAACCAATTCCAGTATGTCCTACATTTGGCCAATAAAGTGTGCTGGGCTCAAAATTTAATAAGAATCCTTCACCTGCTGAATAATTTAGATGGACATTAAAGCCGAATCTAGAATCTTCCCCATATCTGTCAGGCCTGAGCGTGGATGAGGAGAGGGAGACAGACGGAGGCCCGTAGAGAATCTTTATCGCCGTTCTCTCATTACAACCTCAAACATCCGGCTTCTGGGCAGATGGCAAGAGCTGGAATTTCAGATGGCAGAACTTTTTGGCCACAGTGAATGTTGAATATCTTTCCTCCTCTGTGTCTGTGTGCTCACTGACCCCTGCTGGAGCAGGCTGCCGGTCTGCCTGTCGACATCTTGCAGGCAGAGGAACAGAGCACTGAGCACCAGCTTTCCAGAGGCAAACATATTGGTTCGACTATTTTGCTCGAGTCTGGAATGACTAATGCAAGAGGGCTTATTCTCCGTCTAGAACAGCCAGCTTCCATTTCAGATGTCCAGATATTTTCTCAATAAACTGTGCCTTATGCATGGTTGTAACCCCTTCACTTAGCCAGATATTTCTGCTTTTAAATGCTACCAGCTATGGATTATAATGGTTGTTTTCTCCTTACTCGCAAAAGTGTATATTCTGACAGCATTTTATAGTTATACAAGCTCATATTAGCCGGAGAAGTTTATGATAAGCACTCAGCACCCATCACATGGGAATTACAGCAGATCCCCCGCCTGGGATTCAAACCTACGACCCTTTTCTTCCAGTTCCTGAATTGCCTGTGACTTGAAGCCCATTTTGTTCCCAGGCTTGCAGTGACCCCCCTCACCAGCGGGATTCTGTGAAGCACAGAGCATAACGCATCATAAAATGCCAGCCTGGAGACATCTGCTCAGACCACACCCCCAAATAAAACTGCACAAGCATGGTTACAAAGCCTGCCATTTTCATTTATGTGGAAGCGTTAATGATCATCCTGGACGTAGGCTTTTATCCCAGGGGGTGCAAAGTGAGAGAGCCCAACCAGTCATTCATCCAGATAAATACATTTGTAACAAAAAACAAAGTAAATACATTCACAACAAATTATTATTACATAGAAACACAAGCCACATTTTAAAATTTTACAAAAACAATTACATTTTATTGAACTTAATATGTTCAAATAGTATTTTCGTGTGATCAGTAAAGGGTGCACCCCCAACACCCCTGGTAAAATCACCTATGATCATGAGCAATGCAGAAGTCGTTTTGATTTCCTGTGGAGTATCTACTCCGAAGTACTGTGTGAAAGGCCTCCCAGCCTGAAGGGGGCGGCATATTACCTGTCACTCCAGGGCCCACTCCACTCCTTCTCCCCCCAGGGGTTCCTCATGCGTATCATGCAGAGCTTCTCGGACTTGAAGAAGGCGAGCAGGCCATGGCCCAGGCGCACCTTCCGCACATCAGTCACGGCGTAGGCATGGCCCTTCACCAGGCCACACTCCAGCCGTGCCTCCATGTCCTCCACGGTGGTCGCCTGGGAAACAGGACAGTGGGTGCACTCTGAGCGGTGAAGGTACGGCCCTCAAGCACCCCCGAGTACGATCATAAATAAAGCACCACAGTCAGCGAGGGTGACACAGGTCGTTTATCAATTTATATGCGCTTCTGAATTTGCATTGCTGGGGGAGAGGAATGCAGATGAGGGTCCGACTCTTGGGAGCCTCCTCATTCAGTCCTCAATCAAATTTCTGCTACATTGGCAGCGCTGCAGCAACTCTGGGGCTGGGAGCAGAATTCTGCAGGACGCAGCAGCCTATGCTGCCACTGTTTCAGAGCTTTGTCTTTAAACTACTAATGTACAAGCCTTCTGAGGAAAAATGACAAGAATGTAAAGGATGTTCTATAACTCATGGCATTGAAACTTGAAAGTTATTATTATTATTATTATTTAGAGAGATTTATGCTGAGCTCTGGTGATGTTGGGCTCTAATACCTGAGATGTGGGTACCCCAACAAGCAGTATGCCCCACCCACTCAGCACCAGCCCAGCCCCTCACCCTGATGGAGCAGCTGATGAGCCCGTCCCGGTTGTGGACCTTCAGGACCCTCTCGAACAGCTGGTTGCGGGTGGCCTCGTCTTGAGCGTACTGGCCCTCCAGTAGGTCCACCGGCTCTGACACTCCCCCCGTGAAGTCCACCAGGGCATCAGCCGTGTTGCCACCATCCAGCGCCTCATAGCAGCCATATACCCTGCCAGGAGGTAGTGGAGGAAGACATGGGAGGCGAACATCAGCTAATTCAGAGGAAATCTTATAAAGGTCATAGGTCACACATGAACTTTAGTGGTCATAAATAACTCTGATTGAACAACACTAGCAGAGCAACACTGGTAGAACACCACTAGCAACATGTAGTGTTATGGCTGAAGCCCAAAATTCTCAAATAAGTAGTCAAAAAGGGTTCAAGCACAGAACGAAAGCTCGACCCATAAGTCCTATTTAGTTGCTTTAAGGTCTGGCTCCAGACCATCGTAGGCTGTACTTGCTTGGCATAGGCCTTCTCCACAAGAGCACTCCAGAACTCATTGCTGTCATCTGAGTGGCAGTAGACCAGCTGGTTGTCCACGGTAGGTAGACGGTCATCAATCACCACATCCACCCATTCACCAAACCGCCAGAAGCGAAAGTGAAAGATGCCAGCATAGGTCTCGGGCTTCTCTGTGTCCCACTCCTGCTCCTTCCAGTCTGGAATGACCTGGACAAAATTCACGCAAGCTGTAACCCAAGCCCAGGGGTAAATGTCCTGCCCACCCACAGCAGGAGCACTCACTAAATCAGTCAGCTTATTTCTCACATCCCACATTTTTTTGAGTCACAAGTTGAATATGTGACCCTCCAGCACAAAACCGTACGGAAGTCGCATGGCTGTATTTTTAGATAATTTTTGAGGATTTTTTGTGCTCTTTCATTTGATACCATAATCCTAATTTCTAATTTTTGATGCAAGTGTACAGTTTTGTGCTGGAGGGTCACAATTATGAGGGAAGGTAACCCCCGAGTTCAGCGAC
>JAODJX010000040.1:12120035-12137835 GCA_026776945.1 Isichthys henryi | reverse complement strand
TTAGCCTCAGCATGTTTTTGGACTGTGGGGGGAAACCGGAGAAAACCCCACGACGACATGGGGAGAACATGCAAACTCCGCACACATGTGACACTGGCGGAGACTCGAACCCGGGTCCCAGAGGTGTGAGGCAGCAGTGCTAACCACTGCACTACCATGCCGCCCCTTCCCCATACTAAATATGTTTAATTACAACAATGAATGAGGCAGACAGGATGAAACCGAATATGTCAGTTACCCTGAAAGTCTAACCAATAAGTATTCTGTATGGTATAGAATCGTTCAAAGCACAAACCTCTATAGTAAAGACCAATCAAAAGTTACAAAGTACGTGTAAGTAAATGCCTTTTTGGAGTTTACGACACATTCAGACATATAGTAAAAGTCAGGAGTCTTAGGGGGAGGCTCACGTTTTCAGGCTCAACTCCAATGTCCTCGCAGAACTTCTCCATACCTTCTGGTCCAACAACCTCATCTGGGCCTGAAAACATAACAATCTTACCAGCCTGTACAACAGTAAATTGAAGGGGAGAGAAGTAGGGGGGCTCCAATACTACACCAACACATTAAGGAGAGGAGAGCGAACACATCAATTAAATGCTAGTGGTGAGCGTCCACTGCTTAATTTGTTAATGAGAAGGTGCCAGTACGCGAAGGGTGTATGAGAGTAGAGAGGTAATGAGGTGCGTGCAGGTCCGGAAGGTGTACAAAACAGTCCTGAAAACATGCTGTGGATTTTTAAGAATAAATTGATGCTGATACAGAATATGAAATTGCATGAAAATAGGTCTGCAAAATAAAACGCATTCTTATTTGATTCTATTTTGTAAATAAAAACAGAAAGATCCCCGAACATGTTCTGGCAAGATACGGCACCAAATAAGCACATTGTGTCTTATAACTGATTCATAAACCTGCATAACGGGGTCATTTTTTTTAGATGTTTGTTTTACAATCTGACGTGGGCTCATAATTAGCACTTGAGGATACCGAGTTTCCCCCCTATACACACACACATACCTGCATACTCATAAAACCAGGAAAGGCACTTCTTGCTGGAAAAGTGGTCTTCGGGACTGATCAACCTACCAGGAGCAGATGTCCTACAAAAACTGCATGATAGAAACAGAGAACCACAAAAAAAAATTAAGCAGGGAAAGAAAGTCCTCGTGGAAGGAGGAGGGGGTGTAACACCAGCGTCACACAACTGGCACTTTCGCTTTAACTGACAACCTTAGATCTTAGGTCACAAGAACAGCTTCAGTAAACTGCATAAAGAGTTTAGCAAACTGGTAAAATTACAAGGTGTGCAGGTCACTCTGGGTTTGCGCCAGTCAAACCAATCTTACTTGCAGGAGTATAAATAACAGTAGTAACACTCACTTGGTAATTTTGCATTTTCTGAGACCGGGATCATCGGAGCCGGACGACTTTCTCTTTTTTTTAACTGGCATACTGGAGTCGGCACTGGGTTTGTCTGGTCTACCTTGGCCTAGAAGTGGTGGTGGTGGTGGGGGAGGTATGAGGGTAGAGTCAGGTCAGAATCAGCTCCTCTGTCCCGTCCCGAGGGGAAGGAGCTGAAAACACTGGAGGATCTGGCAGCCATATTGGATGACCCTCAACTGACACCATTAGTTTAAATGCAAGGTATCTACTTCTCTACAACTGAGACTTATGTGTACGCATTTGATGGGAGATGATTTAGACAAGTCATATCTATCTAAAACACAACATGACATGATCTTCAAAAAGGGGTACCTGGGTTCCTATAAATTTCTAGTCCTCTTGTCCATTCAGATCCTCTATTACACACACACACACACAGGGAAGGGGGAGAGAGAGAGAGAGAGAAAGTCAGGTACAAACAGCCTTGAACATGACTTACATAATTCAGGAGAAGAGCAACCTCTTGTATTCTAATCTTTTAGAAAAGTTACTATTAATGAAGGTTTTCTGCTATAGACACTATGCAGGATGGTTCCAGAGACTGATGTCAAGCAGTACTGACAGTTACTTCACTGCATGAGGAGCCAACAAGAACCTTTTCAGGAAAACAGAGACGTTTTTATCTATTGTACATATTTCGACTTTCGATGACAAACAGAAACAGAGCTGCCTACAAACAATTGTCAGTTTGTCGCAGAATGGAAAATACACTACGGACGGCAGTAACATTCCCAGAAACAAAATTGAAGTCAGTTACAAACGTACAACACCGATCATGCCCTCTGCAATAAGCGCATAAGGAATACCAGAGAAAACAGCACAGTAGCATTGACAAGGTTTGTTATTCTGCTTTGACTCATGAGAACCATTTCGTGGGAGACTTGTCTGTCATCAAGTGTTGGCTGTACCTCGGATAAAATGAGGGATCCCTGATTATTATTGACTATCAACCCCAAAGCACGTTTGACACAGAGTAACCAGAAATGCAGATGACACACGGTCCTCTGACTGCATCCAGAAATCTGTCTTATTTTATTTGCTCCTTTCAGTATCGAAATACAACTGCGCCACCAGAAAGTGGCACGACTCTCGGCAGCAGACAGCGATAATGTACGTGCCTCATATGGACTGCAGGGCCAGTCCGATTATACGCTGTACGCCTGCTGGACTCATACTGGTTTGTTAATAAAGCGGTATCGATGCGGTCTCCTAAGGCAGCAGGGTTTAGGTCAGACCTCATGCAGAAAACCCAGACAGCTGGATACGGGTAGCAAGCGCAGTAGCAGTTCCACGGCGCCGGGTTCGTTTTCTTTATTTAAAGACATCTACCTGCACTGGGTGCTGTGGTGGTTACCAAGCTGGTTACCCAGTTTCTTTGTTATGTGTTGAGCCAGCAGTCGACGAGTCAACAGTCCGGCTGACCCATTAACCGGGTTGCCATCAAGATAGGCTGCATTTACCCAGGGTGAACACGATCACTGTACCGGCGTCGGTGGGTCTCCACACCAGAGACGCCAGAACTTAAATACAGACTTAACCACCCGGCGATGGCTACATAGTAGCTAGCCGCATATGTGCAGCACATCGGGGTCCCTAACTCTGGTAGCTACAAAGTAACTGAGCTGAGATAAATAACCTGACGCGACTGAATCGCAGCTGCTGCGCTGCCGCCACATGCAGAGATGTACCAGTGCTAGTGATCCAAACCTTGAAATTTCAACAAGCCGCTCTTTCCTACGCCCGAAATGCGACGCCTGTCCACCGGCAAGGATGTCAATAACTGGTACTTTATCACACCGGCACTGCGAACTCCCATCTTCCGGGGCAGGAGCCGCTCGGGCGGTACCGTGTCACCGCCAGAGGGGTGTCACGGAATTTTTTATTGACGCAGAAAAGCCAAATACAACAGAAAGCTACTTTTGTATTTTAAAAAGCATATACAATATAATATACTTAGCTTCGAATAATAAAATACACACATTACAGAGTGCTTCACTGCATTATATTCGACGTATTACTTCCCATTCGTGAAAGTGGTCCGTCCCAGGTGTTGAAATGCGACGCACTGGTTTGGCGTTACGTCACTCCGTCTATGTAACGGCGAACCACTTCAATAGGAAAGGCTGGTCGACGTGTATCTCCACAGGCTAAAGTTTAAACCAATTTATATTTGATTTAATAAGGTTACATGAAAAAGCTGAAAGCACAAGTAAATGCATTTTTTGAAGAAATACCCCCTTTATTTAACCTTCTTGACGCTATAATTAGTGACTCCCAGACAATCTAAATTTTAAGATAACGATTATGTAAACCCGGAGTGCTTTTCAGGTTCATACTTGCTAGGAAGGTCGGACAGGACACAAAACAAAGAATTTACATTACACAGATAAAATCTTTAATCAAGTACATATCATTTACACCCGCCAGTACCCCGGGGGGGGGGGCACTAATGCACAAAGTGATTCCAACTATTTCAGACCAGTGAGTAGTGACAAAAGAATATCAGAAGAGTGCAAAACAACCCAATTTCAGCAGAACTGAACACTGGAGTAATTTATTTGGTTCAATGTCTTCAAGCTTTAAGGGAGGGATTATGACTGAAACTTGCTCTCTTGCTTTCACATGCACCCAAAAGCAACCAAAGCTTCTAAACCGTAGGAGTGGATTGTTTACACCAGCGTTTTCTCGACCTAGTCCTCGGGGACTCCCCAGACAGTCCACATTTTTCGCTCCCTCCCAGCTCCTAGTGCACCTGTTCCTGATTGGCTGGGAGCTGGAAGGGAGCATAAAGGTGGAAAGCCTGGGGGTCCCTGCGGACGGGGGTGAGAAACACTGGTTTTGATCATCACCAGCAGGGCTGGTTCAGGTAACTCTAAGGGAGGGGAGAATTACATCAAACACTCCTTACACAGCATGTGCACCATAAAACAGAAATCCACATGTAGTCATAAATGTGTTTTAATAGTAAATTGGTGCAACTTTGACCATACTGACTTCTCCTGCATATTGCGGAAGACTTCTGTTAATTCTGGTATAAAGCTAGTGGTTATATACTCCAATTCTCCTTTGAAATGTCAGTAAGATCTGCTTCCAAAGACAGCCATGAATTGCTCTATTTCTCAGTTCTGAATCATGCCGAAGATGTTCTCCTGAGCTGAGATCTGAGCTACTAAAACGTCTACCTCCTCCTAGTTATTCGTCGCAAACCAAAATAATTGCATAATTCATGGTCGTAGCTATTTTTCTACAATCGGAACCGTGCTTTTTTTCCAGAAAAATGTAAAGTTGACCTAATATTGTCATGCCCCGCTCGTTCCGATCCTCATGTGTGCCACGCCCCCTGGTTACCCACTTGTGATTCCGCGATTGTACCCAGCTGTGTCTTGTTCTTGTGATTAATCCTGTTGTATTTAAGTCCTAGTCTTGCCTGTTTCCCTTGTCTGTCATTGTGGTTGATGTGCCCGCACGATCGCCAGTCCACCACTCACTCCGGGTTCGATCGTAACAAATATATATTTGCAGTGGTCCCTGCCTTTGTGTAGAATGGTGCAGATACAAGCTGCTTGTGCTGGTACTCTATGACAGCCAACCAGTGGTAGCATTTGGAATTACACTCGAGTTTTCCAGTGCGATTCATTATCAAACACACTATACGGTCAAAAGTAGGTGGACAATTCTATTGGTTAATTACACCACACCCACTGCTGACACTACTGCACAAGCACAATCATACCATATCCAGCAACAAACACTTGGTGCTCCTGCAGAAGAGATTAACGACTTTCAATGTGACACCCACGTAGGCACCTCCAGTCAGCTTGTACAATTTCAGCCACTAGCAAAATGTAAACATCTGGGAGCAAGTTCAGCTGAGAAGTGGGGGCCACGCAGGCTCACAGACAGGGACCTGATCACCCAGCATCAACACCCAACCTGAATGGCAGCAAATCCCACCAGCAATGTTCCAGCATCTAGTGAAGAACCTTCCCAGAAGAGTCCAGGCTATTATAGCAACAAGGGATGGACCAACTCCATCTTAACACACTTTGTTTTGGAAAGAGATGCTGGACAAGCTGGTATCTGCAAAGTTCTGGCTATATAGTGTATATACAGAACTAAACCATCATTGTTCATAGTGCTGCAAACAACTTTTTCACATTTATGAATTTTATAAAGTTTGAACAAAACAATAAACACATTTTTCACAGGGGTCTTACACCAGCCCTTTCCCAGGAGACGAGGCTAAAACTCACATTAGTATCCAGCGCATTAGTGCTTTTCCTGGCCCTGAGTCCTTCCAAATTTATCAGAGAGAAAAGTGAAGTCCAACAGAATATTTAGAGAAACCATGAGTGTAGCCAAAATACACGTGTGCCAAGAAACTGGCATAGACACACATGTGGCCCCAATGACCAATAATTGATCAAATCTTAGAACTTAATAACTGTTTTACCACCACCCACCATCCAAAAAAAAAACAATCAGTAATGTAGCTGAACACTAGAAACATTTAGAAACAAACTTAACCAAGTTTCCACAGTCAGCTACCTGGATGAGGAACGCAGATTTTCTGCAATTCAGCTATATTTTAAACTAACTAAGCTCTGTCTGCCCCCAGCTCACACCCTGACTTTCCCAGGACCCTGATCTGAAGCAAATGTTCATTCAACATCCGCATAACATTGACAGAGCAGAGGCATTTAAGGCGGCTTCCAAATCACACAGCCACTGACTACTGGCTGCAAGTGGGGTCAAAGTAGGCAGAGTCATTGCACTTATCAAACTGGTTCCCCTTCCATGAAATCCTTTGAATCCCAGTTCTGTAGAAACATCCCATCCCTGATTATCTCCTATACAGGATGAGTGAGTATACAAAAAAAGCAGTATAGGAGACTATGCCCCCCCCCCCCCCCTCCACTGGAGGGGAGGTCTCAAAATCAGTAAGAAGTACTGCAGCAAGGCTGCATTTACAGTCATCAAGTGTCTTCCGCAAGTCCAGCACAGGAAACCAAAAAAACTAACAAAATGGCCCAGGACCGTTGGGAGTGCGTGGGTGTGCAGAACTGCGAGTGAAACGGAGAATTTAGTGTTCATTCTGCAGGTAGAGTCTCTGCTGTGTTCCAAGGTCTATATTGGGGACAGATCGATGCAGTGGAGTCTTCCTGATAACCATTTGCATATACCAGGGCCCATAGATAGCACAACCAGAGGCAGGTAAAGCAGAGGTTAGCCTTGCACACGCACTAAACGATTGCAAAACAGTCCTCAGACTTTTACTTTATCACTATTTTCTCGGGTAATTCAGGGATGCAAACATATCAGTAGTCCCAGACACACTGCAAAAGCCATGGTGGAAATGCCTCTGCTTGAGAGTCCCACTGGACATCATGGCCGTCTTCATCCTCTCCATCATCACCCTCAACATTACCAGCACTACGCCACGTAAAAAAAGGTGTTGATGTCCGTCTCATCCCGCTGAATGTACTTATGATCAATCAACCACTCAATCTGCTCCTTGATCATCTTCTTCTGTGGCAAGAACATGTTCTTCAGGATCTCCACTAGCTCAGTCTGGAGCTGGGCATTGTTGATTTTCTTGCGCATCTTCATAATCTGGATGATGGCTTCCTGCAATAGTAGGGCAGGAACATGACTGGTCAGGGTTTTCATCTGAGTCAGAGGTGGGACTGGGGCACCCGCCTGATGGTCAGTGACCTACCTGTGTCCTCAGGATCCTCAGCTGGACGATACCCTCATTTTCCTCTTCCCGCATCCGGTCTGTCGTGAGCTGCAGCCGGCCAATCAGGTTGATCTTCCCCCGCTTCTGGGCTTTGCCATTTTTTCTGGGGAGTGAAGTCACACATGAACCGTTAGTGGCTTTCCTTCACTTTGGCACGTGGAAGTGGTTGGAAATGATTGGAATGTGTGTGGCCTCTGCATCTCACTCATTTCATAGATCAGCAACAGGAGGAGATGCTTACATCAAAGAGAAGTCCTGGTTGACGTGGAAGAGCGTGGCATCAGAAAAGTCTTTCGGAGAGGCAACTGAGGGCTCGTAGGACAGTACCTGGCGCTTCAGCTTGGGGAAGGCTACCAGAGACTATGGGTATAGACAGAGAACATCTGCCAAACAATTCTATAAGCTCCTGTTACTCAGTTCTTGCTGTACCACTGGTTACACACCCCAGGCGTCCACCACCACAACCTTACCCAGAGTGTCCTGCGTAGCTCTGCATCAGGCAGCTCCGTGGCCAGCTTGAGGTTCTCAAAGCTGATCCTTTCCTTGGGCCTTTGGTTCCAAGCAAAGAGCACAGCCAGCTGGAAGGTAGTGACCTCTAAGTCGTACTGGCCCACTTCATTTTTGAAGGTGATCTACAAGAATATAAAAAGTTAGAGGAACAAAGGAAACACACTAAGTGGCCTCTTTATTAAGTACACCTAGCCAAGATTGGGTAAGACCCACATTTTCTTCCAGTGTTTTTCATTTCCTTTGAAATAATTCTGTTTCTCAAAGCGAATAAGGACTAGAATGGTACTAAAATGTGAAGGATAATCATCTCAACTAAAAATGTCCTTATTGATCACCAACAGAGGGTGCCACTCACAATGCCATTGGACATGAGGTGGTTCCAGTGCAGCTTCCTGCCACTGTGGTTCTTCTTGTAAAACTCCTCTGCTACTGGAATGAGGTCTTCTAGTTCAGTTGGCAATGATACGGATACCTTCTCTGAGCTACGTGACCAGGCACCTGCATTCAGGATCTTGATGTTCGCAGAGTCGGCTGCAAGGGGTGCCCACACACAAACACTGAGAAGATGCTTGGCTCTTCTGCTGGACAATCAGGTTATTGTCAGAAAGCAGGAAGTCACCTGGCAGGGCCAGCTTGTTGGGTTTATGCATTTCCTTAAAGGACTGATTCAAGTCTTCAGAAACCTTGATGTCCTGAAACATTCTAGCCAGCTTGTTGACGTAGTCTGCTGGCATGCCCACTTCCTGCACAGACATGAAGTGCACACAACCATATCCAAACAGCTTAATTACGCTGAATAGTAAGCAGGTAAGAATTTTTACAGAGAAAGGAAGTCTTGTACCCTGAGCCACTCCACCATGTTCTCTTCAATATCACTGTCTGCTGAGATGTCCAGGATCAGACGGCGAGTGAGATGGGCTTTATGATACCGCATGAAGACGTCCTTGTTCTGGACATATTTCAGCACCAACAACTGGCCAAAATAGGATTTTAAAAAACACTGTTGTTCTTGAAGCATTTCAGCAGCAAAGACAACAAAATTCATAAAGAAGCAGTAATGGGCAAATGAAGCTTCATGAACCATTTGCTGTATTTTTTGACCCCACTAGATGGCGCTCTTGGTTTGCTTTTGGGAATGCTTCAAGACCAATTATGAACAGAGAGCACCATCTAGTGGGGTCAGAAAATACAGCAAATGGTTCATGAAGCTTCCTTTACCCATCACTATAGAGAAGCCCTATAGCACATATATCCCTCAAAGTCAGTGGAGGGATGGATCACTTCAGAGTAATCAGCACCTTTTGTCAGTAAATGAGAGACCAGCAGGATGTACATTCCCACTCACCACCTCCTTGAGCTTGGCCTCAATCTCTTCAGATGCCAGCTTCTTGCTGAGGGGAGTCTTCCTCAGCAGCATGTCGCAATAGTTTGCCAGCAACTCAGGACACTTTGACTCCGGCTGCGACTTCAGCACCCCCCTGCATGATGTGTGTATGGGGGTGGGGTGGGGAGAGGGCCCATGGGTCAGCAGGACCCACAGGGGGTCACAGGTCAGCAGTGACGTTGCAGCAAGGCACCAGAAAATCCGAGAAGCATTTCGCTGAGAAATATCAAGTCACATAACACAGAAAAACAAGAAATTGTGACTTCTACCAAAACAAGAGTATTAGAGACATTCAAGTAATGGTGACACAGCTGTGCTGATGAGTTGACCTTTACCCTTTCTGTTTCAGTGGGAGCTCCAGCTTAAATATGGTGGCATCGTTCACCACTGCCTTATACGCCTGAAAATACAGAAAGCATCAAAGTCAGTCTCAGGCACCGTAGCCACGTCGCCGTCATTAAACTTCCACTTTCCTTCTGACAGCTGCCACACTGCAGGGCAGAGACGTCACATAAACGTCGGGATGAAGACAGCGGGAGCCGGGCTCACTTTGTCCCTAGCTGTCAGGAAGTGCGGGTCATCCCGGAAGGCCTCCTTCACCAATCTGCTAAAGCGTTTGAACAGCGTGAGGAGCTGTTCCACATACTTCTCAGAGTCCTGGGTGGGGGGAGGGAGGGATCAGAAAAATAAGGACATCAAAAGGCTCAGTCATCACAGAGTATCTACAGAAATAGGACAACACAAGCAAATAGGACTGACTCAGTTAGACATGAGGGATGAAAACGTCAAGAAATTAATTTTAAGGAGTTCAAATACAAATGTCTACAACAATCCTTCTGGAAGAGGGACACCCTGATGTCACAAGCTGGACAGGGAACCATGGGCACCCGTAACAGGGACACAGAGCAGACAAGCAGAAGACACTATTCCATGACACTCGGAATAGTGGGGAAGTGTATTTATGTGCATATTCATGACTGATCTTGTCAGTTTTGTGTTGTGTTTCTACATTATTTCAAATTCTTTGGCAAAGCGTCTCTAAAAAAAATTTATAATAATAAAGGAGACACTAAAACAGGCGAATAACACAACAAAGATTAAACACTCACACATTCATCCCAGTGTCGAGAGTGCAGGGTTGTTCCTGCTCTCAGCCTCTAGACTGCTACCCCTGTCCAGCTTTACCAGAAGTCACCCAGCCCACAGCTGCTGTAAAAATGACCTACACTCCTCGCTCTCTGTCAATTAGCCCTTGGCCACGGCTCTAAGCCATTCTGCCAAAGGCTTAAAAATATCCAGCTGATAATTTAAAACCTCGAGCACCGAGTCTGGCAGGAAGCTCAAGATGAATTTGTAAAGAGCCCGCTTGCTGTGGCCTTCGCCTAAGTAGCGCTCACTCACGCTGGTGATGGTCTCAGCAGCTGCCACCATGTCTGCCAGCCCAGCGCTCATGATGTGCTCCTCTAGGTCCTTCAACATGGGCTCAACACCATTGGGCACCTTGTCCATGAGTGAGAACATGAGATGAAGCTCTGAGTATGCAGATAACACACATAGAGAGCAAGCTCAACAGGAGAATATTCACCTGAGGATAAAAAAGCAAACTGCTTTTTTTTGTCATTTCATTGACAATCAATAGACCACAACAATCTAGATGAGTTCACACCAACCAAACAAATCAAAAGGTTATACAGGCAGATGGATGCTAAATAGATATCTGCATGTCCGTATTCACATCTCAAACAAAGTGGAACGAACAAACTAAATCAATGTGGACCTTGGGAGGCATCAATTCCACGTTTTGGTCGGTGGCCGTACTCACTGTCAGTCTCATTCCGTTGGATCATCTCTGCACACTCGACCAGGATCGTCTCTTTGAACGACGACAAGAGAACATTCACGCAGCAGTCCAGGAGCTCAGAGGGGGCAAAGATAAAAATATACTGTACTGTGCAAAAGTCTTGGGTAGTAAAAGGAAACATTTTGGGCTGTTTACCTAGGCAGTAAATGAACATAAGCAAATTTAGAGTAACGCGACAAAAACTAACAAGAATATCTTCTGTTCTCCAAAAGTTACTGATATCTTGTAGGATGGCTAGATGAACATCGCTTCAGTTCCCAAACCTCTCCTCAGGGGCACCTCAGCCGCTCCATTCATTCATCTCATTTCACAATCAGCTCACTTAATAATTCCATTAGTGTAAAACATTGGTCAGATATTGATTAGCTGTATGAAGTGGGGTAGCGGTTGAGTGAAAAAGATATGTGTAAGTTTATTGAATGGTTGCTACAAATACTGGGGTGACTTTAGGAGAGGTTTTGAAACCCCAAAGCTGATAGACTTTTACAGACATGTAAGACTTTTACACCAACATGAAAATCATGTAATTTCCCTAGACTGCCTAAGACTTTTGCCCAGTACTGTATCTTCATATAAATATACAAAAAATGTATATACAAACAAAGCACACAGTTTGGTCTCTATACTCCATTACATAGAGTACAGTTTCTATTCCAAACATTCTACCACTAACTATCCTAAAATCTAGCTGCTATCTGGCAGAATCGCTGTCTGCTGAAACTGTACTCACAGCTTGTACAGAGCTACAGTCCCGTCTCGTCTCCAGATATCGAAGCGCCCGCTTCTCTTCTTCCTTGAGCTTAGCATCCGCCTGAAAAACACATGGAAACTCACTACAGCAGTGTTTTCCGGTCCGGTCCTCGGGGACCTACAGTCGGTTCATGTTTTTGCTCCCTCTGTGCTCCCTGCGGGACAGGCAGCTCAGTGGAAGTAAAAACGTGGACTGGACTGTCACTGGGTCCCTGAGGACCGGATTGGGAAACACTGCACTACAGGAATGCACTGTGCCTCATGCGCACCGACAGGGGAGCTATGCTTAATGAATTCTAGAGCCTTAATCACTACCTGGTAGAAGGGACTCCTTGCTGTGCAGAGTCAAGTCCAAACTCACGTATTTCATGTAATTCTGGACTCCGTTCTGCTGCAGATAGGATGCCGCTTGTGTCTTGTAGAACCTCTCAGTGGAGTTCAAGTAGGCCTTTTCAAAGTTCTCCCTGTAGATCTGCAACTTATCTTCAGGACTGGAGCAGAGGTTCACTATAAATAAGGGATGAGGAGGCAGATGAGGAACAGGACATTGGGCTGAAATGCTCCTCAGCACAAAAACTATACTTCCCAAAACCTGACAGCAGGTGGCATAGCAGTTACGGTAACCCACAATTTCAAATATACAGACAGACTTTTTGCTAAATCATTGTACAAATTCCCTAAGCATACAGCTTGTGGTAATCATCATGAATCACTCTCACTGTACCTTCGCCAAAGATTCGGTTACATTACAGACTAATAGACATCAATACAGATCGATCATCACTGCCTAAAATGTAGCAATGAGGACAAGCATCCCCTTACCGTAGGACTCACGGACACCGATGACCAGCTGGGAATCGAAGGCCTCGCCCAGCCGCTCAGCGTGCACCAGCTTCATGGCGCTGTCCTGCAGGCGGCTCTTGATGTTGGAAAAGATGGACTCGTTCCACGTGTCCAACATGAGCTGCAGGGATGGGGGATGGTAGGGTTATTAAAGCTCGGCATGAAACTGGGATGAAACGTCTATGAACGCATGTATAAAGTCATTATCCCATAACTAGACCAGAACACAGAACTTTTCTTGATTTGAAATTGTCTTTGGACCTGAGTGAAAACAAGAAATTTTTTTTAAAAATTCTCTCTCTCACACATACACACACTTTTTCATACACACACACACACACACACACACACACGTTTGAATCCATATGTTTGTGGGGTCTGTCCATTCATTTCTATGGGAAAAACCCTAATCCCAGCAATGGTAACTAAAACCCCTACCCAGCCCTAGCCTTAACCATAAGTAACCAAACAAAATACAAGACTTTTGGCATTTTTAGCTTTTCGATTGCAGTCACAGATTTTTACAAAATTTTGAATTTCCCCTTGTGGGGACTGAAAAAAATGGTCCTCATCATAACATCAAAAAACCAGGTTTTTATCACGTTGGTGGGACATTTGGTCTCCACAATGTAATACATGCATGTGCACAGACACAGACACACACACACACACAGGTGGAGGTAGATTTAAACCCTTCATCCTGGAGTTTTTAAACAAAGATCTTACAAAAGTACCAAAACACTTGGAACTGTGGTTTTATCTGGTGTGTTTCTGCTCCTCCTCACCTTCCTGACGATGCTGTCCTCCACACTGGACTTCTTGTTGCTGCCCTGCTTGCCCATCAAGGTGATCTCCAGCTGGCAGAAGGGCTTGGGCAGGATGTTGCACTGGGTGAAGAACTTGCGCCACTCTGCGATGTAGGCCTGGAGAAGGGCGGGATCATCCTGCTGACTCAGCACTCTCTGCGGGAAGGCAGCACAGCCAATCAGTGATCAGGCACATTTCACAATGCAGGTAGAATGTTTTTATTTTTTTTACTCCAAGTGATTCTCTGCTTAATGTAGTCCACTGTCTATGAAGGTAGGGATTGCGTTGGACGGTCTCAGAAAACAAGATGGTCAAGAGAGGAAGGAAAACAAAACATTCATAAAACCACAGAAATTGCAGCCGTAATGTCCTTTATCTGAATAACATTCAGTCTAACTGTTCAGACAGCTAGACTCACAGATAGTCCACACAGCTGGACTGAAACTTGAACTGACTACCGGCTTTGCTCCTCAGGGTACAGGGACATCCGACGGCTTCACTCACAGATGCCCAGCAGTGGCGGTTCACTCACCACCTGAGTCTGCTTAATGAAGTCTAAGATGTCTTCTTTCAGAGCTTGGTGGATCTTGGCCGGCCCTTTGTTATCCCACAGACAAACAGCGTGGACATCCCTAAGCATGCACAGGCCAGCAATGACAGGACGACACATGGAATAGACAGATAAAGGGAAGAGATCAGATATGACATGTCAGCACCACAACAAGCAGAAGAACCTCAGGACTACTAAAGCGATTTGAGCTTTTTCATTACTGTTTATGAACCTAAGTAATAAAACTTGCAAGGACACACAGCTTTGAATCTTGGATTTGGTGCATGATATCAGAGAAAGAGTCTTATTTTCAACACCAAGACGGAGGTGAGGTGAAGACTGATTCTTTTACTCACGAAAACAGATCGAACCACTGCTGCTTGGTGACCGTTTCTTGGCGAACGAGCTTCAAAGCGATGGGACGCATCAAATCCCACTTGTCATCAAACTGGAGGGAGCCTTTGTTCTAATGGTATGGAGACAGGAGAAGCTTAAGCTATATCCCACAATAGTAATGCAAGGATAACTTGCATTACTATAAACAAAAATAAGGTAGTGAGGCTCCGAAGCCAGCCCAACCCTCCCCGAATACGACCAGCCTCAGTGTCCGGTTGAAGGGGGGTCCGAGCCCTCCCATTCCCCCCATTCCATGCCACACCTCCCTGTGACTTCCCCATCAATTGGTGATTTGCCACTACCAGCAAGAACCGAGCCGTAACTGTGCCGACATGGGTCTGCTTACTAGCAGGGCCAAACCAAGCCGGTTGCGATACCATCTGATTGGTCAAAATGAATGAAGATAGGGATCTTCTGCGCATGGATTATCTGAAGCAAAAAAGGCATATTTTATATGTTATTCATTATTAGTAATATCTTACATTGTGATGTATTGATGCATGAGCGATAGCTCAGAATTTGAAAATCGGCAACCACCTACTTAAAAGATGTACAGTCAATCCTGCTACAAAGCAACTAATGCATTCCTGACAAACCTTCCGCTCACTGAAATCGAGTATTAAAATACACATATCCAATCTGAAAAATCGGATTAGGGAAATGCAACTTCAAAATGTAGCAACATACACTAAACAAAAACAATCAAATAATACTCAGATACGCTGTCACAGAAAAAAGAGTATCAGTGGCCGATGATGTAATTATATGCATATTAAATAAGAAATGATAGTGCCAAACTCGCTAACTTGTCGATTGCCCAGAGTTGGCAGTACTGACAGCCAAAACGACGCTTCATGAAACATTTTCTGTATTTTTTGACCCCATTAGATGGTGCCCTTCGTTTACTTTGGGGCCTTCCTTAAGCCCTTTCATGAACATACTGTAGAGTTCCATCTAGTCAGGAGTAGTGGGCCACAGCCACCATGTGGTCGGATTTGCACACAGCACAAATACAACGGATTATGATATGCAGAGGAGTGCAGAAGGAAACATGGCTACAGTGTAAGTAAAGTAAATGTAAGTGAATTCAAAACATTACTGTGTTTTTATAATTTGTCAAATATTTTTAAATTTTTACAATCTAAGACTGTGACTGCAATGCATGGATGCACAAGAAGATTGATTCTTTTAGATTTGAAAACCACTTCAATTTCACTGAAAGTTCAAAAGAATGATTCGATCACAAATCAGACATCACAATCGTTTACTTAGATAGCTGTTTTTGCGTGCTAGCAGTGTTTCTCACTTAGACCATATGACGTAGACTGCGTAGTGCTTTTCTCTCCGACTGAAAATCGCACAAATACGAATGCAATTCCAAGTTGTATTGCACTTGGGTACTAATACACATCAGAACAGAGTGTGATATCATGTGTTATAGCAGGACTGACTGTACTAAGGAACAGCTGAACAGAATAGATTCGTAATGCAAACTGACACAAGCAAATCCTAATTCCGAAAGCATTTCATACTAATGTAAGACAGCAATTGTCACAGATGTGCTAGTGTAAATTAGCACATAGCAAATCGTGATGTACATCTCTTTGGTTTTACGTTACTGTCGTTCTCCAAACTTGGCAATGCTTTTACTGAGCCAACCATTCTGCAGTGAAAAACCGACGTGAGCTGGAACTGTGCTGTAACTCATGCACGGCTTGGTTCCTGTGTGTTAATGGAAAAGAACCAAAAGACACCAAACCCAAGGTCTCCACTCCCACACCACACAAAACATGTCTGTCTCTGCTGACCAGGTGAGGAAAGAGCTGGGGAAACTTCACACATATAAGGCTCCACAGCCTGATGGAATCAGCCCCAAGATGCTGAAGATGTGCCAGCCAGCTCTGCAGGGTCTTATAGTAGCAGTTCTCCCTCCCTCTGAGTCTGCAGAAGGTTCCCCAACTCTGAAGGACATCCTGCATAGTCTCTCCAAAAAACGGGTGTATCAGCTCCCTTAAAGACTTCAGACCAGTTGCTCTTACTTCACATACACTACATGGACAAAAGTATTAGGACACCTGTCCATTACACCTACAGGAACTTTCATGATGTCCCATTTTAAATCCATCGGCATCAGTATGGAGCTGGTTCCCCCTTTGCAGCTATAACAGCTGCCACTCTTCTGGGAAGGTTTTCCACAAGATTTTGGCGTGTGTCTGTAGGAATTTCTGCCCATTCGTCCAGAACAGCATTTGTGAGGTCAGGTACTGATGTTGGACATGAAGGCCTGGCTCACAGTCTCCATTCTAGTTCATGTCAAAGGTGTTTGATGGGGTTGAGGTCAGGGCTCTGTGCAGGTCAGTCAAGTGCTTCCACACCAAACTCACTCAACCATTTCTTTATGAACCTTGCTTTGTCTACTGGGGCGTAGTCATGCTGGAACAGAGAAGGACCTTCCTTCCCCAAACTGCTCCAACAGAGTCGTAAGTATATAATTGTCCAAAATGTCTTGGTATGCATTTCATAGACAGACAATTCAAATCTTGTGGAAGCCTTTCCAGAAGGGTGGCAGCTGTTATAGCTGCAATGGGGGACCAACTCCATATTGATGCCTATGGATTTACAATGGGAAGTCACCAGTCCTGTAGGTGTAATGGCCAGGTGTCCTGACACGTTTGTCTATATAGTGCATAATGAAGACCTTTAAGAAGCTGGTACTGAACCAGCTTTGACCCCTGGTAACAGACCACCAGGATCCTCTGCAGTTTGCCTACCAGGCACATACAGGTGTGGATGATGCTCTGATGCACATGCTCCACTGAGCCTTCGCCCACTTAAACAAAGCAGATAATATGCTTTTCTAGTCTATGGCCTGCTGGGAAAGCGACACCAAACTCATCAGGAAGGCCAGCTCCATCACACGACTGACCCTGGACTCACTGCGGGCAGTAGCAGAGGAGAGAATGCAGGCAAAATTGGACACCATTATCAACAATGCTGCCCATCTGCTCCAGGGGGCTCCATCTTGGAACACAAAACAACCCCTCCCAATGTGCCATTCCCCACCCCCTGAACATAGAATAGAATTCTTTATTGTCATTATGCATACTGTATACATAACAAAATCACATATACCATCCACTGATTTCTATTGTTGTTTTTGCTTATTGTGAAGTGATTAGTTTAAAGCACCACAATGAAATGTGTTCTCTATGTTTAACCCACATGTGACATCGTGACATAGCAGGGGGCAGCTAATTCAGCACCCAGGGAGCAGAGCTTGGGGGTGGTACCTTGTTCAAGGTACCTCAGTGGTCCTTTTTTTGGTCAGGGATTTGAACCAGTAATCTTTATATTACAAGTGCACATCCCTAATGATTAGGGCACCCCTGCCCCATAATAATAATAAATAATCTATCTATTTGTTTGTTTGTTTGTCCCATCCATCCATCCATTTTCCAAACCGCTTATCCTTCTGGGTCGCGGGGGGTCCGGAGCCTATCCCGGAAGCAATGG
>JAODJX010000040.1:12100741-12119935 GCA_026776945.1 Isichthys henryi | reverse complement strand
AAACCGGAGTACCTGGAGGAAACCCCACGACGACATGGGGAGAACATGCAAACTCCGCACACATATGACCCAGGCGGGGACTCGAACCCAGGTCCCAGAGGTGTGAGGCGACAGTGCTAAGCACTGCACCACCATGCCGCCCCTTATTTGTTTGTTTGTTTTGTTTATTTATTTTCCCCTTCATATTCCATAATATTCTGTTTGTCAGGATTCTGATTGTGTTCCCGGGCACGTTTTAATTTGCTTGCATTATAGTTACTTGTTTGCACGATGTGTATCGTCCATGCACCTTGTCGGCTGCTGTACGGACAAGAACTTCCCCCTGGGATCAATAAAGTATATCTAATCCAATCTATTCTATAATATATAATTCATGAGCATGTCTTTGGTTGCATTTGACAAGTAAACCTGATATTTTAACTACCAGGCATTACAGCTCCGGAAATTAACCTGTCAGTGAACCTCTGAAGTTGTGATCAAAGGACATACTTAACATCACCTCATTTCCTAATTTCTTAATGCATGTGCACAGCTGAAGTGAAGGTGACTTTGATCTTACCAGTCATACCAAACAGCTGCAGCTCTGGCCAATATGCAAGGGTTATCAACTATATCTTCTCAATACTGCATTTACAATTTATAAAATGTGAAGTATTAGCATACTCTGCTCAGAAGGATTTGAGCGTAATAAGGCTGATGCAGTTTTCCAGCAGAGGAAGTGATCTAACACGCATCACTTCGCAAGTTCCACTGGGGGCAGCGAAAGGCTTAATGACAGCAGGAGATGTGAATTCTCTGTGACCTCCTGGCTGCCTTGCTGCAAGATCCAAAATGTGGGAAAAACATCAGTTCTAACCTTTCACAGAGACAGAAAAACATCAAAATAGCCTCTGACAGTTTATTTGCCTGACGTTTTTATTCAAAGTGGCTTACAGTAAAGGGACAGTTTACAAATTGTGTGTGGTCCCTAGGATTTGAACCCGCAACCTTTGCATTGTTAGCAATATGCTGTACTCCTTGAGTTAATAAAGTCAGAAAATGATTGCATCACGTACCAACGCCAATTATCCCATAATAACCAGCAGGTATTGAAAAACACGTCAAACAGCCTTGGGAGCTGAACCGCATACCAGACAGAGGTTCATCATTCAAAAGCCACAGAAATCCATAAAGGAATGTTTCAGTTACTTAAATAGAAAGTTCTGGAAACAGAGATGAGACAGCAAACAAAAAGTGCTTCAGACATAACAATATTACAGCCCCACGACTGTTGCTCACCCCTTTCAAACTGCGAGTTAGCTGAGGTGCAGTCAACACGACTTTCTAATCGCCCCAAACTCCCGATGCATCAGATAACCTGACAATCGTCCCTTCGGCACTGAGAAATGTCCTTTTATTATTTTGCAACCATAATATACTCCCTTCTTCTGTAAAACTTCCCGTTAGAATAACGCTGGCATTTCCAAGAGCGGTCAGGAAACCTACACTCATCTCTGCAAGTGGAGACGCTCCAAACAGTATGCGGCATAATCGTTTCCTCCTTTGATCGTGCAGAAACCCGAAATCACTAATACTGGGGAGTGACTAACGTACACAAGATAAATTTCCTGGTTCTGCATATATAATTTCAGAAGCGTTCGTCTCACATTCATCAGTAAAGTGGTAAGATGTTTAATTCTGTCCTGGCAACAGGAACTTTACCTGAGAACGCACGAGTGACAGTGCTGTCATCCACCCGCGAGCAAACGGTGGGTTTAAAATAGATAGCTCGTTTTAATACTTAGTATTTCCCAAATAATCCCTATGTGAAAAATCTGTTATCGTAATCAAGGCGGCCCAGCATTGTTAATATTTCAACAGATGATACACATAATACTGTTTATTTTAATAACCTATTCAAACTTTTAAGCCCATACCTCATTCTGAAATGCCACGCTCTTGTAAAATATGTGTTTTTTTTTAACACAGCCAGTGAACCATTATTATGAAATGACAATCATAAAACACTGCCAAAACAGAGATGATGTACCTCTTACCTTTAACAAATTAGACGTCGCCATGTTCCTTCAACTTATCCCCTCGCGAAATCTCGCGAGATTTGCAAGATATTTAACCAGGCAATGGGGTTTTAATAACTGATGTAACGGAAACCGCATACATATAGAGCCTTAATTGAAATCCCATTACAAATATTAATTGTTTATATGTAAGATTAGTGAACCTGAACTGGTCTACTGATTACAGTAGTAAACTACCAAAGGTGTGCTAATAAATCTACTATTGATATATGTAGATTAGTACATGGCAGTAAAAAAAAACCGCATGAAATTTCAGCTGTAATTTACAGTAGGCATATCATTTAACCGCTACGCAAGGTGAATTTACAAATCAGAGTATCGAGTCAAATTAATATTTTATGATTCAGCGGAGGTTACATATTTATGTTTGACTACATTTTGACCCATTAAAATATCCAGTGGAAAGAACTGACACAAACCAATGTGCATTTTACTCACCAGCAAGCCTGCTGAAATCAACCAGTTTGAACGCTGTTGAAATTAAACGAGACTCCCACTTTCTTTCTTTCTTTCTTTCTTTCTTTCTTTCTTTCTTTCTTTCTTTCTTTCTTTCTTTCTTTCTTTCTCCATCAATTATTGTTGTTATTATTATTCATAATGGTTTGTTTTTTGTTGTTTCTGTAGTTTGTATTATATACAGTATCTGTCACTGAACATTAAATAGTACATGTTTGTGTTATATAAATAAATTACTAACAATAACAATTACAATGGTGGTTAGGCTATAATATTGTGACATTGTTTATTATAATTTGTCTATTTATCGTGATATTTGTTTATTTGCGTATTATCTGCGATAGCACAGTTCGGCCAGGGGAAAAGGCATTTCGTTTTTTACGTATTCAATTACGCTAAAATTGACACTAAACGTATCTATTTTACCTTGTATCATCGATCATAGCATAGCATAGCCTTCGGATTAAGTGTAAGGATAGTTAAATATATTAGTAGGTTCTTCGATGTTTCTCAGTTTAATATATCTTTACACAAAATGAACTCTGAGATTTCTTTCTGTTATGGGAATATAACAACAGTCATATATTCAGTACGTTTCGAAGCTGCGCTATGATAAATTTGCTCCGCTTAGGATCTATCTTACTAGCGGTTCTATCAGTGGGTTTAACTAACCCGCTCAGATAGATTTCCGCTAGATGTCACTGTCGAATAAGGAGAGACACACCGGCCATAAAATTCTCACCTGTGATAGATTGATATTAAATGCGGACATAAAATCTTTATTACAAATTAACCTGCTCGAAAACTTAAATTATGTATAGAATGAATATAACAATTACATTTATTTGTATTTTCATAATGTTATGATTATTTTAATGTTCTGTATGATTAATTTGATTTGCGGCTTAAACCTATTGGTGAGGGCAAACAGAAATAGCAATGGTTTATTTTGTTTGCAAATACGCAAAAACGTGCGATTCAAAACCAAGCAATATCATTTTAATTGCAAACTTGTCATAATAACTGGCCAACAGTCTTTCAAATGGCACAATACATTTTCCAGTGTCAAGGCAATTCATATATGCACTAGTAAATAATTTAACAGTCAACCAAAGGAGTTTAGTCGTTGAATCATAGGTAGCCCTACACTTTAATGAAGATCGCTGCTGCACTATGATTATGTTCGAGTGTTGTAAATTTTTCATTAGCTTGTTCATTGGTTAGGCTATATTGCAATCAGTGAATTTCATTCGCTGTCTTTTGCTAGAATGCCTAAATCAAAACAATTTGAACTTATATAGATTCCGTAATGAAATCCTCATAAAATCGAGTTGTTTCGAAATATTTAGGCCTATACGAAAATCTTTACCTTCGTAACTTAAATTGATTTTTCGGAATTTTCGAACATTTACAAATGTTCCAATGTCTGGCAAATTTTACAGAAAATCAAATGGTCCCAGTCTTCCTCTGTATTGTTTTAGGTCTTGCATATTGGATTTTACTAGGATTTCAACGGCACAATAGAAAACGCCAATGCATGGATGAATATATTGATTCAAGTTACCCTCGTTACAATCCAATGTAACTGACATCACCAAAACGGCACATTGGCTTTTTCAATAAACGCGAGTGACTGATTGATTGACTGATTATTTGCGTGAGGCACATTAATGCATTAAGTCTAAGGCAGTTGACGTGTACATGATATTTTACAGTGTTTACGGGTTTTTAAGACATGATAAATCATTCTTACAAGAAAACTACGTTTATATACGTGGCAATTATATACAAGAAGGTAGGATACACAGAGCTGCTAAAAAATACACGAACCTACAATAAAAGCATAAACCACGGCAGTCGCAATATGGTCCAACAATATGTGTAAATAATGTCTAAATAAAATTCCAGTCTAGGTCATCTCTTTGGCTGCAAGTCGGCACACCTCATTCTCTTGGGTTTAGCTAACATGGGCACTTTCGACCGGGTTTTACCGCCTCCTCGGAAGAATGGACAACATTCGGGACAAAGCCACTTTTTACCCCTTCCCAGTCTTCCTGTATGGTTATGTCCCCATTTTTCACCCGTTCGTATATGTCTCTGGTGAGGATATTGAATGACTCCTCCACATTCACGCCGTCTTTGGCAGAGGTCTCTATGTACTTCATCCCAAAGGTTAAGGCAGTTTGCTCCGCCTCCTCGCGGCTCACCTGTCGCAGGTTGCCGAGATCGCACTTGTGTCCCACCAGCAGAAACACTATCTGATAGGGTTGCATGTGCATCTTTGCTTCATCCAACCAGTTTTTTAGATGCTGAAAAGATCGTCGGTTTGTCAAGTCGAAGATTAGGAGTCCTCCCACTGAATTGCGGTAGTAAGCACGGGTTATGGATCTAAAATGAAAATAGATAGGCCTATGACAGTGAATTCATAAAAGACAGTTTTTCGACTGCTTTTTCAGCACCGAAATGATATTTTTTCCTCCCATGCTTAAACGCATAGCTTATACTTCTTGTTTTAGGATGCATTACAGGACAATTACAACAAAACTTAGGCTACTGGTCATGCAAATGTGTTAAAAAGTTTACTGCACATATAACCTTCTTGCCAATTAACTACACTTAAAATCACATGAAAACCAAAATCTTGGATTTAATATGGAAATAGTAATCAGATACCTGAATCTCTCCTGGCCGGCCGTATCCCAGAGTTGGAGTTTGATTCGCTTGCCTGGTTCGATCTCAATCAAACGGGCAAAGAAGTCTACCCCCACCGTGGGGTCGGATACATCTGTAAATCTTCCCTCGGTGAACCGACGCAGCAAACAAGATTTTCCCACTGTGGAGTCTCCGATCACGATTAATCTAAACTGGTAGATCCAAATCGCTTCCATCACATCTCAGTTAAACTGTAAATGAATGACAAGTGGTATTTACTGGGTACAGTGTATGACTATGCAACCAAGCATATAGCACATTTGGTTAATGCGTCTATACATAATACAAAGAGAATGACGTAGAAAAAAAAAAGAAAGAAATAACGCGGTATTTAAGCTAACGCCTTTAAACTGAAACACAAGTACTGTTTCTATTAATAAAAGCATTGTTATACATTAATGCTTAGCAGGTTACTAAAAGATTCCTTCCAGGCTATTAGTCTAGCTGTGACATTTCTGTAGACCTCAGATCTTCTATCTTTCCTTGCAACGACCGGTATATTTAAGACCAGTATACTTAAGCATGTCCACCCCTTTTTATGACACATACAACATTAGTCTGCTGACGAACAAATACAGAAGTTCAGCTAGTTAGAATAATCGTAAACTTGTTAAATGCTTTCGACCTCTGCATTACTTGTTGTTTTTCTTTTCTCAGTGACGTAGATTCACCCGAATCCTCTTTAAAGACATCACCGGTGAACATCGTACGGCAGCTCAGTTCACTAACGGGATCAACACACCACTTGCTCTGGGAAAGGAGTTGTCAGTTCAGCACCACGACATAGATTGGTTGCAGAATACAAAACAGCCAGACAGCGCTAAACTGCGCATATTTTGACGGACGTACTTCCTAACCGAATAGTGAACAAGCATGGGCGGGATCTTTTGGAATCCTGCCAATCGGAAGATATGAAGGCGGGTAACAAAGACGTATGGAGCTAGGTTGATCTCTTGGCACACACGAGAATACAGCGGTAGAGATAATGATTTAACTATCTGTATCTTCTGGGTTAACAAGGAAATGGATGGAGCGGAGCGGTCGAAATACACAGGTAGACGACAGATGGTGATATAAATCAAATGTTTTGTTTTCTAAGAACCGAAGCGCAAAGGTCACAAATCCAGCGCGTTCCCCGCATCAATATGGTTACGGTACCATTAGCAAGCAGTTTAACGATAATTGACCCTTTAACTGTGTTTGGCTTTTCCATGTTGTCTCTCACTCATTCCAAATGCTGTATAGTAACCGAGTAAGTTTTCGGAGCTGTGCGGGCAGTTTCAAGTCGTTAGTGCGGTCGTACTGGATCCGCTGGAGCCCGGCTTCCTGGCGGAGGAGGTCCCAGACAATGACACGTGTGTGAGGCCACACTCAAAGTCAATGCTACTTTTGCACAGCAGGTATAGTTCCCCTGATAACTTCATGCCGAGCGATACGTTTTCGCCGACAGACGAGTCCCCCACGATTCACTTTGCCAGCCAGTATACCCATAGGCCCATCGGGAAACTGCCAAGTATGCCATCGTCCCAATCCAGCCTTGTTCCAAGTTATGGTGTACGTGCTTCACACATGGCACACACTACGGTGCAGCCGAGCAGTTATCTTTTTCGAAAACGGGTCGAAGAAAAAAATAAATACTTGTAATACAATGCATTTGCCAGCTGATTTCATCTGTGCACCGTGTGTCACATCTAATATAGCACCGTATTACTGTATTCCCAACTGTAATTTATGTTCATTTGTATATTGAGATCGTATTTGCTCGAAAGTAATATATTTAATGGAATACTGACATAATATAAATGCTGTAAACGAGGGATTGATTCTTTTTTTAACTACCAGTGAAGATAGCCGATGACTCGGAAGCTGAGCGGCAGAATGGGGGGTTTTTTGGCTGCGGCAGCGTCGACCCTAACCTACAAACGAGTGAGTACGAGCGCCTCGCTTCCGTCTATGATACAGGCATAACGAAATGACGATTTTATTAAGTTTGTTTTGGGGCATCTGCCGCCATACCTCTTGTCAAAGCGCCGATCCGCTCTCGTCCGGCCTGTCATCGGTTATTTTTTGGGAAATCTCTGCAGTTTTAAGCGCTGAAAATCACTGCTGGGCGAAATGTTCGGACCCATACACGGCTGCTGTGCACGCAAGGGAGTATCTGACTTTCGATTTCTATTTCTTCTGTTAATCATTGAACGACAACTGCAGAGAAACTCTGACTGTCGCATTTCTTCCGGCATCCGGTATCGCAAGCATATTCAAATACGGCGCAAGTGTTAATCATTCGGAGCACTAAGCGTTGTCAATAGACGCACATGCATAATTATAGATTAATATATGCATTTTATATGGTATGTCTTTTAAATCAGTCATTAATGTCTTTTACTAATTGTTCATGATTGATTCATGTTTGCATATTAAATAGTAATATTGTAGTAGTTCATGTAGTGAACAGGGGCAGAATGGTTGATCACTTGGTGGCGCTATTGTGTCACACCTCCTCCGATGCCTGTTCTCTGTTCTCTGTGCGCGCAGTTTGCTTGTTTTCTTTCTTCGTGGAATTGTGTGTGTAAAATGTAACACATAAAGAAATACACTAGTAATGTAAAATATTGTACATTATTAGAATATGCAGCAGAGCAGCAGATGTGATGCATAACAGTTTTTAAGGTGAGGTGTGCTAGACAGTGAGTGTTTGGTCTTCAGCAGGGAACCTGAGTCCCTAACAGACAACACAGAGCCTGCCCTCACTGAACTTTGGCTGTCGCTTCATTATTTATCCCCTCTTGCTTCCTTCAGTAAAGCCCATACTGACCTTTGCTACACTCCCTTGTCACTTCCACCCAGGGCTGCTGCAGAAGAGGATGGGCCCAGAGGAGCAGGCGGTGGGTTCCATGAGCCCAGGACGCCTGAACAGGAAATCTTTGGTCAGCCGACTGACTGCATACAGAGTGAGGGAGATCTTTACATGGTGAGTTATGTCTTTCATCATAAAGTCTTCTGTTACACTGAAGTTGTTCTGATTTAGCACTGCTAATGTGAAACTGCTGTCTGCTCCCTGTAAGCAGTGTTTGACAATGTAGTGTGCCCCTGTTCACACTACCTGACTTGTCGTCTTGTATTCGGGAGTGTTGAAGTCGTTGGGGTTTACACACTACACAACGGACCAGCGACTGGGGGTCACACACTATAAGAGCTTTCACTAGGAGGAATCATCGGCGAGTCCGTCAGGTGTCCAAACTCTTTCAGCACAAAATCACACGTGAGAATGACACCAGGAAATCACAATTGTACTGTCAGTCTGTGCTACAAATTGTTAAAACACTTTACTCAAATGTCAACAGATATGCTCAACATTTATAAATGCGTGTCAAATTAGCTCTCATATATGTAGAATTTTCAAGAAACGTTATCGCATACCTGTTGTCGAAGAAATTTCTCGAAGTCCGATGTTTAAGTGTTTGACAAACTTTATTATCCGATGAGCTCAAAGGGAACAGACACTTAGCAATCATGCGTCTCGTGTTCTGCTCCCCGAACAACAAGTGCATTCATCTCTTATAGCCAAAGATGCGCCAGTCATCAGACGGTTCAAAGAAAAGAATCAGGTGTCTGTAAACACGAGGCATTTCTGCTTATTGAGGCTTGCTTATCGGCTCAGAACAGGGCAACCTGAATGGAATTTTCCTTTGCAGTTTCATACTGAGTCGAGATAAATTTATCCAATTACCCAATTACTTTATCTCACATCCAGGTCATGCTGACCCGGGCCCTTGCTGAGCAAGTTTTATTGTGGCAAACGTTAGTTCCTTCATAGAAAATAGAAATTCCTTTACTTACAGTAAGCAAGCTTGCATTAGTACATTGTGCTTGATACATCAGACTAATTCGATTGAGGTTATATTGTTTCAATCATTATAGGTAAATCAACAGCACCATTATAAGTTCTATTATTAATTACTGATTAGATATGTATATATATTTGCATAATCATGAATTTTCTATCACACTCTGCATATAAAGTTTGTTTATATAAAGTTTGTTTATAAAAATATATATATTTTTTTGTATGTATGTATGAATGTATGTATGTGTGCATATATCTCATTGGCTGTATCTCATCATCATGCTCATTGCCAGTCGCTCTCATTGGCTGTAGCTCATCACCACGCTCATTGCCAGTCGCTCTCATTGGCTGTAGCTCATCACCACGCTCATTGCCAGTCGCTCTCATTGGCTGTAACTCGTCACCACGCTCATTGCCAGTCGCTCTCATTGGCTGTAACTCTTCACCATGCTCATTGCCAGTTGCTCTCATTTGTTGTAGATTTTTGCTGCCCTCATTGTCAGCCGTGACACTTTCACGTCTACAGAATTTGGAGTCGCTGACAAGTCTACATATTTAGCATGATAGATATTTGGCGGGCATCTGCAAAGCATCAGTTAGTCCGTGGGGACGCGTCGTCAACAGTTCACGCATAGCAATTGTGCGCCGATTTCCCAGAGCAGACCGAACACGATTTGCCTCCGATCTGGGGGTTTTGAAGGCGATCTCCAAAAACTGTCGGCTGGAGGAACATTGGGGATAAAATTGTGTTGTGTGACCTTAGCATTATTTGTGACATAATCGTCCGTCATCGCAGGCCCCTCCTAAAGACATTGGCCATGGGTCAGGGCCTGTCGCTGTTGATCTGTGGGACAGCGGTCACTTGCCAGTATCTCGCAGTGTGGAACGTGGACACGCCCATGCTACAGAGCTTCCTGAACTATGCCCTGCTGTTCCTCACCTACACGGTCGCTCTGGCCTTCAGAAGGGGTGAGCTCTTCTGTTTTTCTGTGAATCATGACTTCTGACTTCACTATTTTCAACATGAATAAGTGACTACTGCGCTCCTGCAGTTGGTACCACTCCTACCAAAGCACCCCTGTAGAGGATGACACGGCATGAACAGCATCTGTACCTGTGTGCTGGGCGGGTAGTCACAGTAGGGAGTTGTGGGTTCTTGCCCCCCATTGGGGCAGTTCAGATCAGAACTTTTACAGAGGGTAAGCTGTGCAATATACTGAAGGGGTATAGCAGGGTAACACAGTATGAAGACACTAAAGGTTATGCAGTCAAGTCCCGAAATGTACCCTGATGTGGTACTTAAATTTCATAGATCTAGTATCCAGGTGTATAAATGTAAGTGGCCTTGTAACAAGAAGTCAGTTAAGTAGAAGTGGAAGGTTCAAGTCCAGAAAGTACAAATCCAGACCAAGATTTTGTTTCAGCCAACCAGTTAATTACTCTGTGAATGTGACACTTTATACTCATCTGGGTGCTTGAAACAAAATCCTGGTTTGGATTCGTACTTTCTGAACCTGAGCCTTTCACCTCTGCAGTTAAGTATGCAAACGTTTGAGCCGCAAAGTTCTGTTTGGCACGTGTGGAGGATTTTCATACCATTCTGTGTTATGTTTTGTATTTATGGATGTGCATGTATAGCATGTCTTTTTGGGTTAACATTCTCTCCTTAATGTAGAGAGTATAGCACTGTGGGTCTGCCCCTGTTCCTAAAGGGTCTCTGTGTGGATGAGTAACTGTCTTTGCATAGTAAACAACCTCAGTCCTGGATGAGACCAGTGAATTGGTTAAATAGTTAACTGCTGAGTTAATGAAAAGCTGCACAGCCCTTCGGGAACAGGAATGAAGTTTTACAATTTTGAGTGCCGTCTGGCTGCACCATGAAGCCCCCATTAAGCCCCCTTCCATTGTGCTGTTCATGTCAGCTGCCCCTGGATTTTGTCCCCCACAATAACATCCTCTCTGTTGGGGGTCTTTCTTTTGCTTTCTTGTAACACAGGAGATGGAAATATTTTGCAGATTTTGCGGACAAAGTGGTGGAAGTACCTCCTAGTGGGCTTGTCTGATGTCGAGGCCAACTACACAGTGGTGAAGGCGTACCAGCTAACCACTCTGACCAGTATACAGGTTAGAACCTAGAAAATTTCCGGTGGACATTCAGTTGCTTCTCCATTGTTGTTGTAATCATTAATTACAATATCAATAATAATGATGTGCCCTGCAATGGGTTGGCACCCCATCCTGGGTTGTTCCCTTCCGTGTGCCCGTAGCCTCCAGGCTAGGCCCTGGATTCCCCGTGACCCTGAATAAGACAAGCGGTTACAGAGGAAGGATGGATGAGTGGTGGATGGAATAATAATAATAATAATAATAATAATAATGATGATGATTTTATTTTTATTCTCTGCTTTAATAGCATGTACACTTACCTGATTTTACCTTTTGAAATGTCTTTGTGGATATATAAAAACTTGTAGGTTCTAATTAAGGACGCACGACTAACCTTTCCTCCTGAGATTCGAGGCTACGGTTTTTAGCACATGTTGCCTTTGACACAGTGTAACTGATGGCGGACCTCTCCCCTTGAGACAACGGCAGCAGCGTCTTTGCCGTTCCTGAGCATTGTTATCTTGTTGTGGCTCATGTGGTTCCTGTTTTCCAGCTGCTAGACTGTTTCGTCATCCCCGTATTGATGGTACTTTCCTGGATATTCCTTCGGACTCGCTATCGGGCGATCCACTATGTGAGCGTCGTCGTCTGCCTCCTCGGGGTGGGGGCCATGGTGGGGGCCGACTTGCTGGCCGGGCGGAACCAGGGATCCAGTAAGTACCAGCAGCTGGAGGAATCGATGCAGATTATTTTTTGTATGTTATCTTTCCCAGCACAGTTTTTCATTAGATAATATCCTACATGTCCAAAGGAAACTATATTGCATGAATTTTCAATGGAGAACTGCTACTTTTCCAGCAATTCCACAAAACTTGTCATCCTGTGATGTCACCCAAGACACTTTTATTCTCATTGGTCCTTCATGACACACACATCATTTTTCCATCAGTCATTGGTGCCATAAATAGATAAAACTTGTATACTACAAAACCGTTTTCTGGCAAATATAGGAAACTGCTTGTTGTACTGTAT
The DNA here is from genome assembly GCA_026776945.1 of Isichthys henryi. Classification (NCBI taxonomy): domain Eukaryota; kingdom Metazoa; phylum Chordata; class Actinopteri; order Osteoglossiformes; family Mormyridae; genus Isichthys; species Isichthys henryi. Next base: position 12,107,704 of record JAODJX010000040.1, on the reverse strand, counting down.
GTATTTTTACATAGGACATATGTACTCTAAAACTAAACATGACAAAAAGCATTTTTTAATGATTCCCCATAAACGTCGGATGTGATGTTATTGAAAGCTTAGATAATATATGAGTATTTAGAACTTGACGAGAAAGAGATTGGCTGCTTATAATTTTTCATCTGCACAGAGAAACTCAAATAAAAAAGGAAACCAAACCTATGAAGCCAGTGCTTATCTTGGATATGTCAGCCTAACAGGAATGACATTTTCTAAACACTGAAACCTTGTCTTAGTGTATGACGGTCTATCTGATAAAGCAACGTGTTTAGTCAATGCAGCCTGCTTGTCTTGCTCAATATGCCCCCGATGGTCGATTTATCTCGCTGGACGGAGCCGTTTTAATCTTCTTTGTGTTGTCTACATGCATTGTCATCCTGGTGGTGTCTGCTGTCGCATTTCTCTTTACTATGCTTTGCCTACATAGCATTGGTACTGTGTTACAAAGGTAGACATCAAATATCCAGACGTCAGAAACGCAAAAGGTTGTAGCTAAAACAGTAGCAACATCCAAGGATTCTGGAAGCATCCTGGGAAAAGACAAGGAACTATGCTGGATGAGGGGATGGGAAGGACTGTAGCATTATATACAAGAGAGTAAAAATTACACTTGATTAATTTAAACAGATATTTTATTACATACATACTTTTTCTGTATATGACATGCAATGGTTTACTAATTTGTTAAACAGTTTGCACAAAGTTATACTAATTGAGTCTGAACTGATTCAAATGTGGCCATTTCACATCAGAGAGAGATTTCAGGTCCAGAAAGTACAAATCCAGACCAAGATTTTGTTTTAACCAACCAGTTGAGTATAAAGAGTCACAGTCACAGAGTCTGGACCTGAAATCTCCACCTCTGGTGCACATATACCCAACATCCGGTCAGTGTTGCTGAGCGGAACCCATCACTGCTTAACTTTCAGCCACCATAGTCATATGGAGCGGTTTTGTTCTCTCGCCCCACCCCATAGCCAGTAACATCCTGCTGGGAGATGGGCTGGTGCTCATTAGTGCCGCCCTGTATGCGGTCTCCAATGTGTGCCAAGAGCACGTGGTGAAGAACCAGGGTCGAGTGGAGTTTCTTGGCATGATGGGACTCTTTGGGACCCTGATCAGCGGCACCCAGATGTAAGCTGTGATTGGATAAAGTCTAGGGAGGTGGAATGGGATTTTTTCGTGTGTATCTCTTCTTAAATTCATTATTGCTTCAGTCCATGTCAGCATACCTGTTCTCTGGGCTCGCAGGGCTATTTTGGAGCACGAGTCTGTGGTGAAGATCCCATGGAACTGGCAGAAAGGTGAGGCCGCATGTCCACGTTCTCTCAGTTGAAACTTTATATAATTGTATTGTTGATTATTTTACTGAAATACCTTCAGATAATACATTTTACATACAAGGCGTTTGGTCTATGACCAATATTTAGTTTCTAATGTTTTCCACTAGATGTGTAGAAGGTTCCCTTCTCCCGATTGTCACACAAGCCTTGTACTGTATATTAGCATCTCCCGGGTTGCTGAGCAACTGTACAACCCCACACTTACACAAAAATGTTCTGAGGGCAGAATGAAAAATGATTGGTTGGGAGATAACCAATCAGATTGTACAGGAGGTGGGTCTAAGCAACTAGAGGCAGGACCAACCAATCAGATTGTGCCTCGTCTTTAAAGGGGTTACTGATTTGGTTTGGATCCGTTTTTTTGGATTTTGAGCGGGCCAAGTTAGAGATGCGCTTTATAAAAGTGGAGTGGATTAAGATGAAGTTCCCCGCCCTCTCGCTGTCTCCACAGTCGTCCTATTCGCCATCTACGTCTCCTGCATGTTTCTGCTGTACAGCTGCATGCCCGTGGTGGTGAGGTTGACCAGCGCCACAGCAGTCAACCTCTCCCTGCTCACCGCTGACCTGTTCAGCCTCTTCTGTGGCCTTTTCCTCTTTAAATACACGGTGAGCGCTGTCTTACAGCTGGGGTGGGTAGGAGGACTGGGGATACACTCCACGTTCAGGCGTTGAATTGAACTTTGAGCTTGCTTTTAAAATTCCTGCAGTGACTTACTCTTCGTCTCTTCATGTTGGTACAGATTTGCTTTCCTGTGGTCTGTCCACTATGTCTTTTATTAACTTGACTCTTTTAGCTAAGTATTAAAATGTGAGAGCTGTAAAACATTACTGTCTGTGCACAACGTGTTTTGCTGTTTATGGGTTGTGCCACGCTCTTATTTTTGACCATGTTACCGCTAGTTTGTTCAGCTCGTTACTGCTAGTCAGAGAGTCCTTGCAGTAGAGAGAGTCCTTGCAGTAGGTTTAATCCTGTGCTTTTTATGCTGTCATTGATTATAAGATTAAAAAACATTAACTGAAGACCAAGTGTTGATCTCCTTGGTTCTTTATTAAAAATGTTATCTGATGAGGGCGGTACTGGCATAATAGCATACATGCAGTTGACCTTTCACCCCTACTGCTTTTGTAGTTTTCAGCCCTGTACATCGTCTCCTTTGTGGTGATCACCGTGGGATTTGTCATGTTCAATGCTGTGCCCACGTTCGCTCCAGAAGGGCTGGCCAGACTCGACAGGACCCCGGCACCTTCCCTCAGCGCTTCCCTGGACAACTACTTCAGACAGGAAGTGGATGTGGACAAAGAGGGGGGTAGGGGAGGGGCTACAAATCGGCTTCAGTGGGAATCACAAGACCATGCTGGTGAAACTAGCACTAAGTTTTAACTTCCATCCATCCAAAACTCGCACTGGCTCTCCATGGCTCAGGTACGCCAGCCCTACCCTACACCAACTTTACAGTGATTCATGGGCATCTTTCATGTGCTAGAACATGCAATGTTCATACATTCCTCTCACTGCAGAGGATACGGGTGAAGGAGAGGTTAATTAAACTCTCTATCTCATTGTCAAACATCCACATTTCCCATTACAATGTGGGTGGGTAAATTGCTTTGAGAATTTGAAGCACTTAGAATTAAATTAGTATATAGTAATCCTTACAAAGGGATGTATTACTACATGGATTTTCTAAATGTTGTTTTTGTTTAGTTTCAAATGAGGTGCTATTTGCAATATGGCCAACAAGCTGAAGGATTAAAAATGGGAAACATTTGATTTTTTTATGAGTTTGGCTATCAGGTCACTCACCGTATTATTGTTTTGTTTGCTTTTCCAATTTGTACAAAATCATTTGAATGGTGTCTTATCTGCAATTCAAATTTTATATCTGTTTCCAGACATATTTTGTGTGACGTCCAACCTTTTGTTAAATGAGTCAAGAATGTCTTGAGGCTGGCCTCGTGTCGTTTTCGGCTAACAATCCTGGAAATGTGCGTTAACTTCCACGTCGGAGACTTCGGGTGCTGTCACCACTCCGAATAGGGTCAGGTCATGAGATACCGGCGATACCGAGGCAATCTGACTGTGTGAGCAAGGCGAGGTCATGACCTCTGTTTGATCAGTACACAATCAGGTTTGTGCAAATAAAAGATTTTATACGGATGAATGGTTTATATCTGTTTTTAATGTAATTACTACAGCCGCCGTTAAATCGCATTGGATGTAGAGCAAACACACACATTGGTTCAAATGGTTATAGCAACAGAAGTATTATATGGTCTTACATTGAAAGTGAAAGCTAAAACAAAGTTGTAGATGCGAGGTTTTGGACTTGTTACTGCTCGGCCCTGCGCACCAATTTCCAGTCGATCACTTTGGCCCCGGGTCTGCTTTGCAGTTGGGAGTGCAGTCAGTAAATCCCAACCCAGCTGGATGCTTTGGTGATATACTATGAATGCAAGGATGATGGAAGCTGTTGATGTGTGTTTCCAAGAGTCGTCGGCCAGGCCCAGCTGGACTGTACAGGTGTCATTAGAGTATACGAACCTATGTACAAATTTTAAATTCTTATTAAAGGTGGCATCCCAGGATAATTCCTGTGTAGTTTATGTAAGTCCTAAGTATTATGATCACACTGAGAATAATTCATAACTGCAATCCCCCTGAGTAATGATGATAGTATTATTTCCAAGGTAGTCTAGTTATTGTTTATAAGCAATCCGAGGAGTAGGTCACCGTAACACTGGCAAAACATTGCTGCATCAAAGCGATCTGTGCAAACTGAAGCATTCAGTTTCTCTGGTTAGCAGAATCAATAATATAAAAAAAATAAAATCATGTTGAGCCATTAGCCTGTCTGCATCCTAACGAAGCAAACGAGAAAATCAACCTCCAGTTGAAATGAAAACTGCACCTTAAAAATGGGTGGCATTCCGCTTTCAAAACGGTTGGCCGAACTAATATCGTCCTTGGACGCTGTTTATAAGCCCCTTATGTGCCCTATCGGTTCGGTGCGTAAATAAGGCAAACAGATTTGCACTTAAGAAGCACACATGCTGATAATTAACTTATAAACATAGTTCGACGACAACATAATTTTTTCTTTGAGGAAAAAAGTGGGACGCTTGAGTTGGGTACGCCATGGCGCCCCCGGTTTTATCAGCTTTTGATGACGGGTTTCCTCGGTACTGCAGCCCTGCATCGGATTCTGTGGGCTCTCATGGAGGAAAAGAAAGCACCGGTCAGGGATTAAACGCACGCCACGGCGCACCGCTCTCACGGTATTCGGTGCCTTCCACTTTTCTTAGTTTTGCGATTTTCTCTGTGTACGTTTCAGCCTGTTCAGCTAATATTAACCGCGAATTGTCACGCCTGTTGTCGCACAGTGCACTATTATCCGGTTTTACGGAGTGCACCACTTCAAACATTGTGCGCGGAGGGACTGCTTATAAATAAGCATGGGGTTATTGAAAATGACACCAGTGCTTACTATCTGAATGGCATAAAAACATATGTATTTCTTATGTTGATGGGATTACTTAAAAATATGAACGTGGTCTTGCCATGACTGCACCAACCGAAGAGCTGTATCGCACACATGCAGACGCCTAACTGCGACATGTTCGTATTACCAGAAAAGGGGGGTTGTTTTCACAAATTTATCACGTTGTAATTGTTTTGGGGAAATGTTGCCTTCTTGTAAAATTCATATATCCTTTTCACAGAGGCATAGACCATCATTTAGTGAATTTTGTTTGATAAATCACGAAGAAGAGACAAAATGAAGCATTTTTTAAGGTAGGTAAAATTTCTCATGTTATTTTTATATTAGGTGAAGAAACAAACACCACTTATAGGCCTACAGATATTTTGGATAGAAATTTCTCTTGAAAATTTGTGTGCAGTTTATTTGCATTACCTGTGTGAAATTATTTTCGGATTATTTCTTTTCCTTATATTTTGATTCACCCGCAAACGAAAAATATTGTTGTATCTTTTATTTACGGAAGACAACACGTTATTCCATCACGCTTTTATGAAGCCAAATTATAGTCGGAAGCCACTCGCGAAAGGCAAGGAAGATACAAAAAACCAGAGCTATTCAAATAACGAAACATAAGCTGCCATTGACAACTCACACCGCTCGCCCTGTTTCTCAGATTATGGGATTTATCTTGTTGATCTTTGTCAAACGTCGGACTCCAAAACCAGCTGGTTGTCATATGCAGCTTTTCTATGTATTTTCCCCGAAAAAAGTTAAGCTTATTTATCGCACCAGCCTATGATAACCTTAGTATAGGGAGCTTGTCTCTAATACCTTTCTATACATACAGATAGTTCATAGTGGTGCTGAAGGGAAATGTGCGGGGGACTAGTGACATGTTGCTTGTGTGAATTAAAGTAATATTTGTAGAAAATGATTGTTTTGGTGCATGAAAATATTCAGTATGACCAGATTATAAATGAACAGCATAAGGTCCCCACTTTATTGACAGGTTTAACCCAAAACTTCCAAATCCTAATTGTACAGTACAATCATCATTGTGATTATTATTTATTTTATTTATTTTTTAACCATATTTAATGTTTTTATTGGGAGTCCTGTGACTATAACATTTGCTGGGTTCTGTGTCTTTAAACGTAATGTCTTGTGCCTTGTCGGTCTCTCGCTCCCCCCACAGGACACTTATGCAGTTTTTTATGTTCCTGTACTGCAAATTTCTGTGGAGGACGTTGAAGTTCGTGACCCGAAAGGTCACAGGACGGTGTGAGATGCAGCGCATCTGTTACAACAACAAACCGGGCGCCCACCGGACCTTGAAGATAGGTAGGTGGGTACTGACCCCGAACCCCCGAGTAAGAAGCAAGGTCACCAGCATTTGCAGATTGGTTACTGTTATCACAAATATGCATCCATCACCATAACCGCTTAAACCTGGGCAGTCACCAACACGCGGGGCCAACTTAGATTCACCAATTAGCCTATCGGGCACACTTTTGGAGGTAACCCACAGGAACACAGGGAGAGCATGCAAACTCAACAGAACGGACCTACTCCCGACCCAGGAACCAAACCCAGGACCTTCTTGCTGTGAGGGTGCAGTGCTAACTACTGTGCCACCCTGTGCATCACGTGTTCATGTGAAATTGTTTTTTGTAGCAATTAGCTTGGATTGAACTAATTTAAAATTAGTCCCTCACTTGTATCTCAGTTTTGACATGTGCTATCTAGTGCCCCAACTGTGTAAGATTTTGATATCTGACTTTTCTCACACAGTTTTCTTTGACTGTAGATCATAAAGAATTTGTAATGAGTATAACATAATCGTCTTACCCTTAGGAAAGGTAGCTATAACAAACGCTAATGTTGGTTTCATGAAGAGTATTGTCAAGAAAATTGTCACTAATTTGCAGGATAGTAAGGGCCTTATAATTGAAAATGAAATTGATATACACTCACCGCCCACTTTATTAGGTACACCTTGCTAGTACCAGGTTGGACCCTCTTTTGCCTTCAGAACTGCCTTAATCCTTTGTGGCATAGATTCAACAAGGTACTGGAAACATTCCTTAGAGATATTGGTC
>JAODJX010000040.1:12067704-12093146 GCA_026776945.1 Isichthys henryi | reverse complement strand
CTGCTGAGGCTACTGCCCCCGCGACCCGATCCCGGACCAAGCGGCAGATGATGGATGGATGGATGGATGGATAAATAGGCAGTCATTTGGGAGTCTGGAACAGAATAAATCCATCTACATTATTTCTTATACGGAAATTCGACTCGGATCTCGATAGTTCCACGGTACCACTGTAAACTTCTGACATGGTTTCTACTGGCTGAATACTGTAGGCAACAGGCAGAGAAGGCATGAGCCACTATCTTATTTTGACAATTGGAATGCGTATCGCTTTAATGTCGTCACCAGCACAGTAATCAGATGTGTCCACGATATCCAAAGGCACACAGCCTGGTTAAGGTATGATTTGTAAGCGGTTGATGGTTTTGCTCACCATTCCGAATACTGGAGTGTTACACTTGAAAATTGAAATGAGATATTGATGGACACACAGAACTTGGTATGAGCCCCCCTCCCCCCCGTATTCTTCTGCGTTAGTCATGTTTGTTTCGTGATGCATCTTGTCACTTGCAAGTGCCCCCGTTTGCCAGAAAGCAAACAGCTAATATGTGTCAGTGTGCGTGGACTCCTGTCTCTATATTAAACTCACTCTCAGTTTGTGTAGTTGCCAAGCAGCAGAACTGAGTAATGACTCGGCGTGCAACCAAGCCATCACCGCTGGGGTTGATTAGTTTCTTGCAAATGAGAGACTAACAAGGCCTCCGCAGAAGTACGTCAAGCATACCTTGGCCAATTAGTCCCTCCTCTGGCAGAACATTTCCAGTTAATACTATTTCCTAGTTTCAGCATTTTTTTGGGGTTGGTCTAACACGGACCCTCTGATCAAGGGCTACCCAGTCTGAAAATAATCTGAATTTGTGGAGCTTCTGTTCTCTGCTGTTGCAGGTACTCCTTTGCCATTGTGGGCATCAACATCACCGAGCTGGCCTACTCCCTCCTGGTAAGCGGTGCCCTGAAGACACACCTCTACAATGTGGCACCAGAGATGCCGAGTCTGGTTCATTTTCAACAGACTTTTTGTGAGTGTTTCTGCACTATAATGTTACCTTTAAACCTGGCATGGAGAGATTAATGGTTCTATAAAGCAGTGTTTCCCAACCCAGTCCTTGGGGACCCGTAGACAGTCCATGTTTTTAATCTGTCCCAGTTCCCTGCCAGACATTCAAATTTTTTGCTCCATAGCGGGGGTCGGGTGGGAGCAAAAACATGGACTGCTGTGGGTCTCCGAGGATTGGATTGTGAAAAAGGAGGAGCATGAAAAAGGATGAAAAACATAGCAATTGGAATTTGTGGGGAGGAATCTTGGATCCTGCTGGTCCCCATTCTTCATCATGTGACTTACCGTCCCCTTGCAGGTTACCTCATGCAGGAGTTTCACAGGTTCTGGATTGAGGAGGACCCCCGTGACATCATGGAGTTCAATCTCGTGCGCAAGAGGTTCCACAAGCGGGTGCAGAGACAGCTGAGGAACCCTGACATGGCCCTGTGTCCCCACTTTGCTGCCTCTGACCTGCACCTGGTTAACCTATAGTCAGCCCTCAAGCCTTCGGCATACCTCTCCAACACTCCGCCCACCCCTCTCCTCTTTGAGCTACATCACACCACTGCCAGCCTCTCACTTAGCCTCTGCCCCCCGACGCTACCCTTAGAAAACCATCATGACCAATGACCATGACGAATGTACACCACCGTGCTGCCTCAAATTATTATTATTATTATTATTATTCAAGATTCTTTGCCCACTGAGATTTTATAAAAAGACAAATAACAATGTCTAAAATTTACATATCCTGGAATATTATGTTGATTCAGTACAGAAGTATTGGCAGACTGGAATAAATATTGAATCAATTAAAAGCAAACATTAACGTTGGGTAAAATGACAGCTCTTAATATGGCTGGAATTGAGGCCGTTTTCCATCTGAGGGAAAACGGGTGATTATACAAGAGAAATCGTCACAACAGAGTACGCAGTTTATCATACAAATAGGGAGAAAAGAGTGTATCTAGTATGCAAAGCAGAAAGTTATACTTCTTTATGTGAGCCAGCAGGGATGCTGGAGACATCAGAAGATCAAGATCAAGTAAAGATGAAGAACGTAGGTTCCCAATCCATTACATCAAGCACATACCATACTGTCATGTCTAAGCCAATCACATATTTGCGACCATCTACTGAGCCAATAGCGTCGTCTGAAGTCTGCGCCAATAACATCATCCGGTTTATACTAAATAGAAGATGAAAGGACGCTGTAACATGCATTTCAAAATGACGCTGTGTCTGCCAAAAAATATTTTGAAGTCAAGAAAGTACCAACACTGAAAGAGTCCTTTGTGAATGTTTATTTAATACATCCCTAATTTTGTCTGTAGCAATGCGTTGCTGAAAATGATTGTGACGACTCTTCTGGTTTATTGGCAAAAATAATAACTCAAAGTCTGGTTGACATGTTAATTCTGAATTCAGCGCCTCGATATTGTGATACGCTGCTTTTCTTATTTCTCATCCTCAGAACCCTGTACTATGAGGTTCAGTACATCACAGTACACTGCATTACCAGGATTTCCGAGGCATTCTCTTAAGACATCGCATACTTTATTTCTTTGAAATCGTTTATTTCATTTGCGACCTGCCGTTCACTATGTAATATAAAGTGAGCATGTTTTGCAGATTTTATCCTTTAGGTGTCTGTGTGAAGTCTCATAGTCGTGGAGGCGAAATACCATCCACCGAAATGCTGATGGAATTGCATGAAGTATTTTACTCCCGTTTTAACTTTTATTTAAAAACACCATGCAGATGGATCAGGGGCCTGGATCACGAAGCTGGGTGTCTCGCGTAGATGGATTACTTGTCAGATTTAAGGTAGTTCAGGCTAAATTTCAGTGAATGAAGACAAAGAATATTTAAGCCAGAGTTTCTTAAATCAGACAAGTTATCCAGCTAAGCAAGAAATCTTGCTTCGTGATACACAGGCCCCTAATAAGGGATATTTTGCAGCTTGCTTACGAGAGGCGTTTACGTTTAAGCTTCTTAGCTGTAAAATGTGACAATATTTGGTTATTCTTATTAGTCCCTTGTTGAAACACACGGTGATCATTTTACTGTTAGGACAAAAATGAAAACGCTCTTTAAGCGTTACTTCTAAGATACGTTTACTAACATCCCACCCAGGCATGTTGATTTCAGGGAGGTGGATGAGGGACATGCTGACTGGGTTTGAGTGGTATTACAGTGATATCCCTTCCCCATTCTGCAAATTTTATCGGGAAATAGGCCCATCGGAATGACACTGCTTTTTAACGCTATAATGACGTAGGGGAAGGGTAGGTGCTGGTGGTAAAACTTGCTGACCGTGGCTAGAATGGCGGTAAATTCAGCCAGCCGATTGAAGGCTGGGCCGATAAAACTTGTCAGCTGATTTTGCAGAGATATCGTCCAGCATTTGCGGCTGTCAGGGAGCTGCTGTTTGTGTTCTTTGTGGAAGACTCCCGGAACTTCTGGTAAAGGTGGGATGTTTGCGTTTAGTGTTACACTGTAGACAAGCATCCGTGTTCCCGTGTGAACATATAGACTCAGTTAAAAGGGAATGCTCGATATTTAGCTAAATGTGGTTTACAATAACGTAGCACTAAAGTAGATGATGTTAAAATAATACTGTAAAACAGTGTTAAAGGTGAGTGAATGATAGGCCGAACACTGCAGGATATCTGGGAAAATAATTTGGAGTCACTTTCTGTAACTCATGAGAATTCTTGCTGTGACAATGACATACTTTTTTATTTATACGTAAAGCTCTGTTGAATAAAAGTTGATACATACGTGTGTATTCCTGTCTTTACGCCATTTTAAAGTCTTATGACAGAGTATAATTCCACTGATTTATTTTTTCTGGCATAATTTCGGGACATCATTAGTTTTATTAGCCATATGGGTTTTACTGATGTGACTGGTTTTTCGTATTATTGAAGAGCCGATCAAGCCGTTAGGAGACACAGGCCGACCTAGGATGCCATCTTCTGAGGGGACTTTGGCAAGTGTCTTCTCTGATGTGAGGAGCACTGTCTGAGACAAATGGCTTTTCCACTGCCACCAAGAACCAAGCCACAAATTGACGGTTTTCCATTGCAAAGTATAAGAGCAGTACCCAACCCGGTCCCTTGCTGACCTTTTTAAGTATCAGGGCCGAGCTTGTGACCAAACCAAGCTGGGGGAGTCACCACCGTTTGGTTGTTTGAAAGCAAGCAGATACTAGCACTCTGCAGCTAAGCATGGATGATCTGAAGGAACAAATCTTATATTCTATGTATTATTAATTTTTAGTGCTATCCCACATCACAATGAATTCCTGAAAACTCAGAACTTGAAAATATCCAACCTTTCACTGCACTGACTGGACTGAGGGAAAAATGGTGATGAGTGTCTTTCAGGCTGCAGCTACCGGTGCACAATCTCACTGGCACAGTGACATCCTATATCAGTTTTGTGAGGATGTGTGTGCGCCAACTAAAACTTTAAAACTTTACTCTCTTACAGCAACAATAAACCCTGATTTACAGCTAAACTCATGCAGCTTCGTTAGGAAAACAAGGAGGCCTACAAAAGTGGGCACAGAATCCTGTACAATCAGGCCAGGAACACACTAACAAAGGAGATCAGAGTAGCAAAGAGGTGCTACACTGAAAGTCTGGAAAACAGGCTCCCAGCTAACAGCCCTGAATCGGTGTGAAGAGGCCGGCAGGACAACACTACACACCACACTTCAGAGAACCATCAACTGGCCTACGACCTGAACATGCGTCACTGCAGGTTGGACAAACCCACTTTTATACACTCCCACCCTCTCCAACCACATCACACAATCAGCACCCCTTGCCATCCCCCCACATTGTCACACCTCCCGTACACAGAATCTGTGAAGACGATGTGAATCAGCAGAAAGGCGCCAGATCTAGATGGCGTGTCACCCTCCTGCCTCAAATCCCTCGGTTCCGCCAACACGGTGCCGATGCCGGATTTCTTCCCAATCCACGCGTATCCACCACAAAAAATGGCTCCAGCATGTCATGGCATCATCAAAAATGGACAGAAAATAGGAGCTAAAATCACGTAGTGTGAACTTAGCTTTAAGCTCCTGACGTTTGCGGATGACACGACGGTAACTGGCCTCATCAAGGACGGCCACCAAACAGGACAGGAAGACACTACAAACATTGTACACCAAAACAACCACACACACGGCCAGCTACTTTTCCCGGCACTTAGTCACACGGTGTCAAAAATCTGTTATCACCAACAAACCTTCTGAACTTTATGTATATAAAGTAACCAGTACCATACAAGAGCTGAATGGAATGAAATCATAATACAAATGTACACAAATGAATGCTAATTCTGCTCGTATCTGATACTAACAGCAATATTCTACTATTCATAGGATCTTTTATACTATTTGTGGAATATTTAATTTTTCCACTGTAAATTTCTACACTGAAACAATTACATCACAAAGCATATGCATCATATATATATATTTTCAAACACACACAAGACCGTGAAAAACATATATGCACATACACTAGAACATTTATGTCAATTCGCATAAATTTAAGAAAATGACTGACATCCCTACTATACTAAATGTGCTCCTCCTGCCAAGGAATGTGGCCTGCAGGAGAGACAAAATAATCACTCAGGATGTCACGTTGAGATTGTGCAGTGACTGTTGCCTCGTGGTCTTTTCCGTGTCTCACCGGCTGTAAAACCCCAAGCCCTTGACTCCTCCAGGATCCATCAAATATTCTGTGGTCAGCGTTCTCCCAGTCTGCAAAGGCTGGAGGTATATATGCCTCAGACTTGCGTTCACAGAGAAAATTATGGATGCAGAGGGAGGCCATAGTTAGCTTAACCACCTTCTCCGGCTCCAAGCATAGGCTGCACCTGAAAACCCTCAACCTGTTCACAAGAATGCCAAACGCATTTTCTACAACCCTGTGTGCTCGAGAGAGACGGTAGTTTAGCACCCTATGACTGTGATCCATCTTCCTGATTGGATATGGCTTCATGAGGTCATGCCTTAAAGGATATGCATCATCGCCCAAAAACATGTACGGCATCATTATGTCAGAGTTGGGTAAAGGTTCAGGCAGAGGAAAGTTCAGCAGGCTCTGGTCCATTGCTTTGCACAGCTCAGAGTGCGCAAACACCCCAGAGTCTGAGATGCTATCTTGTGTACCCACACTTGCGTAGATGAATCTATAGTTCGCATCCACAGCAGCCGTTATTACCACAGACGACCGGCCCTTGTAATCGTGGTAAAGGCTGCCAGTTTTTACTGGAAACTGTATATTGATGCGTTTTCCATCAAGCGCACCAAGGCAATGTGGAAACTGCCACTTCACTTCGAAGTCCCGGGCGATTGTCCGCCACTCTGCCTCTGTTGATGGTGTCTAACAAGAGAAGAAATTACAGTTCAGGCTAGGAGTTAAACAATATTTGGTACGGTGATTCTTATATTTACCATACATTTCTTCAGACTGAAACTCTTACAATGTAATCTAAAAAAACCTCAATAAGAGCAATACCCTGCGGGAAATGGAATTGTGGATATCAGACCGAAAGCCCATGTGTCACACCCTGCTCGATCGATCCTCCTGTGCCACGCCCCCCTCATTAACCCCATGTGGAATCCCTGCGTTTATCAGCCGTTTCTTGTTTCCTGTGTATGTCAGTCTGCGTTCCAGAATGTTGCCCCAGCCTAGTCATTGAACTCAGTGAAGTCGCTACCTGTGTTGCCTCATGTGCCTCACTTTTTTCCCCAAAATAAATCCCGTTTCCTGATTCTCCGTCTCCCTGCTCCGGCTCCCCCGTACCCGATGTGACACCATGCATACACGTCAATGTCAAAAGTAATTTGTCCTGGGTAGAATGCCAGATAACTGAAATGTTGATTTTGACTAGGAACAATCACATTACAGATGTCTGCAATATATATCAAGTCCAGTTATTAAAGTTTAAATTGGCTTGCCTTAAGAACCTACCTTCAGGAAGTCATTTTTCATGACCTGGTACACAGCAGCACAGGTCTCCATGACAATCTGCGAAAGGGTGCTGGTCCCAATCCTGTACTGGAACCCTAGTGACCTGAATGATTCACCTACATGAGAAAGAATATGATTACAAAATATTCAGGAACAGACATTTAAAATGAACAATAGACAAATCAGTGTGATATTACTCTGGCAGACCCACCTGTTACCAAGAACCTCAGGGTCAAAGCCAGACGCTCTCTCGGGGATATAGCCAGTCTCAGTTTGGTGTCCTGCTTGGTAATGAGGTGCTCGACCATCCCCAGCAAGAAATCAAACTCCTCTGCCGTCATACACAGCAACTGCCTGAACCCAGTCTTATCGTGCATCTATTTGTAGGGAGGGGGGATGAGAATACACAGTTTCTATCAGAATCCACTGACATATGCAGAAGCTTTTCAGTATTTGGCGCCGTGTCCTTGCCACGCAACAATAGCAGGTAGCAATGTATGCTTTCATAGCAAAAATATATATACCTCCAACTCTCTCTGCAAAACTGACAATCCCTGCTGTCTGTTTACCCCAATCCACTGTCTCACCCACGTTCTTTTCTTTCTCTTCCTTGGTTTTTCGTTGCAGCCGAGTGCACAAAGTACTTGGACCGCCTGTCTGTTTCGGGCATCCATATTGGGAGAAGAAAAAATCCCACCCGACGCATGGGATTGCGTCATTTCCGCGTGCCACTTCTCATGTGTGTTTTCGTCACAGAAGGTAGTTTGGAGACTCGTTGGTCGGGACTCTGTTGGTAGTGGAGATGGAATGATTGGTTGGAATGTGTACAGCGCTGGTGGTGCGGATGAGGATGACAATTCACTCCTTTCAGCGTCCTGAGCGTCATATATAATATTCATGATGTCCCTTTTTAATTTTGTTAGATTCGCTGGGTCTTGCAGTTGCCTTAATTCACATGCTACATGGTTTCCAAATGTAGTCAACGCATCAGGAACTGGATCAGCATCAAATTTTGCTGCCATTTGTTTTAAAACAAAAAACTTCTGCTGCTCTGTATCAGATTCCGACCTCCTCTTGCGCTTCACTCCCCTTGCACTTGACTCCTCTCGCGCCTCCCTGCTGGCAGTTGACGGGAGAGGTGAAGGAGCTTCATTAGCTGCTGCTGGGGAAGCTTCTTCATTCAACCATTCGGGGGGGGAGACAGTAGCGGCCGATGGTGTGCCAGGTCTCAACTGCGGACTCTTGACTGCAGATTGTCCGAGTAAATCTGTAAGATCATCCTGATGTTCCGTGTCGTCCTGATCACTGAACGACACATCAAACTGGAAAAGAGGTGAAACGGAAATGGAATCAGTGGACAGCAGAAACACTGAAGATAGGGATAACTGAAATAATACATCAAAACCCTAGAGAAGGCAAAAAATGAAAACTGCGGCAATGAAAATAGGTATGTTTGCAGTCAGTTGTGTATACTTTCAAACATGTTTCTGGATGGTATGACTTACAGCGCTCTCACATGGACGGTGAACAATGTATTGCTTTATGAAATCCATGACCCTGAGAAGCCACTTTTTCCTCCATGTCAAAGGTTTGTTCCGACTGCCACTAGGTTTCGGTTTTATCAACCTTGAGTACTGTGTTCTCAGGGACACCGCCCTGGTCTTAACCTCCTCAACTGAAAGACAAAAGAAGGAGGAGGAAGCAAATGCATTATCATTTATTCTGTATTCCAGAATTTGCTTTGTTTGTTGCATTTGTGTATTTCTAAAGGCATCATGAAGTCTAGCTCTCATCGTTACAGTAGTAAGCTCCTAGCTACTAGATACTACCTCCTACTAGAGTGATCAGTGGCATGACTCTTAAAAAGGTGGAGGGGAAGGTTGGAGAAAGATGGAGAGAAGAACACCCATGAAATGCGGTGCTAATTACTTTAAAAAAGTATAAGTCCTATATGCCATAACACTGTAAGGAATATGTACAGAAGCCGAGAAATGCCGTGCATGCAATCAATTTTTATGCCGTTAACTCGAGACAATCGTTTTGTTTGGAAAAAGGGAAAAGAGGGTGATAGGAGGGCAAAGAGACAAAAAGGAGGACACCCTACAAGTATCCGGAGAGAGGGCTGGCAAACCGGCTCACCCTAGCTCCTCAATCTTTCTATTTTGCTCACCTGGCCGTTGAAGAGAATTAGCTATTTCTGACCACCTCTTCTCTTTCTCGGCTCGGTTGTGGTACAGGTCGTCGGAAACATCAAAAAGGCATTGGTGCTCCTGCCAAAGTTCAACCAAACTTTCTTCAATTTCTTGGGTCCAAAAAGAGCACCAATCTCTTACTGCCGCCATCGTTGCAATGTTGTGTAGCGATCTGAAGATTTCATGTAGTGTGAACTTTGCATGAGACTCCTCCCTCGGGTTTCCCTCAACCTCTGCGTCCTGCGCTCTCATTGGCTATAGCTCGTCGCCGCACACATTGTCAGTCGCTCTCATTGGCTGAAGCTCGTCTCCGCGCTCATTGCCAGTCGTCCTCATTGGCTGTAGCTAGTCGCCGCACTCATTGTCAGCCGCGACACTTTTCACACCTACAGGATTTGTCATGTCTAGATATTTAGCATATTAGACATCTGGCATAGATATCATCCACGTAGATGCCGTCTTGGTTACTGCTGTTTTTTTTAATTTGACAAAAACAAACGCAATCAATAGAAACAGTATATAAACAGGAGTATTAATATTCTGCCAGGGGAAGAAAAGATTATATACATATACTGTCAGAGGTGTACATCAGAAATAAATTGGCATACGCTACAAGAACACATTAAACAGCTTAAACATAGACAACGTCCGCACCGCTTTCGTATTTTTACATGTCTAAATAACTTGCAGGTAGGTCTTTACATCAATCTTAAAATGAACAAAGTTAGGACCCAGACCTAGTCCTCTCCTTCTATCATCAGATAAGTTGTGAACTCACATACAGTTTCTGTTGGTGGGCAGTGGTGGCTTAATGGTTAGGGAAACACACTTGTAATTGAAAGATTGCAGGTTCAAATCCCTGACCGCTGAGTGTAGTACTTCTCCCAAGCACTGCTCCCTGCTACAGTATGCCACGTGTGGGTTAAATGCAGAGGACACATTTCATTGTTCTGTGGTGTGTCAACAATGACAATTGATCATTAAATTCTGTTGAATTACTACCGGAATATTTAAAGTTAGTATTTCCTTCAGGTACTCCATCAACTATTGTGAAAAATTGATTAGTGTCAATAAAAAATACCCATCAATAAAGTCAGTATAATTATTTAATTCACCGTGGACAAATTGATTGATCCAAATTACAGCATTATTTTCCGAAATTTCAAAATACAGTGTTTTGTTTTAAAATTTTATGTATTTGTTACTCCATGTAGTATATCTGTTAGGGGGAAAAGTATGTTTATACAAAAGTGACCATGTAAGGAGTAGTTATTGATGAAAAGTAGCAAGTTTCAAGGGGATTTTTCCCTTGATTATTTGTATTTTTTAAATAATCCCGTGTCTATTTTAAATACAGCATTAGATGTTCAGTAATCTAAAATATTTAGGTCCCTTTGTTCCTGAGGACGGCAAATAATATCTTTTATGATAATGAGGTTTATTTTTCCCAAATGGAAAAAGTTGAGTCAATTTTCCTCATAAGTGAAGGTGGTGCGTCCAAAACTAACACAACATAAAGAATCAAAATATACCCTCAGATTTAGATAAAGGTATTTGGTCATTTAAGGAAAAGTCTCTTAACAGCCATGTGTCAAAATTGTTTCCAAACATTCTTTTAATAGGAGAAAAATTAAGGTCACTTTTGGTAAGCTTAATACCAAAAAATTAGCTACATCCCTTACAGGAATATTGCAAATGGATGTAAGTTCACATTTTCTAATATTTAAAGACAGACCTTATACAGAGGAAAAACCTGTAAGCACGGAATTGCCCTCAACTCCTGTATGATCCCATAACAAAAAGTGTTGTGTCAGTCAATTGGGAACATTTCATTTCTTTAAAAATCCTGTATTTGAATACCCTGAAAATTCTTTTTATGAGTAGCCATAACTTGTGTAACAAGCAAAAAAGGGAATGACTTACAGGGCATTCGTCGAATTCTCCTACAAATTTCAAATTTACATGAGGTAAATTCAATTTAACATAACTGTCTATCTACGTTCAAAAATATTCACCAAAGCCAAAGAGGTTGAGACTTTCAAAAATGAAGGGATGTTCAATTGTATCAAAGGCTTTATGAAAGTCGACAAATAAAATAAAATCATTGCTTAATAAATTTGCTGTAATATATGATATAAAATTAGCTGACCATTGTTACATATGTCTTCTTTCCATAAAGCCTGATTTATCCATAACTGAATCAAGGTTTGTTTTCAACCTCAGTACAAAAATGGATGCAATCTTCCCATTATTATTAATTAAAGTAATAGGACACCTGTCACGACATCCAAATGCAGGCTGAGAGCTAGTACTGCTGCTCACAGGGGAGTTTTTGGGGGAAAGCAGGCAGGACAGCTCCCACAGACAGAGAACAATGACTGCACAAGGGTCACAGGGCCACAGATGCGCTAATATACGTAAATAATTAACAGAGGCGTAAACACAAGGCAGCTGTGGCTGGTTAACAGGAGGACAGGAACAAGAGGTAAGACTAACAAGCTTCAGGCATGGCTGGTTAGAAGCCACACCCAAGTGAAACGCAGGGAGCAGACACCAGGGCGAGGCTGAATGTGCCAAAACCAATGATCTATTAAAAGGCATCTTTGTCTGGTTTTTTAATTATAGTTAATAATCCCTGAGACATTGAGGTTGTCAATCGATTTCTTAATGACTTCCATCCATCCATTTTCCAAACCGCTTATCGTTACTGAGCCTATCCTGGAAGCAATGGGCATGAGGCAGGGAAGAACCCAGGATGGGGGGCCAGCCCATCGCAGTGCACACTCACACACCATTCACGCACACATGCACACCTATGGGCAATTTAGTAACTCCAATTAGCCTCAGCATATTTTTGGACTGTGGGGGGAAACCGGAGTACCCGGAGGAAACCCCACAACGACATAGGGAGAACGTGGCAGAGATTCAAACCCGGGTCCCAGAGGTGTGAGGCAACAGTGCTAACCACTGCACCACCATGCCTGCCCTTTTTTAATGACTTAAAATATATAAAATAATTTGTTTACATCTTAGACACTGAAAAGTACAGTTGTCTGGGGAAAAACAAGCAAAACTCAGTTAAAAAGTACTTAAAAGTCCCAGGTGTTAAACTATTATGTACTTTATATATTTCCTCATAAATCCACTGAATGTGGGATTTGAACCAGCACCCTTCCAGTCACTGTATCCAAACACACTAAGTCACACATCACCCCCAATCAGGTCACAACTTGTCATTTTTGGGCACATAATCAGTATAGTGTCTTTATTTTATATAAATAGCAAGGCAACATAAAAAAACATGGTACAGACATATAACTGTAAAGGGGAACTTTGGAGACATTTACCTTTAATGTCGAAAATAAATAAATTACAAGATTGGCAATTTGGCCAGGGAAGATCTTGGCACGCTTTGGATTGCAGCTAAAAGGCACATCAATGTGCAAAATAAATAAATAGCAAACTTGCTGATTTAATTAAATAATTTTTAAGTTAATAAATAATTCCATTGAGATTTGCATTTCACAGAGATCTATACGTGGTGCTTGGTTGCCAGGAGAATGAATTCGCGGACCAGCTTCTCCATGTAGCGGCCCAGGTCCCGAAGGATCACATAGCCTTGCAGCCGACTGGACCACAGCTTCTGCGTGGGGAGCAGAAGGGAGGAGCTAGATGTCTCCAATGGGGTGGAGTCAAGGACAGGACTGGGGGTGGGACCAGAGACAGAGGTGCCGTTTAACCTGCGCAGCTGCAAGGAAGGTGGAGAGAAGTGTCACAGCACTGCAACGTAAATTAGACGCACTGCTTTGATAAGAACTGTCTCAGCCAACTAATATACAACAGATTAAGTCCTATTGAGTTAAGGTTTCATTGCCGTGCTTTTTTACTTTTTTTGTTCCATAGTGAGCTTAGTTCTAATGCAGGTGTAGGGAACCTGATCCATGGAGAGCCGGTGCTGGTTTTTAGGATGACCTCTTAATCAACCAATAACAGTGGGTCCCCAGGACTGGAGTTGTGAACCTCTGCATTATTATTGGCTGACTGAGAGATCATCCCAAAGATCCGCACCCACAGCAGCTCTCCGTGGATCAGGTTCCCTACCCCTGATCTAGTGACTAGCTGGAGTGCTAATTCAGCATGTCAGATTAATAATGTTATATTTCAGTTCTCAGGCATGTTCTCTGGCAGTGTGATATTTATTTTCTTGGACAGGTATATCTGGACGTGCATGTACACCTGCCTGTCTACCTTTATGTGTAGTCATGGGCCTACCTGGGCACTGACATGCTCAATGAGGTCACGCAGGTCCATCTGCACGCTGAGCATGGCTTTCTCAATGGAAGGCGTGTGTCGACTCTGCAGGAAACTGTCCTTCCCCACCCTCTGTCTCTGATGCTCTGTTTCCAGCTGCCTTCTCTTGACGTCTAGGTGAGTCCAGAAGATGTGCAGGTTGTGCGAGGCCTGGCTCAGACGGTCCCTATCCTGTTATGATGCATGTGCACACATAGACACCTCAGTGAGTGGTTCCGTGTTTCGGTTCAATCCTTGGGGACCCCCAGACAATCCAAGGGTTTGCTCTCTCCCAGCTGGGAGGGAGCAAAAATGTGGACTGACTGGCAAGGAGCTGGGAGGAAGCAAAAATGTGGACCATCTGGGGGGTCTCTGAGGACCAGGTTGAGAAACACAGTTCTATACCATGTGTCAATGCAAAAAAACAAACAAACAAACAAATGCCCCATAACATACACAAATATAGGCTACATATCCCATATGATGTATTCATACAGATCTATCAAATCTGAATGAAATGCCTTTATTGTCATTGTACAGATAGCAAGAGCAACGTTTTAACCTCTGCAGATTCCATTTGCACTCCAATTAGACACATTCAGAAGAGAGTGAAATTGATGGTAAACACACAGGCCCAGCTATATATCTGGTACCTGCGAAGCACTGGGAATTTTGACTTTTAGACTTGCTTAAAGCTGAACTATGATATGATTACTCCACCAACCACGGGATTTGAACTAGTATCTCAGTTCACACTACACGATTTTAGCCCTGATTTTCTGCTGGCCTACAGTTTTTGGATCGCCGACAAAACCCCCAGGTCGGGGGCAAATCGGTGTTCGATCGGCCCTTTAAATCGGCGTTTGATTGCTATGTGTGCTATCTATTGCTGTGAGTGAACTGTTCAAATGACGCGAGCTGACGTAGACGCCGATGTGTCTCAGACGCCCGCCAGATATTTGGCGCGCAAAATATCAGCGAGTCCAAATCCTGTCGGTGTGAAAGTATTGCGGCTGGAAAATGAGCCAATAAGACACGGGGTGAGGTGAAATCCGAGGCAGGAGCTTAGAAAGGTGTTAAAAAGACGTAAGAAGTTCGATTTGTTTATAAATTGCTCAACATACGCCTATATATCCAGGCCGTTAAAGACCGAATGTAAACGATACTGCTTCCTTTAAGTTCCTTACATGAGAGGCTTAATTTACTGTGCATTTGTAAATGTCAAGTGTATGTGTCTCATTTAACTACAGTGTTTTAAGTTTGTGGTGCGTTGACAAGAGAATTGAGATTTCATAGAGTAATTCTCATATGCAATTTAATGACGCAACAGGTAAGGCACTGCTGGGATTCGAACCCAGGATCTCCTGTTTACTAGACAGGCGCTTTAACCATCTAAGCCACAGCGCCTTATAAAAAGAAAATTACGGTTCCACATACATGCCACACACCATCCTACACACATGCCTGTATGTTTTAACATTATCTCTCATCTGAGACGCACCTCCATTGCCTGCCAGTCGGAGAACTCTGTGCTGATGGAGGGAAGGGTGGGCAGCGTCAGGTCTCGGTCCTCAAAGTGCCTGTCACCCAGCTGCTCTTTATTCTGTAGACACACATGTACACATTGTTATGCAAGCCAGCCTTGCAGTTGAGACCATGTGCTTTCATTCATGCTTGGACAGGTACAGTCAGACCTCGGCCATTCGCGAAGTTAGGAGGATTCGCGGATGTTTGGTAGAGTCACTAAAAATGGTAATATGTAATTATTTCTATAGTTTAAACCCTAAACAATTTAATTTAAAAGTTGTAAAAATACTATGTGTGCGCTAACCACGAAAGAGAGAGAGAGAGGCATACACACATTAAAATATTTCATAAAAGACACTAAAATGAAATTTTCGTGAATCTGTGATCCGGTATGTATTTACCGTATACTTGTTAACATACGTAATTTCTTGTTGCGAGGTTAGGTTAGAAGATGCGATAATTTCTTATCGTAACAGTGCAAATGCATATAAAACACCTTGACCTTTATACCTGGGTTTTATTTACTTTTTAAAAGCTTCTGCAAACCGCCATTTCCACTGTTTTATTCTATTTTAACATTTCGCTACTTTTCGTGTGAAGCATGCGCGAGCTAGTAGTTAGCAGACAGATACCCTGTGCTAGTGAAATGTTTGTAATATAAACGAATTGACAAAATATGTTTTTTTTTTTTTAAGACTATTTTTATTGGGGGGGCTGAAAGAGTGGTTCGACCAGGGCACTGCTAGAAAACTACCGTATTATGCATCCATTTTAGCATTATTAATTTTACAGCTATAAATTTAAACTTTCTGTCACTGTGAATTTAGTGCTACAACTGACCTGTGCAATGTATTAATCATGTGCAATAGCAGCCATTATGGTTCACGTCCCTCCACTGTTACAAACTGGAATTATTTATCGTCCTGTCTATTATTGTTTGTACTGTATTGTTTTTTTATTCGGTTACTGCACTTTGTAGTTATGTTGGGGGAAATCCTGCCAACTGCCTTGTGAGACTCCACAAATCATGCGAAGCTTACAACTCTGCCCTTTTTATTATCTCTGCACTATTTATTTACTGCCTGTTTGCACCTTGCACGCCCTGTTACTGTGATGTTAAGTGTAGTATATGTTGCACCGGGGCCATGGAGAAGCGTTGTTTCATCACTCTTTGTACTTGTATGAAGCTGCTGATGACAATAAAGTAACCTTGAACCTTGAAATTCTTAGGTTAGGTGTGCGCATGCGTGCGGGATATGCTACAGTCGGGAGACTTACGTATTGCTGCAGAAGGGCCCGAACACGAAGGCGAATCCTTCTTGTAAAAGCTATTGTGTTTTTGAAGGAAGGCGCCCCTTGCTGGTCTGATAAGGAATGGCTGCACAGGGTCAGCAGTATAATTGTAGTCAAGACTTGGCACTCGAAAGCCATCCTGGAAAAAGGAGAGAGCCAATGAGAAAGATGACCAGGTGGCAGGGAAGAAGATCAGTGGAAGAGGGAGGATACTGGAAAGACTGGTTTGGTTATAAGTTTCAAAACAGTTGCTGTAAACTACAGCTGCCTAAGGATTTCCTTACTGATATTAAAAATGTAAATATCTGCCAATACTGATACCAATTCAGCATTTCCCCCATTAATCAACTACAAAGCATTAAATGAGATCTTTATATCAATTAACACAACAAACTGTCTGCGTTTAGTGTTGTAGTGCCATTGTTTGAGTTTGAACAGAAAAACATAATGGTAATTTTGCCCAAACAAAAGCTACGTGAAAACACCCACTGCCAACATGATTTACACAACTTTTACAAAAAAGATCATAAATAGTTTTTATAGTGCTAATTGTGCAATCTATTACCAAATTCAATAAAGAAATCGGGCATAAAAATAGCAGTGTATAACCCAACTAACCATTTCAAGTCAAAAAGTACAAATAAGTCTCCAGTAAAAAGTTTACAAAGGAGCACGTTACTGTATATGATTTTATAATTGTACATATGCAAGGGCCCCTGTAAAGTGTTGGGCCCCCTGGATTCTGCTAGGGATTCCAATCCCCTACCACCCTCCTTGTCACATTGTAATTATAATAGTAACAATTAAATTATTTTAATAATAGCATTTAAAATTAGGATAAGCTGTGACGGAATAACCATTATCATTATGGTTATCTTTATTATTATTATGATTATTATCCTTGTTGTTTGACAGTAGTACTCTGGCATCCATATGACAGACAGGTCAGGAAAATCAGAAGCATGTTGACTTACCTCTTATTCCGTTTGCCTCCCAGAGGTGTGAACTTCAGTCTGATTGTGAAACACACTGTGGATGCAGCCCCATAAATCTGATACATATTTATAAAGACCATTTACTACTTTCATTCTGTGTATTTATGTGTTTCCTGCTTAAATGATGGGCTTCTTTGGAAACCCCCGTAACCACAGGTCATCTCAAAATATAACCTTGGTTAGAATGCCCGTTATGACTGATAATCTATTTGGATTATGCAATACCAACCAAATCATGGGCTTTTAAGTGTCAACAGTGTGGATTGGCGAATGCTGACATCTCATCACCCAAGACCATTACTTCAGGCTGGGTGCAAATGCTGATGTATCTCATTGCCTCATCTCGTCCAATAGGAACAAACTATGAGCATGTTAAGCCTTGGTGGACGCTAAAATGAAATTTGTCATCTGGTGTAGCTAAAATACAATAAACTAGCTCTTAAAAATAGGGCAGCAATGGACTTTTGACAGTGGAATTTTGGTAACGGTCTTGATTTTTCTTTCTCCCTGCAGCTCTCGATTTGGATGTAAAGAAAAAATAAATGGAGTCAAGGGTCAAGCAGCGGGAAGAATCTATTGTTTTCCACCTTTATTCATCAGCAGACCTAGTATATGTATCATGAAAGCAATGGTTAGGAAGTCGGTTCAGTGGTTGCACACTTGCAGCACCTTGGGTTTTAAGCAGCTGTGTAAAGGTTTCTCGAATGTTTTGGTTTCATCTGGACCTCTGGGGTCCTTCCTTGGAGCCCTAAGCTCAGCTAGTGCTGCCGCCTTCCAGATGCGGAGTTGCTCATTTGCTGGTTAGACCATCAAGGCTGTCTGGGGTGGGTCTAATCAGCCAAGGTTACAGGTAGCACTCCTGCTTGTTATTGTAACTGTCAGCTCTGACGCTGAAAGTTCTGCAGAACAACTTTCTTTTTCCAGAGACTTATTGTCAGTCGTCTCAATTCTCCCAACTTATGACTTAGCTTCCTTTCAGAAACCCCCCGGTAACGTACACACACACCCACACATGTACGCCCACGCACACGCGCGGTGCTCACAAACACCCATGCATTAATTTAATGCAAGGGAGAAAATGTGAAAACCACAGGGGTAATGAGAAAGGAAAGCCCAGTCGGAATCCTATTGCCTGTTCCTGTTTGGAGGGTAATTCTTTTGAACAGAGTTCCTGCAGGAGTCTCTCTAGCCTCTGAGATGCTAGATTAAGACTGATTGTTATGTATCAGATGCAAGCTTTTCTTGCTAATATTTCCATATTTGTATGAAGCCACTTGACAGCCGATGCTGTACTTTTTCTGTTCTACTGATTCTTCTGTAGCTCGTCCCACTGTAGTAGCACGAAGTGCGGAGCAGTTCCTCTGTTTCCGCCTACTTTTGCACACTGCACGTTTTGGTCAATTGTCTTTTTTATTTGTATCAATGTATATTGTGTCTTTTTTGGTTTATCCCTTATCCATCCATCCATCCATCCATCCATCCATCCATCCAATGTTTAACATTATTTATTTGTGTCTATTTGGGAACTTGGTTCTAATCACTACTTTATCCTTTTCCAAACTATATTCTATGTCAGTCATCTCGATTAAGTATGTACCAATATGTACCAAAGTATGTACCAATATGTACCAAAGTATGTACCAATACTGCCAAAACACATTCTTTGTATTGCCTGGCCAGTGAATTCTGATTCTCATCCATCCATCCATCCATCCATCCATCCAACTAACTGTTTTTACACACCAAAGTGATGTTACCCATTTGAAAATATCAGCTGGTTAAATGGTAAGCCTAGTTATGGGAGATATGAGGCTTCAAACTGGCAATGTGTTAACAACTAGCAGGTTTAATTCTAAGGAAACCAAAAACGAAAGCACTTCATTGTGGGTTAAGCCAGTCATTTTTGAGGACAGATGGTAACCTCATTCAGCATAGGTTTCAGAGCCTCCTATTGTCAACCAAAAGCCACAGATAGAGTGCAAGAAATCACACTCAGCAGATTCGAACCATGATCTCCTACATGGAAATGAATCCTTTCCAGAATAGAATGAGCAGGCTTTCACAGTCTGGGTCATTGCAAAGGCCCAGTGTACATCTGATAATAAAGAGTGTTTTTTGCCTTTCAAATGAGTCCAGCTAAAACCATATGGGATCTGAATCAGGCTGTGCAAGTGGAGCTCAATAGGTAGTGAGTTGCACTTATACCCCAAAAGTTGAGGCTCTGAATCCCAAAGAGCACTTTGCCTTCTCCTCTAAAGGTGTATGACGCAAAATCTGGGATGAGTTTTTAGGTTGCACCTTTGAAGAACATTCTGAACTTCTTCAGTAAAGCTTTCATCAATAATGCATACTGAAAGTTTTAAGATGGGGGAAATGTATAGTTGATTTAAATATGAAATATCACAATAATAATACCTTTCAGACTTTTTAAAAATCAGTAAAGACCTTAAGCTAAACAGATGTTACCCTGGACAGGCCTTGTTATATGACAGAAGTTGTGATGGTTATGGTGCCACTGACGCTTCCCAGTTTCAGTTCCCAGTAAAGGGTGCTGTTATTGAATCCTGTACATACCCTAGGCTGCGTTTTGTGAATGTGGTCTGTGTGTGGGTGTATGTGTGAGTTTTGCATGTGGGATCTCCTAACGAAATCAAATTTAAATAATTTCAGTTTGAGCATTTCTAGTCTGCCACGCACACTTCATTTGTAGTCCAGGTTAGACCACTGCAAGATGGGGGAATGGGGGGATTTACTTTGCATTCTCCAGCCACCGAAAGTTAACTGTTTCATCCAAGTTATGAGTTTCATTGTGACATAATTATGTGACATTACTACTTGTGTTTTTTAATTAAGAATTGTTTTTATTACACAATCCTATTCAAAGTGAGTTACATAATGTATGCTTTGCGTTATTTATGATAAAAATAATATGCAAAAAGGAGAAATTTGGAACAATCTCAGTAACCAGTAACATGACTTGTGAAGTGATGAGATACTCTGTACTGGGATGATTTTATATGAAGAACTGTAGATTAATTAAATTTTATAATCTTGCAATTTATTACTGTACTGTGTGCAAAGCAGGACATATTTGGGTTATGTAAACAGGAGATGTTTTCACAGCTGTTCTAGCATTGTTCCATTGTTCTGGAATGCACACTGCTACACACACACACACATATATAAATATATATACACACATACACACACATGTGTGTGTGTCTCTGCGTACAGTATATATATGCATATATATTTATGTAAGCATATACACATCTATATTATCATCATGTACTTACACCATATTGTGTACTCTGGTAATTATCAGCTGTACATTTATACTCACAGTTGTTTACTTATACATGCATATTGTACTTAGGGTCTGTATATTTTGTCTTTTTGTATTCAGTCTTTATTTTTCTTATTCATACTTAATACTTTTAGTCTGTACAGTTGTACATCTGTATGTTTATACATTGTTCATCTTTGTTGTTGCACCATAAGTAGCAAGTCAAATTCCGTTCGTCAATGTGTTTGAGATTCTAATTCTAGTGTGTCTGTCCCTATGAGCAAGTTTAATTGGTTTCCTTTCTGGAAGCTTCCATAAACAGCCATTTCCACAGTTCCTCACATGTGCAGTTCTTCGTAGGGGTTCCCCGTGTGTAGTTTCATATTTATAACCTAAAATGATAATCTTCTGTCTAATTTTGAGAAATATTCAGCCCCGCTTGCATGCAGTGACACTGTCCAGGCATTGCATTTTTACTGCGAAAGAGAGGGTTGAGGGTGTGCCAGGGAGAGAATCTCTCCACATTTTGCAAAGTGCCTCTTACTTACTTTGGCCAGCCCTCACTTTCTGTTTTGTGCTGTCAGCCAGCGGTTCCACATTAGGGGAACTGGACCTGAATACCTTCAAGAAACTCTCAGCTGCGGGAATAGTGAAGATAGCAACTGTGAAGCCATTTTTCATAAAAGTATCTGCAAACAGGTACAGGCAGGTAAAAACTGAAAAATAATAAGTTAGATTTAATAAGTCAGAATGCTTGATTTTGATGCCAAATAAAGATATATTTTAAGCTATTATCTTTAATCATTTTTGAGTTAAGGCTGTTGGGGTGCCCCCTGCCCTGATGAGTGGGGATCTGACTTTCATTTCCATGACGGGTTTCTGTGGTTAATTGTGGGATTTCACTATGACTCCCCTGAAAAATTGTTGTTGAAGCTTTATTTTGGTACCTAGATTGTTGGGATTTTTGAAGGTTTCTATGAGCAAATTGAGAGTGAAATTGACCAATATTTTGGCTGAAGGAAGCTGAAAAAAACATTTGCATTTCAATGGATAATCGGTTTTGGAAAGAAATTGTTGTTAGCAAAAAGAGTAAGAAATAAATGTCCTTTATTTTGTAAAAAATTATTTATATGTGACTTTTGTAGATATGATTTGTTGATCATGAAGTCATTTGGGCCAGGTTCTACATTCTCCGCCACTTAATGCGCTTAATTTCCAGAACCTGCTCTGTGGAGAATCACACTCACCGTGTCAGTCTCACAGTAGCCTGTGCCGGAAGTTATGTGGCAACATTGACTGTATTATAACGCACAGCTTTTGCCCTCTTGTCAGCAGCCATACCACCTGCAGTTCAGGCTAAGTAATCCATCTGAAGTTAAGCAGGTCTGGGCCTGGCTGGTACTTGGATAGGAGATCATCTAGGAAAGCTGGAACAGGTCTAGGTGTGGCTGACAGGTTAGATCATCCAGTGGTCTGTATGAACCCTAATGCGCCCAGTGATGTATAAATTGTGCCATCCTTCGAATGAGACATAAAACCGAAGTTCTGACTCGTTGAGGTGATAAAAGATCCCAGGGCATCTTTCAAAAGAGTAGGAGTGGTACCCCGATGCCCTGGCTGGAATTGCCCACTGTGGCCTTCTCAAATCCGGCCTCCTATCATCCCCTGTGTCTAACTGATGAAATCTCTCCTGCCCCTTCACCACCTTAGCTACTGTGTGGGGGGCAGAATGGCTGCTGTTACATCATCCAGGTGGGGGCTAGACAGTGTTGGTGGTTAATCTGGCTCCCAGTTGGCTCTGTAAAGCACTATGTAAATGTAACATTCATTCATTAAGCAGCTAGATTGGACAGACTTGAAATTACTAGGGGTTCACATTGGCTTACCACCTTAGTTACAGTCTCCACTGAATTTACAAAGAATATTTCAGGAGGTATTGGAGTGTTTACTTAGTCTAGTGTCCAGTATATATATATATTCAGAATCAGAAGATTTCTTTATTTAGTGATCAATGGTCAACACACCACAGCACACAGTGCACAAATTGTCCTCTGCATTTAACCCATATGTGACATAACAGGGGGCAGCTAATGTAGCACCCAGGGAGCTGCACTTGGGGGGCGCGCGCGCCCGGGCCCGTGCTGGTCATGGATTCAAACCTGAAATCGTCCGATTGCAAGCATGCGTCCCTAACCATTAAGCCACCACTGCCCACAATCAGAACCAGTATTGCTGCAGACCATTAAGCAACAAGCTGAGTTACCCAAGACACACACTTTCATGGTATTACTGTCAGTTGTACCCACATATAGTGATTTGGGTTGCTATAGTTATCAACATCACATTAATTTGATGCAGCAGACACCATTGGTCACACAACATTTTCCATAGCTTCGATTTTCACTGATGTCTCAAGCTGTACTTCAAGTCAGAATTTGCTTTCAGTTCAGGACTACATGCATGTTCTTTGTCAGAGTTTCATAAGCACTTTGTAAAGCATTTTGAAACCAGTTTACTTCTAATACGTATCTCTGTACTTGTAGTAACCATCACTAATGGTCTTTGGGGCCAAGGAGCATGATGAATTAGGATTCCCCAGTGCGACAGAAAAAGGTAATGGGACCATAATGGAAAATATAAGAACTGGTGTTTTTCCAGACCAATAAAAAAAGAACTAAACTAGTACAGAATTGCATCAAACTGAAAATGACACCCAGACACCGAAACAAAATCATGTAGCATCTTAGCTTAATAATGTTTGTGGAAGTGAAAGGATTTCCCTCAGCTTCATTAGGGTAACCCTGTCGCAATCTAAACGTGGTATTTAGCAGAATTTAGCAGAAAGTCCAGGGTATCTGAATGGCCTTAAAACAGTGTTTGAAGAGTATGTATTCATTGACCATGTTGTCCCTATATTCATGAAGGTTTATTTAAGGGATATTTTATGACTGCATGACAAGTTTATACACACACAAACACACACACACACACACACTCTCTCATGGGGGCGGCATGGTGGTGCAGTGGTTAGCACTGTTGCCTGACACCTCTGGAACCCCGGTTCGAGTCTCCACCTGGGTCACACGTGTGCGGAGTTTGCATGTTCTCCCCATGTCATCGTGGGGTTTCCTCCGGGTACTCCGGTTTCCCCCCACAGTCCAAAAACACGCTGAGGCTAATTGGAGTTGCTAAATTGCCCGTAGGTGTGCATGTGTGAGTGA
Organism: Isichthys henryi; assembly: GCA_026776945.1. Lineage (NCBI taxonomy): Eukaryota > Metazoa > Chordata > Actinopteri > Osteoglossiformes > Mormyridae > Isichthys > Isichthys henryi. The sequence continues at coordinate 12,069,301 of JAODJX010000040.1, read as the reverse complement.
ATGGTGTGTGAGTGTGCCCTGCGATGGGATGGCCCCTCATCCTGGGTTGTTCCCTGCCTCGTGCCCGTTGCTTCCGGGATAAGCTCCGGACCCCCCGTGACCCAGTAGGATAAGTGGTTTGGAAAATGGATGGATAGATATATACTCGTTCTTCAAAGGTCTTCTTGTTTACAGCTTTTATACAGAAAATAAATTGTGTTGAGTTCATCAGTGTCCCTGTTTGATTCAGCATAGATGACCATTGATCCATACTGCAGTCTTTCAGTCTGAGATTGCTTGGGGTCACAACCAAACCCCACACAAAGCAGCAGCCCTCACCACGTCCCACATAGACAGGCACAGTCCACTTTGCAAGGATCCAGGACTCCGAGTGAAACTCAAACCCGAGTCTAGCTCCCAGATAATTACTTTGTGCGTGTTTCTATGCATGTCTGTTTTATTCATGATCTTTTTTTGTTTGCTTTTGTAATTTCTGAACAACATATCATTGTGACTAATATATAAAAAAACAAGGATTTTTATAAAACACAATAGACATCTACACATAATTTGTCAGGTGCGTTCTTCAGCGTTTTAAAATTACCACCATCGCAGGGCATTATCATACCACTGCATGTGTGTGAGCGTTTATTGGATTCCATGCGCCACTGATTTTGCCCCCAAGGTGGCACTATTTTGCCATTAACTACCTATTGAAAATAAGGCTGTTCTGGTCACCAGGTGGAGGTCCCTGGACAAGCCCAGTATTGGTACATTGAAGGGAATGTATTTTCCATCTGTCCTGGGGATGATGAAGAAGAAGAAGAAGATGATGATGGTGGTGGTGGTGTTGATGAAGACATCATGAATAGTTTCTGATATCTGACGTAGGGGCATTGTAACAACAACGATAGTAGAATGTACATCAAAACTAAGAGAGTCGAGGTCTCATTTGTATTAAAAAAACAAGATGTGCACTACTGTGAAATAAGTACACCGCTTGAAAATGTTTGTCTTTTTCATGTTGGACAGATAAATATTAGATCTTCAATTCAATGATACTGATAGTGAAATATCAAAAAAAATTGAAAAGTTACATTTAGTCACATTTAGTAACCATTTATACAATTAAACAAAAATTCTAATATCTTTTGAGGAAAAAGTTAGTACAGGCCTACATTTATCACCACATTGTACCTAAAAATTAGAAGCAGACGGACCAAATCAAGTAAAATTGTTTTGGTCATTATTAGACAGTAACTAAGAGGCAAAGCTTGTATAAACAGCTGGTCTGGGTTGGTCATAGCCTTCGAGGGATCATCATGCCGAGGTCACAAGAACTGCCTGGGTCACTGAGAGGGTAGATGGGCAACGATTATGAGTGTGGGAAGGGAATTAAAGAAGTGTGTCTCGGGGGGGTGCCCTCTGGGAAAGTGCAACAAGCTTGCAGAAAATGTAGGACAGAGGTCTCCAGCGTTAGGCGCAGCCTTGGGGGGGGGGGGGGAGGGAGAGAAAATAATAAAAAAAAAAACCAGCATGAGGGGCAACACAACCTTCCAAAAATATTTGCGATGGACCGGTGATTCACAATTGGAGTTGCAAATGCCCAATACCAGGG
>JAODJX010000040.1:12050874-12061656 GCA_026776945.1 Isichthys henryi | reverse complement strand
TCCCTCCTGTGCCTCCCCCACCACCGCCCTCCCCCCCCCCCCCCCCCCCCGGGGGGGGGGGGGGGGGGGGCCCCCAGCTCTTTACAGGGGCCCTTCAGTATGTAAAATTATATAATGGGGGCCCAACTGTCCAGGTCATACCAATTATATTGTTAGAATGAGATTAAATTAATCAAACAATCCGCATTGATGAAAGCAATCTTTGAAGTCCTTATTGAAATACATGTGTAGGCCTATACTGTCAGAAAAAATGTGCACAATTACTTGTCACTGGGGCTGTACCCTCAAGGGCCTGCCAGTTGTACCCTAGCTGTAGATAAATGTACCTTTTAGTCTAATTTAAGGCATAGAAATGTATTTTTGTACCATTGGAGATACATTAATGTCTGTACCCCTACTGTACCCTTTTTCTGACAGAGTATATATATTTTTGAAAAGTGGAAATCTGAATAGAACAAATAACATGTATAAATATAAACGTGTATTTGGCTCGTGCAAAGTTCCCATAAGGGGACGGTGGTGTAGTGATGTCTTGGTGTTTCCTTGTCTATCATGTTAATCCTTGTGGCTTCTTCAGTTAGTTGTATGTAGGGTTTCCTCATTGTTCAGGGTCTTTAAATCGTGGCTCCTTCTCTCCCCAGGTTCCTTAGCTCTGCTGCAGCGCCGCTCCCCCCTCGCCGTTGGCCATGGCTCCTTCCTTAGCGACAGCCTTCTCCCGCCGCTGGTGGATGGCGGTTACGGCGGTGGTGGAGAACTTGCTCTTCTCTGCTGTGTTGCTGGGAGGGGGCCCCCCGCTCACCATGCTGAAATCTGCGGGTTCCAATTCCCCCCTCTGCCAGGAAAAAGGTAAGGCGGTGGGGGGGGGGGGGACTTTCATTACCCCTCCTAGAAAAATAGGGCTTTATGGTAAATAAAACATCAGTCGTTGAGTAGCTGGAAATGAAAGGGCTATGATTCAGGTCATTCAACCAATGGCCGTCTTGGCAGGAATTCCTAAGTTAACACTGAATGTGATTCAGACATCTTCAAGTACCCACAGATGCCAAAGAATGCTTCGTGAGGGTCTTCATTTGATTGTTCTTGGAGGGTCTTCCTACCGTACTGCAACGTGCATGTATCACTGCAACACCATTAATTACTTCCAGCTTTTAAATAGCTTACTAAAACATTTCAGTGTCTCTTTTTCATTGTTTGCATTTTATATAGTCTTTAGACTCATGGATCTGGAAAGAAATATGTTTTTGGATAATCTTGAGGGTGCAGTAAGGTCATGCCTGCATTGAATGGAATTGGTGTGGTCTACTGATATGATGGCTTTGCTGCTGCGATACGTGGCAAACACTCTGCAGTCGTCAGGGCTTTCAGATCTCGTGGTGACGTCATCAATACTCGTGGTGGTGCTTTCTGAGTGAGAGACAATAGGCCCCCTAGCTTCTTCCAGCACATTTCATCCTGTTTTACGGAGGATAAGGGTCATTAGCTTGAAGTGGAGCCCAGACTGCTGCTACTTGCTCAGGGTTAATGAGTTGAGGATAAATGGTGGTTCGTGTGGAATGTGGAACAACATCTAGTTCAAGGTCAAACGAATGAGTTTATGTGTCAGAGTTCAGCAAATTACAGATCAACTGTCCAGATCTAACATTGCATTTATATCAAGTCTAATCTCTTCATATGAAATGTTCAGACAGACAATGGCCTTCTTCATCTTTTAAGGATGTTCAGAACTTAATTATATAAGAACCAAGCAGCTCCACTCCTTCAGGAACATATAGTTCAGGATGTTGTATGGGTCAGGTGTTGTGCACTCTCTGGGGCATCCTTAGAATACTGAACCAGTTCATGTTTTCACTTCAAGTTTGTAGGATTTTCTGTACCAGGACTCAGACAGTGCAGTAAAACTGAGAGAGTTAAACATATATGCAAGATACCCGCCATGCCACAAGCACAGGCCTCCAGTGGGGGGCGAGTGAGGCTGGAAATTGCGGGAAGCACCTGCGTCCCATTAAAGTAATAAGAGTCCTGTGACCATGAATCAGAAAGAAAGGGAAAGAATGTAAACACTGCAAGGGGTTTTAAAAGGAGGCTCTGCGCTATGCAGGGATTTCATTCAAGCCATGGTTTTCTGATCATTGCAGGCAATGAAAGGAATAGCAGTTTCCTTGAAATTATGTTAGTTCTTCTTTTTTTAGCCACGTGGAGCGTTTACTAGAAGCTGCACATGTGTCGCCTCGCTCCTTGGCCTTTCGAGCAATTGCATCCTGTCAGCTGCTGTAATGGCTGCGATTGCCTAATATCCTCTGGCTTATTTCCTTATTTTTCATTTTGCAACTTATGGTGGAGCACCTGGCTTGAACTGGTTTGGTGAAGGTGTTCGGCTGGGGTTAAAGTGCAGGCTTATGAGGCTTTTATGGTGCACGAGGGCATTGTGCTGATGTGGCGGCGCTTCTTGTGGGATTATGAGAGCCTCCCCTCAGGTGCTCCCCCCAGGGCAATCCTCACCTGGACACACAAATCCCAGTTACGCAAGGGTTTGTAAAGTGGCCGGTATCAGCTGTTCCAGCTGGTCTATCCTGGAAGATAAGCTTATTCTGCTGAACGGAGCTGTTCGCTCTTGTGCTTTCTTGCTGAAGTCGTGATTTCGGCAGGGTAAACAGCCATGTTCTTTTCCCCCCTCGTCTGCGCCAGACGAAGGGATAAAGTTTGAAATTCCTCGTGCCTGTAAGTGCAGATAAGGCGATTTTTTTTTTGACACCTTCAGCAGGATGAGAGTGACTATAAGGCTGCCCCACCACCCTGCTGGGTGCATAGCTGAAATGTCAGTGCTTGGGGGGGGTCATCCTCACAGCTGCCTTGCTGTGGCAGCCCCACCTTGGCCTCCCTCATAAGTGATTCTACACCCTCGTTAGGGGGGCTTTGGCCCCTCTGTTTTTTTTCCAGCTTCCCCCAGAAGAAATAATTCTTCTAAATCCATTTCATACACATTTTGTGTGTGTGTGTGTGTGTGGGGGGGGGGGGGGTTAAATCCAAGAATTCCCCCAGGCCCCCCCCAAAAAAAAAACACCCAGCCAAACTGAACAGTTGACATGAGGTCAGCATCTACCTTTGATGTTGAGTGTTCAAAGTGTTCAGTGTTCTGCTCCCACTTCGGGGTCGGATCTTTAGGAAACGCAGCTGACGCTCCTTGACCAGCAGCAGGCTAGCTGAGCCTCAGCAGGAGAGGCAGCCAATAGAAAAGATCCAGGTTTTTTTAAAGCGCAAGAAACAGAACGTTCACAGGCAAAGAGGGACTCTTCTGCATGAGTCATTGTACTGTGGTCTTAAACAGAAAGCAGGTGGCATCTTCTCTGTTCTGCTATTGTCTCTATGGTTCAGACTTCAGACACCTTCAGCGAACCAGTTCAAGCCAGGTAATATTGCGTAAGAGGTCCATAGTAAATAATATACACTGATGGAGAGATGCCTGTAAGTGGGAGTAATAGGATGTTGGCAGGTATATCGCTTAGAGTAACAAGTGCAGGAGAATGGGCAGCGCTACCAGCTGTAATATTACCCATTGTCCAGATCTAACTTACATTGATACAGTATATATACAATAATGTACAGTACTGCTATAAAGTTTGGACATACCCATCCATAAAAGCTTATTTGTACTATTCTCCACATTTTATAATATTTATAAAGACATCAATACTATAAAATAACATGGAATTAAGCACTTACCAAAAAATGTAAGTATTAAAAAAAATTGTTGGGTGGGGGGGGCAGCTCAGTGGGTTGGGACTCAGAAGGTCGCTGGTTCAAATCCCTGGGTCGGCAGAGTGATCCCCCCCATTGGGTCTTGACCAAAGCCCTTAACCCCAATTGCTCCATGGACTGGCTGACCTTCCATTTTGCTCTAACCCAGTTCCATGAAATGGCCTCCTGGGATGCTTTTCCAGCTGTCCTGAAGGAGGTCCCACATATGCTGAGCTCTCATTGGCTGCTTTCCCTTCACTCTCTGGTCGAACTCCTCCAACCATTTCTATTGTGTTTAGGTCAGGTGGCCAGATCATGTGATGAGACACTGTCGCTCTCCTTTGTAGGCAGCTTAGTGCGTCCAAACTATTGACTGATACTGTATATGTGATGGACAACTACAATATTGAGATTCGCCCCAATCTGACTTGCATTCAGTGGTTCTGGTCCCAAATGAGAATACAAGCCGACGCAGGACTTTTTAATGTGCCTTGAATTTTAATCTCTGTCTCACCGGACAGGGAACAGCTCAGCTGCGAATGTCACGGTGCCCCCTCCAACGCAAGCTGACTACCTGGACTACGAAGAGCCCAGCGATGGCCAGGTGCGGGAGGCGGTGGGGGAGGAGGGCAATCTGCGCATGAACGGTTGGCTCATCTGCAAGGAGCAGGATGAGATGCTGAATCTGGCCTTCACCATGGGTTCCTTCCTGCTCAGCGCCATCACACTGCCCCTCGGCATCGTCATGGACAAGTACGGCCCGCGCAAGCTGCGGCTCCTCGGCAGGTGAGGGGGCGGGCAGGTGGGAGGGGCCCATCGAATCTAGTTTGAGTATTGGATCATGTGACTGCAAGGCTGTTTTGTTGGCATGATTCTCACCCCACTGCCCTGTGTGCTTTTTCAGTGCCTGCTTTGCGCTGTCCTGCCTTCTGATAGCCTACGGGGCCAGCAATCCAGATGGTACGCCAGTATCCCCCTGCCGCCTGCCTCACTCACACTGTCCTTCTGCCCCACCTCTTTCAATGTCTCCATCCAGGTCCACTCCATAGACTTTAACCCTACCTCTAACCCTAGTGTACATTGCTAACTTTCTGAATAGATGCTTTTAATTTATCATCCTTATGGAGAAAGTGTGGTTCAGCAAATTAATGTTACAAAAGGCAACACAGGGTGGTGTATAGCTCAGCAGGTTTGAACGCTGTGGCTGTGATCGGAAGGTCACCGGCTTAGATCCCAGGGTTGGCAAAGTGCTGTCGCTGTTGGGCCCTTGAGCAAGGCCCTTATCCTGCAATTGCTCCAGGCACTGTCAGACCTTGCTTTCGCAACTGTACATCAGTGTGGATGAAAGCGGCCGGATGAAGAACCGCGACAGTGCACCCCCAACAGGCAGAAGTCTTGAACTGCAGAGAATAATTTTAATAGAATGAATCTAGACATGACAATATGTTCCAACAGTCAGTACTTGCCATGTACAAAAGCACTGTTGGCTGACACCTTCAGGGTCGGGGTGTAAAATGTCACCCCCTGCTGTGCGGGGGTGGAATTGCATGTTCTCCCCAGATCACACAGGGTTCTTCTGAGTACTCCAGGTTCCTCTTGTTCTCAAAAGATAAGCTCCAAGCCCCCTCTAATGGATAGATGACTGCAGTGTATAACTTTTGGTGTTTTGGTTTATTTTTTTTTGCTCTCACCTAAGATATATTCCACATCACTTACGTACCTGGACATTGACTGGTAACTTGTTATGACATAAGGCTGTCCTGGAAATTGCTCAAAGGATTTAGTGAATCTTCTGCTGGAATTTGAACCTTACAAGGTTAAGGGGGGGTCATTTTGCGTAACCTGCTGACATTGTTAGCATTCTTTGTTATGTATCCTGAGGGCACAGCAGCAGCTTTGACTCTTTCAGGGGGTGAATGTAAATTCCTTGCCGCTGCTTTTCCGGCATTTCTGGACTGACCATTAATCTGCCTGTTCCTCCATCTTCTCCCTGCAGACCTGTCTGTGCTGATCTTCGTAGCTCTGGCCCTCAATGGCTTCGGGGGCATGTGTCTGACCTTCACATCTCTGACTGTGAGTGGCTGGGCACATTGCCCCGGGGTGTGATGGTGATCGGAAGGGGAAGTTCTGTTCGGAGTTGACCGAAGCCCCTGCCTCCATGTGCTCGTTTAAGTTTTGCGTTTGTCTTTATTATTTGGCCACACTCAAAAACAAAAGACAGTGGAAAACAAGACAGGCAGTACTAGACAATAAACCACACAGTACAGAGCCCCACAGGATGAAATAAATATAGAATAAATACAAATAAAATTAGACTGAATTGAATCAGATATTTCTAGTTTAGTTCTAGTTTACTTAAGGTCACCTAGGTATTTGCAAGAGAAGACAAAAAGAAGGCAGAGTGACCCATTGGCGGTCATCTATAGAATCTGTTTAATGTAGTGGACAGAATTATGCTGGGTATGGTTTTCTGAATAATTAGACACACACACAGACACACACACATTGGCATAGCGGAGGGGAAAAGTGGAGGCTGAGAGAGAGAAGACTAAATCAAAGGCCTTTGTTTGCGGATACCGAGCTGGAATGAATGTCTTTGTGTAGCGTCCACACTGAGGACATTATCCCATGGGCTGTTGGTGTCCACAAAGACATCTGGGTGATATAACAGCCGTCCACTAATGGGGTCTCTGCGTGTGCTCTTGGTGCCCAGCTTCACGGTGCCGCCGGCCCGTCGGGGCATACAGGATTCGCCCGGGCAGCACATCGCCAGCCAAGCGGCTGCGGTCGTCGGGGTCGCAGCCTGGCAACAGTCTTTTGATGATTCAGTTCCGTACATTCCAGATTATTCCGGTCAGGGCTGGCAAACACCATCTGCTATAAAGGTGTCAGGCCTTCCCCCCCGCCCCACACACACACTGCTACTGCACCCCCCGCCCCCCCCGGTCAGCCTGCCCTCCTCTTTGTTCCCTCGACATGCATGATTTCAGTCCTTCTACACCAGAGTGTTTCACCCCTGTGAGCTTGTGGACCTTATTCTTGGATCCTCATGTGTCCCCAGTAGGTGGCGCTACAGTGGCAGCAGCACAAGAGGATTTTCAGGTCCTGAAGCTAATTCTTCTGATTAGCTGGCTGTAATGTGTAACTCAGGGCCCCCCTCCCATCCCCCCTGCTCGCCTGTTTACATTTGCTACTAGGGTGCACCCTGTGCCCTCACTCTCAGGAAACAGAGTGAATAAGCAGTCAGGATGAACAATACCTCTGGTTCCTTGACTGTCAACATCTCTGTGGGCAGATCAGGGCACAGGGTTTCCTGTGCGGTTTGTCCTGTGGGCATGATCCTTACAGGTGCCAGCCATTGTTATTGCACTTTTTGGCCAGTGGGTGGCTATATGTTCAGTAAAGGTTTCCTCCACTAAACACCCAGCCAAACTACTAATGAGGTCTTTCATAAAAGCAAAGTGGTATAAAGCGAACTTTGAATATGTGGGGAGACACGTGTACCTGCTTCAGGGGCTCTCAGGCTGTTTACCGTAGCTTTTCTTCATATCTCAATCCAGCTGCCCAACATGTTCGGAGACCTCCGCTCCACATTCATCGCCCTCATGATTGGCTCCTACGCCTCTTCTGCCGTGACCTTCCCCGGGATTAAGGTAAAGATCGCAGATGACTACCATTTCACATTTCACAGTTTGGGTTAATTCAATTCAGAGTGATTTCATATCCTGCCCACTACCGGTGCAACAACATGTGTAACATAATATGCAGCCGCAACATTTTTATTTTCAATTAAACAAAGCGAAATAACATTGTGGCGTTATCTGCCTTATTGAGACAGGAATCGATTACCAAAAATGAAAAGTTTCACTAATAGTGAAATAGTAACCATCTGTCCATAACACCCAGGGTGTAGGAAGGAATTCTGGGACGCTGGCCAAAATCCGAGAACAGGCCTAATAACACCCCATCATCCCAAACACACATCTCGCAAAAAGGAAAACCAGTATGCTTCTGCTCCTCTAGGTGATCTACGACCTAGGCGTGACCTTCATCACCATCCTGCTGACGTGGGCAGGCTGTGCTGGCCTTGTCTACATCAACTGTTATTTTAACTGGCCGCTGGAGCCCTTCCCTGGGCCCGAGGACATGGACTACACGTGAGAAACACGCACGAATGTGACCACATGTGAAGCCATGTACATGCATACATCACTACATACTGACAAGAATGCACTCGCATAAAGGTATAACCATCACACGTACACATGTACACAATTTGTGCCAAACATATGAACATACATGTGAGAATCATATAAACATGATAGCAGAAACTTAGCTCCAGACTCAGTTTATGTACAGCTAACCCTAACACTCCACTAGCCTGTTAAGTCTTAGGTAAACCAGCTGCACAATGCTAATTTATTCTTATCCTTTCAGCCTTTGAAACATTGGTGCTTTTTCGCAGGATGTTGAGTAACAAAATCGTTCCATCTTAAGTGGAAAGCTGACTGAGTCCACATGCTTTTGGCGATTAGATGCATGCATTCCCGCTACGTTCCTCAAACGTTCCTAAGCGTTTCGTCTGCCATGTGCTTCAACAGGACTCTCCAAAGAGGGTGTCTGATGTGTGGATATTGGTACTAGTGAGATTAGCAGCTATATAACCTCACCCTGCAAATCCCTTCAATCGCTGCCGACTCTCCTGCCTCACACTTGTCTCTTCTCACTTCTTTCACTCTGCAGTGTGAAGATCAAGTTCAGCTGGCTGGGCTTCGATCACAAGATCACAGGGAAGCAGTTCTACCAGCAGGTGACCACTGTGGGGCGCCGTCTAAGCTTGGCGAACTCCCTGAAGCAAAGCCCCCGCGACCTGTCTGTCCTGGAGAGGGACAAACTCTGTCTCTCCACCATGGACCTGGAGGTCCAGTGCAAGCCACCAGAGGAATGTAAGAGCCTAAATATATGCCTGCAGACCATTTTTTCCAGTACTGGTGTGGATTTTAAGGAGATAATTATACCAATACCCAGTCATATTGGCTGATGTTTCATGTGGTCAAGAATTAAACACAATACTGATTAAAGTGATTATTTCGGAAAACTCAAAGAAATAGCAGAAACTCACAATGTCTTAAAATAAAATTACATAAAAGAAGCCAACTAATTCCATTCAATTTTATTTATCTCCTTTCACAACAGTCACCCCAAGGTGCTTTACATGGGTGTGTTGTGATACACACTGCAAAAAATGTCCTTTCAAATTTAAGATAAACTGTCTCTTTGTTTGAGGTCAAAAAACAAGCAAAATTATCTGTCAGTGCAGTAAGAAAATTGCGCTTGGTAAGATTTCCTAAAATAACAATATGCCTAAATGCAAGCAAATTAATCTTATTCATAAGATGTGTTGTTAATCAGTTTATTAATGAAATTATAATTTGTCTAAATATAAGAAAATTATGCTTGCTTAGATTTTAATTTTTTTGCAGTGTATTACAACATCATTAGGACAGAATAATATAAAATAGGAAAAAGGAAAGACAAAGAAATGAAAGAAAGCCAGATAGCAAGTGACACATCTGTATGGTGACAAAATCAGACGTCGGTTACTGGATCTAAGCACTTATTTCTCCCATTTTCCCTCCAGCCAAATCATTCATGCACAGCCTGTTCAGTCCCATCTTCCTGCTCAGCCTCGTCACCATGTGCGTCACGCAGCTGCGCCTCATCTTCTACATGGGCGCCATGAACAATATCTTGGAGTCGTTGAGCGACGGAGACCTCAATGTCGGTGGGTCCTTGTGCTCAATGCCCCATTTGGCCTCCCCTGTATCCCCTCATCACCATTACAATGCTGATACGACAGTGCCAGCAGAAACCCTGCACCTGCTTTTTTCCTGCCATGTCCAGTCTGTCAGTATTGAATTTGGCTGCCCGCCGTACTGCCTGATCTAAAAGGTTCCGCTGGCTGATTCTGATGTTTCTCCTTTCCCTTTTATCGCCCTCTTTCCATGTCATGGTGCCTTCCCGTACAGTGGAGAGGATGGAAGTGGGTGAGGCCGCAGGCTTGTGTTTAAGTGTTTAAGCTCGCCATGCTGTATCTCTGTCGTTACGTCCAGTGTCATCAGTAGTTGTAGAGCCTGCTAATCTTCAACCGCTGCCCTAACCTCTGTCTGGATGGTGCACGTGAGCTACGTACTCCATAGAAAAATAACCTCATCACCTCCATCTGCTTTGTTCGCGCATTTGATAGAAAATAACATAATGAGAGCAAAAGGATCCGCCGTCGTCAGCGTACAGCCTATCGCTTATTAACCCAGTAACCTCATTATCCCTGTGCCATTAGTGACCCCGTCTCTCTCTCTCTCTCTCTCTCTCAGTGAGCATGTACTCTTCCATCTTTGGTGTGCTCCAGCTCCTCTGTCTCATGACCACACCGGTCATTGGCTACATCATGGACTGGAAGCTCAATGACTGTGACGATGGAGACTCTGAGGAGAAAGAGGCCACTAAGTGAGTCTCCTGCATTTCCATGTCTGTCCACCAGATGGCGCGTTCACATTACTTTTCTTACTTTGGCTGAATTTTCACAAGACATCGTGAACAGAGGGGAAAATACAGTGTTCCTCCAACAAGAGATCCAAATAGTGCAGTACTTTCCATCTCATCCTCATTATAATTACATGATACATTTTCTTGATTTTATATGATGACTGTAAGTGAAAATGTGGTAGTCTAACCCAGGAGTGCCACTAGAGATTGATGAAAGCGGGGGGTACCTTTACTAGGTGCTCTGATAGAAATGGTCCACATTAATTAAAATAATTAGTGTATATTTATTTTGCTGATTAAAGAACAGGAACAGCTGAAAGTCTAGCGGGGCTTGTGCAGTGTGCAATTATGCAATTTCAAACTTCTCCTCTTGAAAATTCAATCTCAACGGGTCCTGTTCAGGTTCCAGCTGAACGTGCTCTGGCCAGTACAATCGTATACCCTGCCGTGGGGGGGGGGGGGGGGGGGGGGGGGGGCCGGGCGGGGGGGGGCCGCGAGCGG
>JAODJX010000040.1:12037551-12050606 GCA_026776945.1 Isichthys henryi | reverse complement strand
GGAACTATGACCTGACCTGCTGTTCAATATACTTCAGTTTCTATATTTATATCGGCAGGGTGATATATATATACCACACCACCCTGCCGATTTGCCCCATTGTCACTAATAAACCCCCATGGACTAAGGGATGTCAGTCTGAATGAACACAGCAGCTTCCATCACCCCCTGCTGGCCACAATATGTACTTATTATTGTACGTAAATCCTTGAGTTGTAAGGTCCTTGCTAGAGTGAATGAATCAGAATGCAGCTCACTGATATTTGACTTATTCTGTTTCTATGTGACAGATTCTCTCATTTATCCTTCACACCATTGTAAGAGGGTTCCTCCATTCTGCCGTCGGTGGACTCTATGCAGCTGTGTAAGTGTCTCACGCATGCTTTCACACAAGCGCACACTCACACACGACTCAACATATTCTGTTCTCTTATCCCTTCCTCTCACTTACACATGACTGTTCTCACTCTGTCTCGCATGGCATAAATCGGGAGAGTGTGGCTGGTGACACTTGCAGGCCAGAGGTTCCGCTTATTTTTATTTCCGCCAAGCTCTCAGTTAATTAGCCTGGATTAGCACTGGCTAAATGAATTCTTCTGCACAACAGAAGTTACATCAAATATGATTATTACTGAGGGCGTGTCTATTTGCTTTCATTAAGGAATCCCCCGAGTGTCAAACTGCCACAGTTGCATTTTTACTAACAAAATAATTTCCTGCTAGATTTTGTTTAAATATAATGCCATTATTGCCATTGTACCCAGCAGGTACAATGAAATTCAATAAGAAATCCCTGGGTGACATGCAGAAAAAAAGCAGACAGAAATATAGAAAATATGTGCCCACAAGTATGTACATAAATCTGTGAAATATATTAAGTATAATTATGTTCCCCAAAAACGATGCAAAATCCAAGCAAAGGCTGGTATGTTTACATTGCGTTCTGGGTAATTGTTGAGGTTTTTGTCCATGCCTCTCTTTGCAGATACCCGTCCTCCCAGTTTGGCAGCCTAACTGGGATGCAGTCCCTGGTGAGCGCCCTGTTCGCACTGTTACAGCAGCCGCTTTTCATGGCCATGATGGGCCCGCTCAATGGAGACCCATTCTGGGTGAGTGTCCTGCACACACACACATGCACGCCCATGCACGCGTGTTGTCTCGTGACGGCTCCCTTCCTGCACACAGGTGAACGTGGGCCTCCTGGCATTGGGGCTGCTGGGTTTCTGGCTGCCCCTCTACCTGATATGTTTCCAACGGAAACTCATCCGCAAGAAACAGGAGCGGGATGACGAGGCCAAGATCTACGTGAAGATAAATGGCAGCAGCTCACCAGAAGCCTTTGTGTAGCATGGTGGGGGAACACACGCAGAAGAGCGACGTTCCTCACCTGTACGATTTACTAACCACCCACGTCCTAATCCAGCTTAGTGAGTGTGATTCTCACTGATATAAAGATACACACTCCACACTCTGTGTGTGTGAAGTTTCCCTTTGAAGCATGCCTAGAGCATAAACCTCACATGATGCTACACACACAAACACAAACATGCCACCCTGATCAGAAGCACACAGAATGGATATTGCTGTTGTCATGGAAACTAATGAAACTCACAGACATGAGGCAAGAACTGAAGAGGACAGAGAGAGTGAGCTAGGGATGACACCAAAAAAATAAAGTTTCTCCTATATCCCCGTAATTTGAAATGAAACTGAGTGAGAGGAAGCCCCATCTCTTCAAATGAAACTGAGTAAGAGGAAGCCCCATCTCTTCAAATGAAACTGAGTAAGAGGAAGCCCCATCTCTTCAAATGAAACTGAGTAAGAGGAAGGCCCACCTCTTCAAATACTTCCTGTGCTTTCAGAGTATTCATGTGTGTTCTGTTGTTGTTGTCCTGATTCATTCGTACATAATGGGAAGTGTGTAGCTCCCTAACAGATTAGGGATCTGTGCCAGTGTAATTAAATGTAATAAAGGCTGACATCGTAATTCAGTTGGCCAATCAGCAAGTTCCCTGAGTGCCCTCTCCTAAATCAGCCCTAAGTTTGGTCAGGATTCCATCAGTAGGAGGCCTTTTATAAGTAAATAATTTAGAGTTTGTCAGTGGATTATTCTCTTGCAACAAGTTAATATAAAACAGTATATTTGTTTGTTTTCCAAAAAAAGTAAAAGGTAAAAAAAAGTAATACTAATGTGCAAACCGAAACATGTTCTTCTTCCTTCTCTAATTCTCTCACACACACTTGCTAACCATCAATCTGCATCGATAAAAATACAAGTTTAAGCCAAAGGCTGCATTTAGTGATTGTGTGGGAGGGAGAGAGTGGAGACTGGTAGAGGAAAGGAGGAAGAAAGACAGAAAAATCCAAGAGAGATGAATTTGAGTACATATCTGACACTAAACGTTCGTCCCAATATCACTTACATAATCAATTTTAATGGAAATTATTTTTTTATGTCAGCATATTCTGTTGTCCAATGCAGTGTGTACATGCATTTTGTAGCTGTTTATCTTTACATGGTAACCAAATGGGCCTAAATCCTATTGTGCCATTGAGTTGGAACATTGCTGAGGAGTTTCCAGATATGTAAACATGACTATCTGTACACTTAGTAAGTTATTATGGGTGTCAGTGCCTGATAAGTGAAAATTAATTAAATAATATTCATATTTGCGTTTAACTTACACAGTTGAATGACTAAGGAAATCAAAGGGGTTTACTCACCTTCCCCCACTGCCTGCTCGGTTTTGGTAATTGCATGCTAATTACTGAAGCACAGCTGTGCCGAGAATGACTGTGTTCGGGTCGGACAGGGTGTTTTTGGTGTTTGGTAGGTTCATGTGGGGTCCCTCACATGGTGCCCGTTAGTGACACTATCCCCCAGAGATACATTTCAAATATGTACTTTGTCTGCAGCTCTCTTAAGGTTTCGCTTCCTTTCTGAATGCTTTTTTTTACGCGATGGTATATCCATGTTTATGTTGCTTTTTGGGTTTTTATACGGTAATTCTTCAGCATTTCTTCTCTATTTTAATCGCAGCATTCATCACCTCAGGTGATGGTGGCACCAGGGAAAGTAATATATTATTAACTGTTTAAGTGAAAATATACAATATATTTAAGCCTGTATTTTTGAAAACTGTTATACATATTGATTACTGCCACTTCAATTTATATTTACTGTAAATTATATATTTTGCTAAAATGACAAATACTGTATGACTGTGGCAATTTGTAAGATATTAATAATTTTGGGCTTCCTTAAATATGAAGTTTTGCTAACATATTTAATATTTTGTCCATTATAAAAAAAAAACTTTATTTGTCAATGGTCAAATGACAGACTGGTAAGTGTTGTTTTATAATGGCAAAGGGCCTTTGTCTGTACTGGAATTGATGGTGTTTGTTGTGGTATAAACATTTACAAAAGCACCAGCACAACAGTTTCCTGAGTCTTTGTGCTTCACTTTCGTGATTTCATGACATTCTGATATAGAGTATTTTGTTTTGCCTATTGATATGTAATTATTTTTTCTTTTTTCACTTGATAGAACTGAACTATAAAGAAAAAAAATTAATATTATGAACATTTAGTCAACATGTGTTTATTTCATAATCTTTGCAATGGGGTAATTTACAGAATAGAAATACATTATTAAAATTCAACATACCTTTATACTAGACTTTCCAGTTTATCCATCCCAAAGTGCTGTAAGATTTGGCAGGGGCAGCTCTTGTAGCTGTCATAACAATAATTAATGTTATGTAGTATGCAGTTATGAAGTTTCCACCAGTGAAACCTCCGAATCCAAGGTCCAGTCAGTAGACAATGTATCTGTGTTGTGTTGATCTATTTCCCCCAAAGCAATGCAGTGCCACATTTCCTGAATGCAGGGAAAAGATCTGGGATGTTTCATTGCACACCAATTAGCACTGCTTCCTTGCACGTCTAGAACTTAGCTTTGTAAATCACAACAGTATGGAATCAAAATGCAATGTGTTTGTTGGTCATATTCGGTGGGAACAACATAACTGAAGTTAACTTTGGTTTAAGTGAATTAAAATTTAGAAGGATAAATGATTAATGTTACAGCTGTACTTTAAATGGTCTGCAGCTAATGGTAGCAATTTCGATTAAATTAAATTCCGTTTTCGCATTAGCTGTTAATGTACTATAAAATCCTTGTCTGTGAAAATGTCATATGTCCACACGAATGAGATCACTGGCTTGAAACAAACACATTTATCTGTGATTGGGGAGGATAATTAAAAACATCCTCCTTGATGACATCACCAAGGCCACCAGTGAAACCTCCGGATCCGAGGTTTCAGCAGGAGCAACCCTCCTCACCTGACGTCACGTTGTTTGTGTGATGACATAGCGGTTGTGGTTGCCGCGACGACGCCGCGCCCCCTTTGGCCCCGATCGGGAAGTGAATTTACGGAAAATAGAAAAGGGGAGCGAGAATGAGACAAGAGAGAGAGAGATCGGAGCCAGAGGGAGACTGACAGTGATCGCAGCCGCTTTGGATTCTTGTTAAAAAATACCAGAATCTCGAGTACAGACAGATCAGGAAGGATGCTCATCAAAGAGTTGTAAGTAGCGAATCGACCGTTTTTACAAGATAATTAAATTTACGCAACCTATGCTGCCTTTACACCGCTGTACAGCAGGCGGCTGCTGTTCCTAGCGTTGCTTTCTTGGAACGTGGAAAAAAATAGTCGGCTATCTATGGCCATGGCGACATAAACTTGACTTTGATGTTTAATGCCATTGTCCTTTTGTTAGGATGTATTATATTTTAGCCATTCAATGATTTTCAGGACAAAAATGCGCAACCCACTGGCAGAGATACTGTTCATTTACCTACCTGCATGGCTCAAAATGTTAGTTTTTACATGAACATAATTAATATGGAGGAAGAAACCCGTTTTAAGCAAGTCGTCCTCTATCTTCTATATTAAACATTTCACATTTCAGTGTGTGATGTCATGTACGCCGAAGTGTGTGACAGATTTAATCGCTGTATATGTAATATTATAGCACAGGGGTGAAGGTGAAATCTGAACGGGCGCTGTACGGAACGGAATGGAACGTTTTCACGTGAATCCGCGTCGCCGCCTTACGCCCCGGTGGCAGTTACGTTACACGGAGGTGTCGCACGGCGCGGGGAGAAGTAGTCTAAATGACCGTGAACATCAGTGGGCGGATATAGATATATAGAAATAGGTAGCCACTAACACGGCAGCAGTGTGCCTGGAGTGTAGGTATTATGTTCAGTGTTAATATATTATGTTCATAATCATGTGGTCATTTTTGTAAACCGTCAACCAGCAAATGGACGGCCTATAATTTTAGGACACAGCTCGACGGACAGTTAACAGACTCATGATAAGATTTGAAGAAAACTTGCGTGCGCTCAGCTGCCGTTAGAAAGCCAGGGTTCCGGCCGAGGCCTCGTTAGAGGTTATTGGAGATGAACAAGGCCGGCGGACGATAAGCGTCGACCTCACGACGTCAACCGAGACATTGCCGGTCTTATGTAACTAGCGCCAGAGAAGGAGATCTCCGGGTGAAGCGAATTCAAGGGCATTTTCTTTGCCAGGTTATGTCCCTTCGCGCCGGTGACGATGGCAGGACGCGCGTGGACTCACGCGGGAGCGCTGGTCGAGCGTATGACTCAGACTATTAGCCGCTGATTTTTTTAAACAAATAGGGAACGTTCGATGGGGCTCGCGCACAGTGCGCGTGACTCTAGCGTAATACCACCGCGAGGATGATCATGGCCACGTCCGTACATAGGGGCCCCTATTATCTTTCATCGCTATCCAGATTGCAGAGGGGGGAAAAAGCCAAACCACTGTAATATAATTCGATTTGAGGACACGTCCGGTCGAACTGATATAAAAGCGCGCAAGGTAGATTCTGTGATTTCTGCGAATAGCACAGGTGTAAAACAAGTGAATAGGGAAGCGTCGTTTAGTAATAACTCAGCGAAGTATACAGTATATGTGGTGTAGTATAAATGTGGGTAAGAAATCTAAAGCGCTAATTTTATACGCCAGTACCAGAAGAGAAGTATGTACTTTAGGGAACGCTCGCTTACGAATGCGACATCTGGGTGACGTGACGCCTCGAGAAATGGCCGAGCTACGGCCACAGGAGCCGGTGATAAAGTCATTGATATGGATAGAACGATATCTCAGGTGTTTATTTAAATGTTATTGACGAGAGTGTCATCCTTTAGATCTTGTAATCGGTTGCTTTATATATTAGAATTCTATGGGTCTGTAGGCATAAAACAGCAGCCACAGAAAGTGTCCTCCAAGACATTTCAGTGCTAGCTGACACGGTAGTAGTTCACAGTGTTCTGTAACACAACACCACCAAAGCAAGTCCAGGGTACTAAAATAATGTTTGTGTCTTTCATATTTATACTTTCGTGTACAGTTGGTGGGCACCAAAAAGTAAAATTTATATATATAAACAGACAGAAAAATTTACTCAGAAAGACCCCTGTCTGTATGTGATATCTGGAAATGCAGAGACAGGCTCAATTTAGTGCCACATTAAAGCTTATGTCTAATTTCTGTTGTTATTTCTTTGAGTTTGGCTCCCTATAAAGATAGCTAAGTGTATTGTCAATGGTCTAGGGAACAGTTTGATATTGGAGGAGGGGGGGCGATGTTAATACAAAAAGTCTATTTATTGGGGAGGATTAATGATTCCAAATTAAATATTGGGGAGTACATGTACCCCTCTGTTCCTACGCTCTATGTGCGGTGTTTCTAGTGTTTGATAACTGCTTCCAAAATCAGGGTTGTATGTTCAGTCTATCACAGGGAATCGACATACTTCATTTGAGAACAGCTGAAGAACACATATTTGGAATTTGGAAAGAAACCACAGTGACGGCCACCAGAAAACATACAGAACATACAAATCCTTCAACCGTAAGGTTTGAAGTACTGACTATGCTGCTGATCGTAACTGGACATCATCTAGATAAAACAGGTTGCTGCATTTACGTAACACTGTCATCGTACTATCAGTCCTAGCGCTTAGGTCAGAGCCTGCTGTCCTGGAAGTTGTTTTCCCACAGAGAATAAATTATATGTGATACTGGGACATTGATGCTAATTTGGCCTCTTTAAAGACAGAGGCCTACGTTTTGTACGGGGCCTGCAATTGTGCTCCAGTTATTCTATAGCCCCCATGCATTTTGGTTGTTTTATCAGTTATGATGTTTCAGAATCAGTTGGCCAGTCTGGCTTTTGACTGTGCCAATGCTTGTCTTGTGGCTTACTTTGAGGTGTGTAGTCTTCACACAGGGAATAGTCTAGGTGAGTGTTACTAAACCACATACTGAGATGTGTCTTATAGAGATGTCAGCATTTTTTGTTTTCAAAATATAGTGTTATATATTAAGATGCTATACAGATATCTTCATTTCATTGTGGTAACTGTGAATCCAGTAAAATGAGCTGCTGAATGTGACAGGTGTACAGATTCATGAAAAGGATTCATTCTTTTCACCAGTGCTTTTGCACAAGCACTGCATCCTGCACTGCCCCAGGGATTTCAGAATAGTAAATAAGCACTAACAAAAGTGGCTACCAGGCTGATAACAGAAGTGAAGATGATGGCTATTTTGTACATTATTAGTTGTTACATTTACATGATACTGCAACTAAAATGGCTTTTCGGATTTAAAAAAGGTTAGTACTTATAATTTATTAATAGAGTAGTTGGCTAATTAGGGGGATCAGTATAAATGCCACTAACATTTTGAATACATTAAGTGTGTTGTGTTAGGACCCAGGAAAAGTTCCCCTGCTGGTGTCTGAACTTGCACCCTTTTTTATCCCAAGTATAGATCCATTTACATGAATGACCAAAACTGTAATTAGAATTTAATTAACCTTGGAACTTGATGGGCACCTAACAGACTAACATTTTAATATAACAAATAGTCTTGGTTGTTACCTCATATGTGACAGTAGAGGGTGTCAACCTTATTTGGTGTAGTGCAGCATTGTTTCACAAATTCCAGCAGTACTGTTCAGCATACTGTAAAGCTCTTCAAACCCATATGGCAGTGCAGTGTCCTACTCTGGGTAGCCCAGCTGTTTTCAGTGTCTTTTTGTGGATAGCCCAGCTCTGTGCTGCATTTTCCTTTGGATAGTTCAGCACTTTGCAGCATCTAAATGTGAACATCCTAGTTCTGCATTCTGTCTTTCTGTATTCAGCCCTGCTCTGCGCAGTTCCACTGCTGGAAGTCCGGCCTTTTCAGTGACCCGAACTGACAGCTTATTGTGGTGTCACCTGGTCCTGGCGCCAGTCTGCATGCAGGGTGATGTCAGCTGCATTTGCATTGTAGCTAAAAGGAGGCTTTGGCATGTGAAGTTCACTGTATAGCATGTATACATATACGTGGCAGGTATCTTTTGGTTAAGGAAATGTATTGGTGAGTAACCTTGTAAGATCCCAGGTGTGAGATTACTGGCAAACCAGGTATCTGTAGTAAAGGACATGCACCAGCCTGTGAGGAGGCCATTTGGGACATCAGAGATGCACTTCAGAGAAAATAATATGCTTCCAGAGATAGTCAAGGTGACTCGTGCCATTGGTGGGGGTTTAAAGTTCTGCCCAGAGCCCCTGGCTGCCAAATACAGTGGTCTCCCATAATACCCCTAGTATAAATACACCACAAATACTTACATTCTGTACATTGTGGCAGGCTACAAAGCAGCAGACCGCCACATTATAGTATGAAGGTACAGGACAGCAGAGACGCTGTAACAAAGATTTGAAACAAAGTGCGTGTAGGGCCCCTTTAAGAAAATCTAAGGCTGTGACTGAGGAGAAGCTTTCTTCTTCTCTAACTGACAAAATGTTTAAGCCAACAAAGGCCAGCACAACCCCAGGGCGGATGGTCAGCCGTCATGGCAACAAAGGTGAAGACGCAAACCACACCCTTAACTTTGGCTCACCTTACCATATAATAGCAGAAGGCGTTCACTGCACTAATAAAATCTACTCATGTTTATTTAGGTATATCAGCACTGATCTGGTTTTTTCTTAACTTCATGTTCATATTAACTTCATATGCAGTGCAATGGATTATGGTATCTAAGTTGTATTTGTGAGCATTTTGTAATTAAATAGTACCAGTATTGGTGATACTGTAGTGGAGACACATGACATAGGACCATCTTAATCATGTCAGTTTGTTAGCCAGCCTGCTCATTGAAATTGTCAAATTTTGGAGTCAAGGAGAACACACTAAAACAAGAGGGAATTAAAAATGCACTAGTCCCTATGAATTAGTCATCAATTGGGTGATAATAGAATCAGATGTAATGTTATATCTGTAGAATCAGCCTTGGGAGCAGGGGATGTTGGGCTTGTATATGACATGGGGATCTTTGGATTTGAATTATCGCCTTCTTGTTGTACCAATTCCATGGCTACATCTGCCAAGCTTTGTGGTTTGGGTATAGCTCCTTACCACCGGCCTGCCCCTCAGTTCCAAAATTTCAGTTCAGATTCTGTGTCTCAGTTCTGATCAAAAATTTTAATTCACACTTGGTTCATATTGAATTATTCTAAATGTCAATTCACTTGAAATTAGTTGTCAAATTACATGCATTTCAGTCCTTTAGCTCAGTTTAATTCTATATCAGATCACATTCAATTCAATCTCTTTTGCTTCCTTTTTATCGCAAGTCTTGTTCTGCATTTTACTTAATTTCCCCTCCCCCATGTCCTTCTCTCACCACTGCCCTATCTTTTTCTCTCTTTATTTCTCCTGCTCTCCGTAAACCTACAGCCCCGTGGGCCTGAACTCGGCTCCTTCCTGACGCGGCACGCTGGCCCTCTCCCGTTACACACAAAACCATACTGATGAAATATTCAGGCACATGAGAATGGGACCGCACGGAGATTAATTACCCTGCACACACAAGCTTCAGAAAAAACAGAGGCCATTCACATTGGCTCTCGATACAAAGTATGTACCAATCGGAGAGGCGTCTGGATGAGTTCATACCTCGTGACAGCACTCAGCAGAGCAAGAGGAAGGACACTGACAGAGCTGTCATATTGAGTAACGCTCAAGGTGTGGGATTGTGTTCAGAAGGTTGTTGGTTTGAAACCCAAGAGAGACCATGTGCTTATAAGATATTTGTAACTGCTCAGTGAAACCTGTCTTGGGTAGATGAGGCTGTTTGGGTATATATACAGAGTATCTGTTATGGAAAATAACTGTCAAGTAGTAAATTCATTGCGCTTAAGAAGCACACGTTGAGTATGAAGAACATGAGCACAGAGGGGTAGCGAGACAACTTTTGCCTCCTCTCAAAGAGAGAAGGCCCAGAAACTCTGATTGCTGTCCTGAAGCCACATGTCCTCTTCTATCAACCATGCGTACTGTATGAAGCAACTGTCAGTCACTATGATAGGGTTTAACTAATGTCTGTATCACATAAGTTAATTATGTTCTCAGTGTGTGTATGGTGGCTACCCTTACTGTGTAGATGTGGTTGTCGGCATGTCTTTGTAGATTGAGCATATATACCCTCTGGTAATGTTAAGGTGTGTGAGTCAGGCAGCTGTCCGTGGTTCTTATCCAGCTTCCATGGGTGGTTCTGAAGGGACAGCGGCCAACTTTACATGTGGTCCTCCCACTCTGCTACACTGGGGGAGTGGCCAGAGGGTACCGCGTTGCGGAATGCTCAGTCATTCCCTCGTGAGTCAGTTACCAAGCACACAGCTGTAGTAAGAGTTTGTAAATGAGAACCTGTGGACCTTTTATTCAAAAAATGTTCGGGCCATTTTACAATTGTGATTTATTTAGCAGATGCTTTTACCCAAAGTGACGTACAATTGAAAGCCGGGCCAAGCAGTCCCTGGAACTTTTAGGGATTCAAGGCCTTGCTTCAAGGCCTGAAATTGTTTGGCTCAGTCTAGGATATGAACCAGTGACCTTCCGATCACAGGCACAGCAGTCTAACGCACCGAAACACACACCAATACCAGTTTTAAAAAACATTCCTATTATAGAAACTTGCGATGGGAGTCTTGTCCTATGCATAGGCCAACCATGTCAACTAATAATTGTTATTGATGGTGATTATGATGGTGCTGTTACTGTACTGAAGCATTACAGTCATACTGTGGCTGATAGTGGTGGTGGTGGATGTGATGACAGCCATTTATTATGTTATACATGTTGATGGTAGTGGTGATGACTGTTATGTGTTTATGGTGGTGATCTTGGTAGTGATCGCGATGATGGTGGTGGTGATATAATGAGCTACTCTATCTTTTTTCCCTTCTAGTCGAGTGGTGCTGCCCATTTCTGTGGAGGAGGTAAGTGCTATGGTGTGTGTGTGTGTGTGTGTGTTTTTTTCTTGTTTCTCTCTCTCTCTATACTTGATATTCAATTCATTGACAAATTTAGTCTTTTATTGTCATATATGTCATCTACATTTTTTTCCCAGTTTATAAAACTTAAGTATAGCTGTGATATGGCATTTTTGGTATTCTGGCCCTCCCAGTAAAGGGTAAAATTTCGTTTGATTTGGACAGTTGAGGGCTCTAGTATTTAATTATAGTTACTTCCCATTGTTATTATTGCTCTTATTGCTTTAAGGAATACAGGCACTTGATTACATTGGCAATACTAATAACTACAATAATAATTATAATTATTATTATTATTAGCCATATACATGATGCTATATTGACTAGATGAAAAGGTCACATATCTTCATTGGCTCATTCATTTCCAATAACTTGATATTAATTTAGGGTTACAGTGATCGTCAGAGTGAGCCCTAGAAAGCGGACACTCTGAAGGGGACAGATTCACACTCAGAAGTGCACTTTGTAGGGATAAAATGTAAACTCTGCACATTCTATCCATATACACCGGTATCTTCCTGTATGGCTTAAAGGAGCAGGGCTCTCAGTTAAGTTCAGCTGCTTGAAGGCTGTTTCCTTTACATCCGTTTGTGGGTGTGGGTTGGGGGTGAACAGGCAGCTGGTGTGTAGTGAGTGTTATAATCATAGTTATTGTTATAACTGTTCATCTCCTAACATTATTTTGGCTCCGCAAAAAAATATGTACCTGTCTGAACTGGAAAAAAAAAATCTATCCTGTGTAATTATCACAAAGA
Organism: Isichthys henryi; assembly: GCA_026776945.1. Taxonomy (NCBI): domain Eukaryota; kingdom Metazoa; phylum Chordata; class Actinopteri; order Osteoglossiformes; family Mormyridae; genus Isichthys; species Isichthys henryi. The sequence continues at coordinate 12,038,423 of JAODJX010000040.1, read as the reverse complement.
TCGCAGACAGAGATCTTGGGTAATTACAGTTTGAGCTTCTTCATTAACGGAGACACATTTGGGTACGACGCTCCTAGAACCAAGCTATTTCATTGATCTTATAATACACATTTACGGTCCTTGTTTGTAAGTTTGTAGTAAGCTTATGTCAGAGTGGTTTATTCTGAGTGTTTATCCGTAAACCCCAAAGGGGTTCGGAAGGCCGGAGGCTCCCCTACAGTATAGCCCCTCCCTGCAGCTTGTCCCTGTTGTTGTCCAAGGTACTGAAAGGCTCATTCCACTTCCCGTGCCTGATCCTCCTCTGGGGATGTAACACTGTTTTGTGTACATAACTCATCCACTGCTGATGGTTTATATACGGTGTTTGTAAACATATGCGGATTAGGTATCGATATCTTTGTGGGGACTCTCCATTCATCTCTATGAGAAATACCCTAATCCCAAAAATGAAAACCTTAACCCCTGCCCAGCCCTAACCTTAACCATAAGTAACCAAACAAAGTACAAGGCTTTTGACAATTTTAGTTTTTTGATTGCAGTCACAGATTTTTATAAAACTGAGTTTCCCATTGTGGGTACCGAAAAAATGCTCCCCACAATGTTAAAATAATAGGTTTTTATCACATTATGGGGATATTTGGTCGTCAAAAAGCTTATTACTCTCCACTGGTTTTGTGGTTTAAGTGACAGGGGACATGATTGTGGACATGACACCGGGGGCACGTTGTGTTGTACAGGCAATGCACTAGACTTGCATGTGTCACCCAAGGCACTTCCTTTTCCTCCCCGACATCCCTTCCTGTTCCTCACTCACTGCATGCTTCCTATTCGTCACAGTCTCTCTCTCTCTCTCTCTCTCTCTCTCTCTCTCT
>JAODJX010000040.1:11992856-12013028 GCA_026776945.1 Isichthys henryi | reverse complement strand
AATGCGGCTACCTGTACCGAACACACGTGTAAATGGTGTAATAATTCAGAGAATAAGTTTGTGGTGTTATTGTTGATAATTGAAATAGTTATCATTACTGATTTAGCGAGCTATGACAAGGTTAACTTGGTTACCTTAAGTGTAATTATTCGGATCTGTATTTATGCAGCTAAAGGTAATATATCTACAAAGTAGTTTCAGAAGTCAGATTAAACTCAATAAGCCTGGTCGTTTGAAAGTTGGCTACCGGATCTTGAATGCCTGCTGTTATGTGTTTGCTAAACACTTTGAGTGTCACCCATTCATGCTCTTTTCCTCTTCAGTTATTGTAGATTTGCTGTTCTGTCCCAACTAAATTACAGCAGAAGTTAATTAATATATAACATATAATTAGGGCTGCACTGGCCATCTGGCCGACACAGTGCAGAGCTGGTGCTGTATCCCGGCCCTGGGTCTCTCAGCTGGATATTGCACTTGTGCTTCTTCTAAACATATACTGGTTCTCATGAATACTTCTTGCTTTCTGCAATTGCACTCAGGTTTATATGAACAAAGATGACATCCCAGTGCTGAAGACAGACTGTGTGCTCTGTTACTATAGCAGCAATGCACGCTCCATCGTGGGCATCAGTCCGCCCTTTCAGGTGAGTCCAGGTATGGGCTGTTTGTGCACATATTCACACTGTGAGTCGACACTGGACTTTGCACATTAAGAAATCTGTTTGCTGCAGTAGTATGAGCCAAGGTGCTTGTTTCAGGTACGCGAGTCTGTGATGGTCATCGAGGAGGACTTGGCACCCATGATAGCCAATGGGAGGGACGGGAATGCTGCCAGCTGAGGCTGCGCCTGCATATACCACCAATCAGCATCCTCGACCCTGGAACGGACAGCTGAGCCACACCCCTCCATTTGCCACACCCACTGTCTGCCTTTATTGGTGCCCTAGGAGTCTCTAGAACTACTATGTTCCAACAGACATCTTTTAGTTGCAATTTATTTTTTTAATCATTATACTTGCAATGATAGTCAATTAAGTAGCTCACAATTTCACATTAATATTATGCTGTTATATTTTTTTACACAAACTTACATTTGGGAATGATATTCTCAGTGGTACAACAGGAGAAGCCTCTTGGGATTTGAATCAACAGCAAGCATGTCTGGTTCCTTAATCACTGCACTGCATCTTAATGAGAAACAAGCCTCAAGTCCATAAATGAGAGAGAAGGGTATGTGTGTGTTCAGCACCCACATCCATCAGCTTATCTGTCACTGACCTCAGAGGTGTGAAAGATGTGCAGAGAAAAATTGGCTGTTGCAGGGAGACATTTTCAGGCTTTTTGAATCCCAGTTTAATTATAATCATAAGTTTCTATTCCCACATAACAAATGAATATCTGTAAATGAAAATGAAAGTTAATATTACAAAACTGGCTTCTAATGATTAAAATTTGCATATATGTTACATTTTATATGTTTTACGCTCATATTATTGACTGTACAAGTCAGTTGCTTCATTGTGTCAGTACATTTCCGTGTTTGTCAAATCAAATCAAAGTTTATTTGTCAGAAATACAACAGTATGGTAAAGCGCGGTAGCAAAACATTTTTTTTTGCTTACTATGATTTAAAAATGTAGTTACACTGCACATGTGCGAAATCTCAGTTTAATGTCAGTGTGAACATGCAGAAAATGCTGTTTGTGTTGGGACATTAAATACAAGCTGTGCCACAGCCAAGATAATGGAAGTGTTTTCTTTTCAGGTGTAAAATAGAGCTTTGATTCTTGTTATTCCAATGTCCAAGATGCCAGAAGTGTTTCTTTGGATAAAACCATGTGTTGTTTGTTATATGTGTTCATTAGATAATCTTAACAATAATGGTAGCCTCAGAATCGTGCAGATACTTTGTATTAGGAGCCAGGGTTTTTACATCAACCACTGCAGGGCCCTCAGCGTGATGATGTGCTTAGCGTTGATCTGACAATCACTGGTTAATTTAAATGTTGCTTTTCCTGTTAAATTGATTTATTACCATTTTATTGTGTCTGTGTCACAAAGGAAAATTTTTGAAAATACATAAATGAATAGTCAATGCAAATGTTTATTATTGCATTATGATTTTTATTAAACGTCATCTTATTAAACTTAAAAATAGTTTAGTTCTTTTTATTTTCCTACTTTAGTGGTAATGCATTATTTTTTTTATAGTTCTATTTTAATTCTTTACGATGTGTTATTATTGGTAAATAATATGCTGCTTATGGTATGTGTGTGTGAATGTTTCCCAATTCAGTCCTAAGGGACTCTTAGACAGTCCATGTTTTTGCCCTATCAGGGAGAAAAAAAGGGGACTGGCTAGGGCCCCCTGAGGACTGGGTTGAGAAAGACTGATCTATTGGGGCAGACTCCAGGATCTCATGACCTGGAACTGGGTGAGGAGATGGAAGATGGATGGGACTAGACTATAAATGAGGAAGGGTTTTTGCTGACTGTGGGATAATGGATGGCACTGTTACCTTGCACCTCCAGGGTCGGGGCTTTGAATCCTACCTCTGTGCTGTGTGTGTGGAGTACGATTGTTATATGTTGTACCTGTGTAATGCATGTTTCTTCCAGATACTCCAGTTTTTTCCTACAGTCCAATGGCAGGTAGTTCAGGTTGTATCTCTGATTTGCCTCTGATGACTTATTGTGTAAGTGCCCTATGATTCACCAGCATCCTGTCCAGGCTGTACTCCAGCCTTGTGTGCTGTCCTTCCTGGCGTAGGTTCTAGGCAGTTGGAAGTCAGATGGCTTTATTGTCGATAGTTAAATTACGCCATATCTTGGAAATTCGTAGCTGCTGCAAGCTTTTTATTGCCATTGTCTGCAAATATCACTCGGAATATTACATGATATGCAGAATCTTTTTCTGTAGTTGTTGGTTGTAGTACAATAGAGCTTTCTTTTTCACAAGGGGGCACGTCCTATTCACGTATATTGAAAACTAGAACCACCACTAGACGGCAGTATGTTACACTTTTTTGGCGCTTTTTATTATCGTCATTGCGACGCAAAAGGATCGCGTCCTTTCAACACATTTTACACGTGTGGTTTTTGACAACTTAGAAGGTACGAGGAGGTATCCTCTTTCCAAGCTGTTTCACTTTAGTAATAATCGCTGTTGTTCATGTTACTATTGTTGTTTAAGTTTTAATAATGTATTATGTTAGCAAACCGTATGGCTTGGTAATCTAGTCCTTCAACCGGCATTTTACGGAGTACTCGTATTGATTTTACATTGTTTATGCTCACTGATTGTTTACTAGTTTTATTCTTGCAGTAGACTCGCTACAATATCTAATATTTCAGGAGACGTTTTTCGTAACAACCTAATATCCTGTAACGTAAACCAGATGGGTTCTCTTATGTTATTGAACCGGTGACCTTACATTAATGATTGATATTCTTAAAATAATGTGTATTTGGTAACTAACAGTATCAGAATGAATTAACAGACCGCCGCAGAAAAACACTTTCTTTGTTTAGCTGTTTTTAAAGTTTTCATTCGGTTTATTGTTAATTAAATTAAATGCATCTGAAAACGTATCCAAACCTCCCTCTAGTAAAGAACATTCCCATCTCATAGCTGAGTATCGGACGTTTCCCTGGCGAAGATGAGCGGCGACGCGGAGCGTCTCTTGATCCAGTTCCAGGACGAGGCGGGCGAGATCCTCGGCTCTCCCTTCGATGTGCCCCTGGACATCACCACGGACAAGCTGCAACTAGTCTGCAATGCACTGCTGCAAAAGGTGCATATGCATATGGGTGGCATACAATAGGGGAGCTGTATTAATAGTGCTCCTCTTACTTCTGCATATTGGTTTTCGCCGTGCAGAAAAACCAAAGCCTTATGTTATACAGCAACAATCAGGTGACGTATTCTTTGTACATCTGAATCGGGTGTTAATTAGCACCTCTGTCCACAGGAAGAGCCGGTGCCTCTAGCTTTCTTCGTGAACGATGCAGAGGTGCTCTCATCCCTCGGCGCCTGCGTGCAGACATTGGGTGTGGACACGGAGCGGGTCCTGCCGGTGGTGTACCAGCCCCAGGCCGTGTTCCGGGTGCGCGCAGTGGCCCGCTGTACGAGCTCGCTGCCGGGCCACACGGAGGCTGTCATTTCGGTGTCCTTTAGCCCCACTGGAAAGTGAGTAAGGGGGAAGTGCAGGATTGCGATTTACAGATCCTGTGGATGTTTTTTTTAGCAGGGTAGCGGCGATTAGACGAGAAACTCGTCGTGGATTTTAATTGTCGCCTTTTACTGAAAAACTAGGTCATATTTACCAAAAGGATGCAATACATTACAGTAAGCCTTATACACTACAGTGTCACATCTGATGGCTCTCTGCAATTGAATTATATCTAGCAGCTGGCTAATGTTATCTAATACGGTATGGGCTACTTAAATTTGTTATTTCAAGTTAAAACAGATTAGTCGATTAATCGGAATGAAGGCAACTAACACACTGTCACAGGGTAGCCAACTTTGGTCAGTTGGCTGGTGTAAGATTTTAAATCCGAGTCTGCACGCACAAAATCTGCAAACATATTTACTTGTATATAAGTTTTATTACCTTGTAAATAGTCTGTAGGGTTTGCAAAGTACCCAACACTTTTGATGTAGCTAATTGTGGGTTCATAATGAATTAATATAAATTTGCCGTAAGATTTCTTGCATGCCTGAGAGTCTGAAAGCAGAAGTGTCATGCCAGATGCGTGAGAGCTGCCAGCTCTGTTGTGAGTTGCAGATACACAGCCAGTTCTTAAGGAGCGAGAGAACACAATGCCTGCTATTGACAGGTACCTGGCCAGTGGTTCAGGGGACACAACGGTTCGCTTTTGGGATCTGACAACTGAAACGCCTCACCACACTGCCAGAGGTTTGTTCAAAGCCTGAGGGACAGGGGGGGAGATCACTGAATCGAAGTGACATGCTGGTGCTTCTCGCAGGACACTCACACTGGGTGCTGTCCATCTGTTGGTCACCGGACGGCAAGAAACTGGCCTCTGGCTGCAAGAACAGCCAGGTGAGTGAGATTTATACTCTACTGAATAGTCAAGAGTGGAGACTGATCTTTAGTGTTGCACTAAGCAGATCCTAATGCAAACACATAAACAAATGCAAGCAATTTTGTGCTACAAATGTCCTGTTTCTGCTGTGACTGTTGTCTAATCTCACACTATATCGCTCTTAACAAATCGGCCAGTGAATCCTAAATTACCCAGCTGGTGTCTGCTCTGCTCCCCTCAGATCTTCCTGTGGGACCCTGCCACAGGGCAGCAGGTAGGAAGGACTCTTACGGGACACACGAAGTGGATCACCTGGCTGTGCTGGGAACCGCTACACCTGTGAGATCCCGTCTCAGGGTCGCTTTGGCCCCTATACTTTCCTGAATTGCTCTCCTCCTTCACAAAGTCTGTTGTTTCCTGCACAGTAAGTCCGTCTCGTCTCTCGCGTCCCAGAAACCCAGAGTGCCGCTACCTGGCCAGCTCTTCAAAGGACTGCTCAGTGCGAATCTGGGACACGGTCCTCGGCCACTGTGATAAGATCCTGACGGGCCACACCCAGTCGGTCACCTGCGTGAAGTGGGGGGGCGACGGCCTGCTGTACACGTCCTCCCAGGACAGGACGATCAAAGTGTGGCGAGCCAAAGATGTAGGAGCCTGACCTTGTGTGTTTGGTGTGCTTGATGGTGACTTGCTTAGCCTTGGATTGCTTGATGATGTCATTCGCATTATCCAGGCTTTTAAATACTGAGTGTTTATATCAGTGTTGTCATTGCTGGGGATCCAACTGATGCATCCTTGATACTTGCGGCGGGACAAGAACAACATCCAGGGATCTTTACTGTTCTCCGTACTTCTGTTCTTGAGTATTGGAACTGGTTTTCAGCAATGGAAGAGAACGTCAAATTAGTACACGAGAGCACAAGAACGGTCAAGAGAGCATATCGATAAACGCCCACCATCTTGCTGTATCTTTCAGGGCATACAGTGTCGTACTTTACAAGGCCACGCACACTGGGTTAACACTCTGGCCCTCAGTACAGACTACGCCCTACGTACAGGGGCGTTCGAGCCTGCCACTGCAACTGTGAACCCCCAGGATATTAGTGGATCGTGTAAGTTTTGCCCCCTTGTGAAAAAAGCTAGCATTTGATTACAATTCACATGTGTTTGCTCTGAAACATGAATGTCGGACATGTTGCAAAGTGTATTCTGCATTTTGTGTGTTAATTTGCTTTGTCGTGTCTATATTTTTCTTCTGCAGTAGAGGAGGTGAAGGACAAAGCCTTAGAGATATATAACAAAGTGAAGGTAAGGGTGTGCATCCCAGGCAGCGTTGTTATACTTTGTTGTTTTTTAAGTTTTTATTTTTACATAATTTTCAGTTTATCTGTTTTGTTTTGTCACGTTCTGAGTTTTCGGTTGAGTTATCAACCGACCCGTTCGAGGTCCCAATCGGTACAGTTGAATGCGTCTCGACCCATACAAGTTTAGGCGGGAACGGTCGAGTTCCAGGATATGGGGCAAGGTACAAGTTGGAAAAATATTCAACAGACCTGTCGACGTGCGTGTTGGTCGAGTTAAGAGGCATTCAGGTTCCAAGAATCTACATTTTAAGTCAATAATTTTACTTCAACTGAAAGTTGCAAAGCTGTTTTCTGTGTCTGATCTTTAGAGAATCCTACACAATTACACATTATATACTAATGTCCTCAAAATGGGCAAATTGTGTTCTCATGGTAACGTATTAATGGTAATTAAAGAAACAATTCCTAACTTTATCTAAATTTTTTTTATTTATTTTCAGTTCCAGAATTTTATAATTTTCCTTTAGTTATAGTGCTTTGATTTTTGTTTTGCCTCTTATTGTATTTTAGTTTACAAAACTGTTTTCTCATACTTTTAGTATTCGTTAATGTTCCTGCTCTTCCCAGGGCCAGGGCCCAGAGCGACTCGTATCTGGCTCTGATGACTTCACACTGTACCTGTGGAGCCCGGCGGAGGACAAGAAGCCAGTGGCACGGATGACGGGGCACCACGCCCTCGTCAACCAGGTGCTCTTCTCTCCCGACACCCGTCTGCTGGCCAGCGCCTCCTTCGACAAGTCCATCAAGATCTGGGACGGCAAGACGGGCAAGTAGGTGGCAGGGTTGCCATGGGGCCGGTGTTTTGGAAAAAAAATAGACTGAACAAAAAGGGGGGAATAATCTAGAAAGTCTGTCCCACAATCAGTTGAATTTGTTGAAACAAAAAAAGTGACAAATGTTCAAGATATCGATATCAGTCCAATGTCAGTCTTGCACTAGAACTGAAGACATAATTACTAAAATAATGTAGATGATTCGGCAATAGCTCAGAGGTTAGCAGATTGTCGTGGAATTTGACAAAAATATGTTAATGGTATCAGTCAAAATTGCCACGGCGGTGCACCCATCCCTGCTGCCACCATGACCAACATGTCGGCACCCCCAGGTACCTCACCTCTCTGCGGGGCCACGTGGGCTCGGTGTACCAGGTGGCCTGGTCGGCGGACAGCCGCCTCCTGGTGAGCGGCAGCAGCGACAGCACCCTGAAGGTGTGGGACATCAAGACGGGCAAGCTGAGCGTGGACCTGCCTGGCCATGCTGATGAGGTGAGAGGGTACCTGGGGGATTAACACCGTCTGCCATGGCAACCCGTGGAACATTTTATCACGGCATACTGTGTGTTTCATAAACGCACACAGGTGTTTGCAGTCGACTGGAGTCCAGACGGACAGCGGGTTGCCAGTGGGGGAAAGGACAAGTGTCTGCGGATGTGAGTCTCACCACGTCTCCTGTGTGTTTTGACAACCGGTGTGACGGCCGGACTGACACTCTGCTTTTCTTCCTCATACTCTCTCAGCTGGAGGAGGTAGCTGTTTTCACTGTGAGCTGGGCTGTCGCTTTGGCCTTCTGCCAGCCAGGAGGTGGAAAGAAAGCCTTAACCAGACTGTTTACCCACAATCCACTGCTCTACTCATGGTGGTCCAGTGCTGCAGTGCTGTCAAAGGCCAGGAAGCATTGTCTTGTGGTGTGCAGGAATGTATAGAGGCTTATTTTAGTACGCTTGTACTAATGTCACATGTCCCGTTCCACTTCAGCACAGAGATGCTGAAACATGTACATGACATTAAGCTATCAGATAATAAATGTTACCAACTGATGTAAATGTCCCCCTTTTGCTGGGTTGTTGGACCGAACTACAACAGACTGAGGACAGAAAAACAAAAGGGAGCTCAGTTTATTAATAAATATTTAATCTTGTTCTAAAATCCCACCCCAGAACCAAATTTAACTGGTGACACGTAGGAGGGATGTGAGAGACGGAAGCAAGTTATGGGACACATTGTGGCATTTTGTGGTAAAAACCATCGCGAAACAAGGCGTAGAAAAACAGTCCCTGCTTTTGGCACGTCTGGACAGCCGAGCCAGTAGAGGGCACCAGTTCACCTTGAGTGTGACAATGCTGGCCACCAAAGGCTTTGGATGTCTAGTGCAGTGGGTATATTACCCCACATCAGTACTTAAGAGCACTGGGCACGATTCTACACAACATGAAGACCCACCCCCCCCAATGAAAATGGCAGCATAAGCAGGAATGTAAATGTTACAGTGCGAAAATGGCATCGGCTGAAGCAAACAAAATTTCGTACAATGGGGATATAGATCTAACAGTATGTCAGCCACAAAATAATCAAAGTGCTCAGCCGGATTGGAGCAGTAGTGATTCTGAGCCATCTCTACTGAACATGGCTCTCTCCAGGTTTAGGTACCGGTTTGTACGTAACAGCAGTATTTTAAATCCTAGCCTCTAGCCTGAGATCGGCTCCGCTTTTCCCAGCGCTCCCTAAGCTGATAAATTCAGCGCTAATAGCTAATTTAGCTCGATTAGTGAAATTATTTCAATTGCTCCTTGTGATTAAGTGCTAATGTAGAAAGATGCTGTTTATACACCTCAGGCCACGAGAACCAAGAGAGACTAAAACTTTAGGGTGATTATGAAACAATAATTCAAAAATAAACTTGGTGAAAGGCCATTCCCATAATCCTGCTCCCAACGTAAAGCAAAATGACTCGGCTCTAAGGTAAGAATACAGGTCTGTACACTAATTAGCATCAACCTGGCTCGTGTTAATATGACCGGCAACCTTGTTAAACAAACGACTATCCTACAGCAAGGCAGTAAACTCTGAAGAAACAGTAGTGCGCTGCTGGTATTCACACCCTTTGACACGTCGTCTGCACTGGACCAAAGCCCGACCAATCAAGAGTTACCAGATCAAAATACGAGTTTACAAAAAAAAAACTAAAGTGTGTCATAACCTAGAATTACATCCCTTTGTTGAACAGTAGAAAAAAAAAAATCTTGTGCGTTAGAAGCTTGTGAGTATAGCCTGCATTTCTACGTCTACTCCATCCCTCTGTCTCCGCGTCCTTCAGTCTGTTTTCCAGACGTCGTTGAGCATCTTGACGACTTCCTCATAGATGACGAAGACGATGGCCACGTCCAGGCACACTCGGCCCAGTCGTGGGACTGTGCCCTTGTAGAACCTACAGGGCAGCGACAGGAGCTGTGTGAAGGTGGTGGTAAAGTCACAGGACGGGGAACAGATCACGGGTTATACAGGTGTACTGTGCTCACAGAAGGTCTTAGAAATATTTCAAAATTTATTCATTTGTTTGCAAAAAACATGACATTAGAAACAACCGATAGTTTCAAGTAAAACTAATTTCATTTATAGTAGCAATAAATTGAAGTCGGCCTCCCTGCTGAGACTGCTGCCCCCGCGACCCTACCTCGGATTAAGCGGGAGATGATGGATGGATGGAAATTGAAACCCAAATTATAGTTCTAAAGGAGATGTTCAGAGTTAAAAAGCTCATTTACAAACAGTTTCACTGGGTGCTTTTTAATTAGTAACATCTTTGCAGCAACATAAAACACCAAACATTCGTGTTTAGTATCCCTATGGGAGCCAATGAATAGAATTGCAATTAATATAAAAACTGCAAGAACAGAACTGAATGAGTCAGTCATAAAAAAAAAAATGACCACAATAAAAATAAAACGTGCTGAAACATTACTTGTCAATTGACCTTTGTTAGGAAGCCAATAAATTTGCAAATTTTTTAGAGAATTAAAACAAGCGTCGCAAGACTTCCTGTGAACACTGTTGGCTTTGAATAGCCTTTGACGTTAGCATGCTAAGTATGGAATTCCAGTTAGTCACAGCATGCTACTTTTACTGCCCATGCAGATGCTTTAGGTAGGAGCTACATCACAGGGGAGGGCGGGGGGGGAGACAGACACTCACGCTTGAGGACCTTCGTTGCGCAGGATCTGAAAGGCACAGTCAACGGTGTTACGGTAGCGGTGAGCCTCCAAGCCCTGAAATGGAGAGCGGCTTCAGACACACATCAGCTAATGCAGAAAAAGGCATAAAAGCACCCAGATTAGTCTGTGACTGGCGCCCTCTTTAGGGGACAGACCTGCATCCTTGTCTTCACCACATCAAGAGGTGTGTTCCCAAAAACACTGGCAGCCCCCGCCAGCGCCCCAAATGCCGCCGTCACCACTGGGTGCATTTCACGCCGGGGATCATCGCCTGGGGGGCAGTAGGCAGGGTGACACTCCGTAACAAAAAAAAAATGTCCCGTTGATCTTCACTCACACACTTAAAGATCATGTCATTCAGTAAACCCAGCGTTTCCCAATCCGGTGCTTGGGGACCCGCAGACAGTCCATGTTTTTGCTCCCTCCCTTTTGCTCCAGTAGAGTTGGGTGGGAGCAAAAACATGGACCATCTGGGAGGGAGCAAAAACCTGGACTGTCTGAGGCTGTCCAAAGACCGGGTTTTAAAACACCAAGTAAACCTATGTGAACTTCTAAAAAATTATGCAACAGGCTAATAATATGACTTCAAAAAAAACGTTCAGATCATAGTTCCTTACCTGCGCCCCCAGCTCCCCATGTTTAGAGGTCTGTCTTCCCATCAGAGTGGTCTAAAACTTGTTTGTGCTTGAATCTCTTACAGGAAGTGCCGGGTCCCATCCTCCGTCCTTGGCCCACTCACCTTTGTACCAGTTCCGGAGTGAGGTCATCACGTAGAATCGAATAGCCTGGTTGGAACCCTGTTTCAGCACAGTGGCAGTCAGGCCCTGGTAGGTTCCACGCACCCCTGCACACAAACAAATCAAAACAAATAAGTTCAAGAGCTGCCTGTACAGGTGACCTGCTGAGAACAGAACCCACAACCTTCAGGCTGAAAGTTCAACTCATACATACATAATTAAAATATGTACCGGTAACCGACACCAACAGATCGGGGCTGTATGAATAAATTAAAACTCAAAACAAGGATCCGGTTCTCAGATATGATGAAATGTCATTAATATGAAACAGGACATCAGTACTCGTGCTGCTGAAATTCATCGCTCTGACGTACCCCTACAAAGAATCTGAAGGATAAGCAGGTAGGGAGCACCCCTCTTACCCTGGTCCCTGATGATCTCTCGTACCCCATGGAAAAACCCTCTGTAACGAGGCTGCAGAGAGCACTGATCATGAATGAGCTTCACCTAAAACAGACAAAAAAAATGCAGAAGCGATTAATTTACTGTCATTATTAGAATTATAGGTCTGTATCATGCTTTGGGGGTGATGCGTTTCGGACACCTAGGTGAGCTGAGGAGCAGAGCAATGAACTGATCTCCACTGAACACATGAGGCATGGACCAGGATGACCCAGATGAAGGGTCTGGGTTTGCAGGGAATTTTTGGCTGGAGCTTCCAAGTTGTAAAATCTTACGTTGCCAAAGAAAATGATGTTTACGTGATATTCATATGTTGGTGTAAAACTTACTTTATGTCTGTCAAACTGTATCAGCATAGCCACTTCAAAACCACCCCAGTGTTTGCAGCAACCATCCAATACACCGATATACTTGTAAATTCGACCACTTGCACACCTTACTTGGCCAATCAATACTTCAACGAGTCACTTAACTATTCAAAACTAATTAGTTAAGTGAGCTGGTGGTGAAATTTAAAGTGATACACTGAATGACTGGGGTGCCCCTGAGGATAGTTTTGGGAACCAAAGCGATGTTCATCTAGCCGTCCAACAAGACATCAGTAACTTTTTGGAGAACAGAAGATATTCTTACTAGTTTTTATTGAGTTACTCTTTATTTGCACAAGTTTTAATGTTAGTGTTTCTTTCTGAGGAAATACGTTTAACTTTTTGCACTATAGTTTAAATCTGGACCCATGTGCCAAATAAGGCTGGGGACAATGTTTTAGGCATTGATTACTGCAGCAGCTGCAGAGAGACGTGGCCAGAGAGCAGCTGGACAGAAGCTCTCATGGTGAAGGAGGTCTTCAGGGTGAAGCTTCTATAGATGGAGCAACAGGACTATGGAATACTGGGTCTGCTGCTGTGTGCTAACGGGTCCCTGTATGAATGCAGCAGGAGTCATGTCTGCATACTTGGCACAAAATCAATGTCATCTAGAGTCAGTGTTGACCTCTGGCTGTGTTGCTTCATGTCTCCTGGTCCTGTTTGGGATTTTCAAGATGGCTGGAAGGCCATCTGGTACGGAAGCCTAGAGGTGACATCCATGTTATTTGTGGATGTTTTGCTTCTGCTCCTGATCCAGCCGGGGGGCCTCCAGGGGGCCTTCCTCACCTTGAGAGTTTCCATGGGGCAGACCACCAGGATGGCCTCAGCCACACCTGCCCCGAGCCCACACATCAGGCTGCGGGTGTTGTCCAGGCGGCCGTTGGCATCTCGCAGGGGGTTGCTCAGCAGCTCGAATGTGCCAAACCTGAGGAGAAGCATGAGGGCGTGGTGTGATCATGTGAGAAGACGGCCCCCACGTCTAGGGTGACCACCTAATCCATGTCAGGAGAGACACTATGAGCTACGACAGGGTGTGTAAGCTACCATTTCAATTAAATGAGCCCAGATGTCATTTAAGCACCGAGCTCTTGCTGTGTGCTGATTGGTCAGTCTCCCTTAATCATGCATGTGTCACTAATGTTAATATGAAACTGCTGGACAAGTCTTTTAATCAATGAAACAAACCAGTAAAAGTGCAAGATGAACCAAACAATTTAACCGAGCAAAGGAGCCACTCAGTTTTAAAGTAGTTAGTAAAACCGGAAGTAGCAGAATGTCCCTCCTGACATGGATTAGCGGGTCACCCTACTCATGCCTCCTAAAAAGCCAAACTCCCTCAGGTTCCATTTTATGTTTCTCTGCATCACACAGTCTGGGATTGCCTTCATTTGCGGACCCATTCATACCTGGAGGAATTAAGCCACAGTAAAAGCTCTTGGACCCAGCATTCAATATCCAGCACGATTTTAAAATATCAGTCTAAAGATTCATAATAGTAGTAATATCATTCTATTAAAATTTTACACTAAACTAAAATTAAACGAAAAAAAAAACAAAAGCATTGGGCAACACATACATTAGTTCCTCCGCACGCCTGTGGAGTGGCACGCTTTAGTCTTTCAGTTTGATTGGCCATTATTTACGTTGCAGTCTTGTGTGTGGCAGTAACACTGCAGCATGTTAAAATAATAGTACAATGATCAGTAAAAATTAGTACAAAATGGTTAAAGTAAGAAAGAAAGTATTTAGCTACAATTCAGTATTTATCAAGACTAACATTCAACCATCCAGGAATAACTATATTGCCGGATAGATGAACTTTCACTGTATATTTCCACAGTCACAGAGGACTTAAAGGTGCAGTATTACTACCACATTCACTGCTATACTCCCACAGTGACAGAGGACTTAAAGCTGCAGTATTACTACCACACTCACTGCTATACTCCCACAGTGATGAGTATTAATGCGTGTGTGTGTTTGCAAGGTTGCATACCTACCGGATGGCGGATTTGGGGATGGACCCATAAAGCAGGGAACTCAGACCTCGATAGAGCCCCCGGAGACCGTGATCCTGCACAGTTAGTCTCACACAGTCACCTGGGTGTAAGACACACCACCTTAGGACACATACACAGCAAATACACACAAAAACTAAAGTGGCAGTCGCACACCAATAGTCTAGTGTCAATAAAAACCAGGTAGTCCACCAATGATCAACTACTTGTTCTGGCCTCACCTATGCCTCTATATCTTGGAGGATTGGCTCTCTCATCCAGCTGAAGTTGTGTCTTCACATACTCTGTGGGAAAGGTTATGCAGATCTCAATGCCACCTGCAATACCACCTGCAATCACAGGAAAACCAATAAAACAGTTACTATACATTTCATTCTCCCATTGGTACAAAAAACAAACAGCCATTTATGTTTATCTGTATCACGCAGTTAGTTGAATTTGGGACCTATTCCCATGATTGTTACACATCAGTTTCACAGATTCTGATCACAAGCTGCTGAACTGTCAGCTCACTGGCAAGAGAAGACCTGGCTCAAATGACCAGGGAGGCATTCTGTCCTGCTTAAAAAATGTATAAAACGGAACAAGTTCCTCTAAGTTTTAAATACATAATTGAAAACATTTCTCATCTCATCATCATGTCTCAGTCAATTTGAATGTATGGGTATAGGGTATTTTTAATAAACCTCATACAGGAGAAGAGAGATCCTCAACAGTTCCGTAAATTCCCGCTTTGAAAGTTCGATTTCTGCCGCATCGACTCGAATATTCCGCTGCTAACGTAACTTCGATCGGATATGAGACTGTCGGCCCCGGAGAATTCCCAATCCCCAGTCCTACAGTGGGACAAACCAGCCCAGCTATATGTAAACCTGAAGCGCCTTTACACACAAACAATCAGATGGAGCTGAGATGACCACCACATTGCATGTCCTTTATCTTCAGTGCAGGGGTTTTGCTGCCATTAGCTATTCTCCTACTACAGTAAATTAAAGCAATCGGGCAACACAACATACTCAAAACTGGCGAGTAGCTGACGCCCACCCCATAATTCGCCTTTGACTTAGGAGTAAAACCCCCAAAACTCCCAAACGGGTGGTGCGTCGCTCCAGTACCTGCCAAAATCGCCTTCCCTGGGTGTGTTATCTTTTTTCCTCCGATCGCCGCGGCCGAAATCGCCCTCCTAGGGGGACCCAGACGGCTCCCACCCGGCAGACAACACCTAGACACCACCCCCGTGAACTCAGCACCCAGGCGCTTGTTCGGGTTCTGCGTGCGGAGACGCGCCGGCTCGGAGCATCCTCGCCTGGGCTCCAAGCTACTGCACGGCCCCTCTGACACAGAGAAAGGCTTCCACAAGGACGACATTATGATTTATTAGTAGCAGCTGTGTCAAGCAGCAACTGTTTCTAGCGAACAATGGCACAAATCCAAGTCGCGAGCCAACCGCGCGAGCTATAGACTGACGAAGCACAGTTCCATCCGCAGCCGCAGAAGCTCATGAATATTAAGTAAGAAAACGATGTCTTGCAACTGGAGGAATCGGCCCATGCTCGTTTGTTCTGGTATATTTGATGCGTTTCCTATTGATTAGCCCAGGCGACCAATGGTATCGCCGCACTTGCAAGAGAATCCAATGGAATCAATCCGAGGTAACCGTAACCTCACGCTCTGGTCTTTCATTGGCCAAGAACGCGCCGCCGAAATCGTTTTGATTGGCCACACGCCGGATACGCTCTCAAGTCACTGGGCGACGCAGACGTACGAGATCAACTAAAGGGCATTCTCGAAGAACAATGTAGCAGCTGGGTCATACAATCGCGTGGTGATCCTGGGCGGGGCCACGGAAGACATGGGCAAACATGATTGGCTAAGAGAAGATGGTTTGTGATTCATCGGCACGTACGATAAATCAGTCGTATAGATTATAATCACATGTAACGATCTGACTATTCTGACCCCGAAACCTATTCGAGGGGACACTGTTGTTAAAAAACAACTTCGGGCTTGATTGAGAAATAATTAATTTCTTCTGACAGCTCAGAGCATCAGATTAATCGTGCATTACACTAGGTCGTTTTTGCAATGAGCTTTGTAAAAACATTTCTCTTTTCTGAATCTTGCTTTGATTATTTTATGCATGTGTAAACGACTCTGTAGCTTGATAGCTTGACAATTCATTTAATTACAATTACTAATGTAACTACAGTGTTTAGCTGTTGTCCGATAAAGAAATAATACACCATTCACTGGCCGGTAATATAATTATTAAAGCATTTAATTAAATCTCGAATTTAATTAGACATCTGACGTTTTAAAGTAATATTCATAAGTAATTGGGAACGGCATGTTTTGTACCAGCATTAGGATGAAATCTGGGAATATTTTAATTTAAATTAAGAAAGTTAAGAATTATGTAGCGAGGTGCAATTTTTCTGTTTGTGCCCTGCGATCGGTGATATATCGTAATGAATGTTTGAGAATAATATAGTAGATGTTTCATGTGGGTAAATTGCTGTTTATCGGAAACCTTCCTAATCCATCTATTTGACATAATTCATCTTGTATTTCTGACTCATCACCATTAGGCCTATTTAAACTATTAGCAATTTTAGACGTGTTGTTTGAAGTCACTCAATTGACATTATTTCCAAGAACAACCAGCAAGAAATAAATCGTAAAAATACATCGCTTTTATTATTCTCCCTCCTAATTTGTCGCCTCTTCTGCGGCACGGTTGTGATGGAAGCAGTCACGGTTCTGGATGGCAGATGGCGCTGTGCAGAAGGGAAATAAACTCATTATGGTCCAATCCTTTATCTGGGGTGCTAAAACGAACAGCACCAGGGACCGTACACAGTAATGAATACTTTAAATCTTCATTACACATGGCAATGATTAATCAGAATTATCAGAGCTGATGTATGAACTATCAGGAAATCAATTCTATAGGTAGGCTACTTCCGTAAGATGTGCAAAGCAGAGTTGTCACAGATATCCATGCAGTGAAATTTATTCACATTTTTGACAATCAATATGGAGGTACTACTGTTTCAAAGCCCCATAAAATGCTTCTTCAGCCTGACTGGATTAATTTAGCAAGCAGTCGAAGGTCGAAGGCCAGAAGAATAAGCTATTTGAGTATGTTCAAAGAAAAATTAAATTATAAAGTTATATTTGAAGATATGGCTTGTGTTAGTCATACCAGTGATCAGTGTAAAATAATAATTTATTGTGAATGTATTGGGGTGGCATGGTGGTGCAGTGCTTATCACTGTTGCCTCACACCTGTGGGACCCAGGTTCGAGTCCCCGCCTGGGTCACATGTGTGCGGAGTTTGCATGTTCTCCCCATGTCATTGTGGGGTTTCCTCCGGGTACTCCGCTTTCCCCCCACAGTCCAAAGATATGCTGAGGCTAATTGCAGTTGCTAAATTGCCCATATAGGAGTGCATGTGAGTGAATGGTGTGTAAGTGTGCCCTGCGATGGGCTGGCTAACCCTAATCCTGCCTCATGCCCATTGCTTCCGGGATAGGCTCCGGACCCCCCGCGACCAAGTAGGATAAGCGGTTTGGAGGATGGATGTATTTATTTTTCACACATTTATTAATCCATTAGCATCGATTTAATAATTTCTGTTTATTTAAATACTTGACCAGGGCAGTTATCCACACAAGACCCACAACCGGTATCTTACATTAACATGTAACAGATAATGCAGCAGATATTTTTAATATGTGGGAGATTCGTCATTTAGTGTGTTCCACCCGGGGCAGTTACTGCTCCTTGGTAAATGTCTTCACACAGCCAGATGCACTTTTGCCTCTATTGCCTTGATGCAGTTTGCTAACTGCACAGACTTTCCAGCCCTGAAAAAGCAAACATTTTGCCTGGAATCAGACAAGAGGGATCAGATTAGCAATATCTCTGCTGTCCTTTATGAGGTGCAGTCTGAACGAGTCGAAATAGAACCCTGTATCTATCCCAAAATATTACTGAAGCTACAGTTTGGAAACAGAATAAAAACAGTACTAATATAAGGAAAAATGATTAGTTATTTTGGCTGTGATTGCCACTGTTTCATCTTTCACAGTACTGAACCTTTCACTACAGTAATTCAGTTCTATTCCCGAATTCAAAGGTACATCAGAAATTCCCCTTATATGGCCGCATAGCTTTTTCTCACACTGCAGATTCTTAAGTACTCCATCCACTGCCTGGCTGCAGTATCAAAAGCCTGAGCTGGCCAGCAGGGGGTGCTATACAGGCCCTGGCTCTGCCCACCTCGCCTCCATACTCCATGCCATACCTCATGCCATCGCAGTGTGTCTGTTGGTAGAGCCAGGTGACAGTGGGGGCACATGGCAGCTGTCTCGTCTTGCCCCCCGGCCCCCCCTCTATCCCGCGGCCCCTCATTGCCCCACAGCGGGAGAGCTGTCGAGCGGGAGGAGCACGCTATCCCAAAGTGTGGTCTGGGATCCTGCTGGTAGTGCACACGCTGACCTCTAGGGGGTGCTAGTGGAGCGTCATTCACTGACTAGGGGATGAAAAGACCGAAATTACAATTTACACTTATTTTCATTTAGCAGACATTTTTATCAAAAACAACGTACAAATTACATATAAACACAAGTAAGGCAAATAACACATTACAAACAGTGCTATCAAGGAGATGACTAGGCATTAATGTAGCTAGGGTTTGCTTCTAATGAATGCCCAGTTAGAAATGCAAGCAATATATAAGTTCAGGGATGAAAATGTCAATTAATCAGCTTCAGAAGTGTATAATGACATCGAGTTCATTAAATATCAGTCTCACTTGTTTGGCTATCCCTGTGTTCTGAAATAATCTTTTTTTGTTAGGAAAATTATTTCTCGTAAACTGAGGCTTATCTGGGGCTCGGAAGCAGAGCTAAATGGAAACATTATATTCCCCGCAGTCCCTGGTGAGTGTAGTGATGTCAGCAACTTGAGATGGCAACTATGCATACAGTTATAGTGCAACCAAGATGGTATTTTCTCCAACAGCCTTGGAAGAGTTACCAGGCTTCCTGATGGCTCATCTGGGGGAAGCGACTTCATACAGTACCAGCAGGGCACCAGTCTCTGTCCTGCAGGGGGCGCTCCAGGGTCAAAGTCAAAGAATGATAAGGGTGTTCAGCGCTTCTTATCATTTTTTGTTGTTGCTACTAAATTCTGTGCATAATTTTTTGCAAGTGGAAAACAAAAGAAAACAATGACCATTGCGTGGCACACCTGTGAACTGATGAGCAATGTGGGCTGAAGGGCCACCTGGTCGTGCTGAAAGGCATTGCGGGACATGACCAGGCCTGTTCTTAAAGTGCTGGGGCTCGTCCGGAACCTCCTTAGCCTGAAAGAGAAGCAGAGCATTAGAACAGCAAGGAGACACAGACACGGGTTACGTCCAATGGCGGCGAATAAAAGAAAGCGAGATGTAATTGGCTCTGAGCTGCTGATGCTGAGCAAAGGGCTGTGATTAGCTGTGGTGCTGACCTGGCCTTCCTGATTTGCTCCATGGAGGTCCAGGTGCTCCTGAGGAAGACAGTCTTCACAAGCAGGGTACTGCTCACATGAGCTCCCATGTGGTACTACCTCCTCACTAGACACGTGTATGTTGCTTTATGTTTTTGTTGATGTAGGGAAGAAATGCAGAAATAAAGTGTCATCAAACATCGAAGGGATCATAAGATCAGGTGGACGCTTGCCCCTTCCAGCAGAATGTCTCAGGTGACACAGACCTGAGTTAGAACCTCTGCCAGGCGTGTCTTTAAATCCTGGCAGAGAAGAGCATGCAGTTAGCCAAAGGCCTTTCTTTATCAGCTCTGCTGCACTGCCAACTTAAGTGTGCACCCCCCATCTATCCTCTGCCACTTGACACAGAATCTAACCAGTTGCTGCTCTGCTCAAGTTCCATTCCCGCCATTCGCTCTTTCTCTGTGATGTGGGGGTCATCTGTAGGCTGGGGTGAAGGAATGGATCTTCCCCCCTTAGAAATGTTAAGGTACTAACCCTAACCCTCCATCTCTGCAAACACAGGTCAGTCAGCATGTTCTCACCGGTGCCCGTAATGCTGCCCCTCCGCCCCGCCGCCCTCCGCCGTGACCGAGCTCTTCTCCATCTCTGTCTGCTACTGCCCTGCATCAACCACCCCCCCACCCCCCC
>JAODJX010000040.1:11948747-11961831 GCA_026776945.1 Isichthys henryi | reverse complement strand
CGCATACCCGGGCCTGCTCTAGTTCTGCTCTGGCTTTATTGAACTAGAACTACTTCAAAACTACTTCAAAGGTTGACAAGTGGATTTGGTAATACCTTACTGCACGTCACCAGGGTCAGTTCCTAGTACCTGGACTGAGGGGCAAAGGGGACCCCCCCCTTTCCATTCAGCAGAATGTAGCAGGAGGGCCCAAAGTTGGGGACACTTTGTTAGAGAACCCAGAATTCCTTGCTACTTCCCTGCCCGCCACTGTTGCTCTGAGCTGTTATTTGCACACTTGTGATGTTCCTTTTATCTTTTGTGAGTCTGACCGTTCTTCTCTGAACGCTCATTTTCAGCAACAGAACTGCCACTGACTGGACGTTTTTTGTTTATCGCGCTGATTTTATAAACCCTACACACTCTAATACAGGAAAGTACCAAGAGGGAGGCTGTTTCTGAGCAAGTCTGGCACCAGCTAATCACACCACATTCATAATCTCTTAGATCACATCTTAGCCAGTATAATGGTTAGCCAAACTACAGATAAATATCCCGGCTCTGTCTGTGAGCTGTATGTGGTCAGTTGCAGTCACACGAGTCTATGTTTGGAAGAGCTGGCTAGTTGGTTTACTTAAACTACAGCCTTGGAAAAAAATTAAGAGACCGCAACACAATTTTGAGTTTCACTCATTTCTCAGTTTATGGGTGAGCATCTGTGGATTATTTATTTATTTATTTGCAAACTGCAGCCTGGCTCTTCCCTGCTTCTCTTTAATGAAGGGCTTCTTCCTTTCTTTATGGGACTTCAGTCCAGCTTCTAGAAGCCTGATATGAACTGTCCTAGCAGTGCACTTCCCACCTGCACTTAATGTTTCCCATTCCTTTTGAAGGTCACATGATGTCATCCTCCGATTTACAAGGCACTGCCGGATAAGCTGATAGTCACCTCTGGCGTTAGAAAGTCGCTTCTATCCTCTGTCTGGCTGGTTTCTGGTCATTCCCAGTTTCTCCTGCTTCTCCATGTTCTTGTGTTCTGCTGTCTTAGAACCTTTGGGCCTGGAAGCAACATGCTGCTCAGTGTAGCCTTTTAGCAGCAGAACCGCAATTAAACACGGATTCAAAAATGCAGATTTGTTTAAAAATATAGAATGACCTGTTGTTCGGTCTGATCTGTCTTGTTCTCTGCAAATTACGCCCATGTGATTATGTGTGTATGTGCATGTGTGTTATATTCTTGTGGGTATGGAGGGGGGGAGCTGTTCTGACACTGGCTGACATGCGTATAGGATGAGGAAGGGCAAATGTGCATCGTTTCGCATGAAATATGTCAGTGTGCAGTGCGGCACATGGGGGTGGGGGGGGAGTGGATGGCTGTAGAATGATGGAGAGCATAAATGCCACTGCCTCTTGCTGACGCTACCCATACCAATCAACGGCACACTGCAGCTCGCGGAGTGATAAACGTCTGGCATGGAGGATCCCTCTGAAACAGGGGGGATGGAGGGACAAGATCTGAGAGAGGTGTGGCAGTGCATCTGTGTGTGTCGATGTGTCTATCTTTCTGTGTGTGTGTGTGTGTGTGTGTGTGTGAGACTGTGTCTGCAGGTATCTATGTGTCAGTGTGTGCGTCTAACTGTCTAACTGTGTGTGTGTCTGTGTGTGTGTCTGTGTGCTGTTTGCTGGTTGGGAATGGAGTTTATTTCAGGGAGGTACAAGTTTGTCAGCCAAGAAGGGTAGGGGGTAAAGACGGTCGTGGGTGGACTTGTGATGCCTGGTAGTGACATTAAATTGGAAGTGAGTGAAATGTTTCTTGTACACTAACTGGACTGTTTTTTGTGTTTGCAGACATGTGTCTGTACTCTTTTACACAAGCATGTGTTTGCAGGGGATAAAGACGATCCGTTGTTTCAGCCGTGTGCGAACACTCAAATGGTGTCACCGTTATCGCTGAAACAGATCTTTCTAAAAAACAGTTTCAGCTCTGTAACTCAGAATTTGGGTGCAAACCACCAATGAGCTGTAAATCACGCACTTCTGTGTGTCTATGTGTGTGTGTGGGGGGGGCATTTATAGCTATTCCCCCCACTGAGGAGTGATCGAGTGGAACTCATGCCGTCGTAGTTAGGTTACTGCGCCCACACGTGCCTCGGAGCCCCCCGTGGGTCTCAAGGTGGCAGTGGGGGCCGTGCAGTCGCTTCGCACAAGGTCACGCTTCACTCACAGGGTGTGAACTTCACTGAGGAGATGGTGGGAAACGGGGTAGTTCTGCAGAGCCGAAGCTTAATGCCAGGGGCAAGAACAGTGAGCCATGTGTGAAACGTGTGCATGTATGATGTACAGTGTATAAATCGCAAATCAGTAGAGATGCTAATATGCAGGTATGTAAAACCATAATATGTTTATTTAGTTTACTTTGTGCTGATGTTTATTTCATGACTCAGAAACTGTTGGAAGGTCTCATGAAGGGCCTTATGAAGAATGTACTACTGTGGCCTGTAAGGAAAGCGCCCCCATATGGTGGGGCATTAATGGCTCAGAACTGAGAACCAGACTGTAACCCCCTCTCTGTTTTCATCTCCCACTCTTTTGCTTACCAGTCTGCAGAGTTCTTCATCGGCGTGGAGAGGATGGAGGTAGGTGTTTTTTGGCACGTTCTCGCACAGGCCAGATTGGCATACTTTAAACCAGTGTTTCTCAACCCGGTCCTCGAGGAACCCCAGACAGTCCACATTTTTGCTCCATCCCAGCTTCCAGCCAATCAGGAATGCCAAATACTTGGTACAGGTGTGCTGGGAGCTGGGAGGATGTAAGTACGCATGGAAATATAGGAGAAAGGACAGGGATCAGAATTCCATAGATCATATAGGCAGCAGCATTTTCATGGTGATTTAATGAGATATTTCATCAAATCTGCTGTATGGGGTATGCTAGACCAGTCAGTCAACACTGTAGCATGTGGGGTCTGTGTACATTGCATACAGGTGCACAGATGAACCACAAACCACTACAAGTGTCACAACTGTACAGTGTGTGCGTGTCACATCAGTTAAATACGACCCCAGATCCGATCAGGCACAGGTAAGGAAACTTGTTTTGGAAGCTAATTTTATTTTGGAGAAAGATAGAGGCTGAAGGGTGATCCTTTAATACAACTGTTAGTTTCTTTTTCACTGCCTCTGGGCATTTTCACTGCATCTGAGAGCCATGAATATTATAGTGTAGAAACCGAAAGTGAAAGGGCAAAAGTGTCAGACGATTTCAGCAACCTAGAAGTTCCAGAACATTTCTAAACCCCCTGACCTGGTGCATCTTCTGCTCACTTGATGAGCTGACTGGCTGAGCGGCCCTCGTTTTGAAGGTGTAATGAGCTGTTCCTGGGCTGGCTGGCCATCTTCCCATACGCATACTGACTGGTGGAACCCAGTCTAAGTTTCCTGGGTACATCCATTGCTTTATTTATTTAGTCATTCATGTATTGAACTTTTGGTTTATTCATTATTTAATTTATTCCACTGGCATGTAATGCTGTTTGTAATTCAGATCTCAGGCTGGTTATTTCTGTCTTATGAAGATTTGGAGTATAGTTAATGTGCCTTTATTTACACAAAAATGCTCTGAGGGCAGAACAAAAAATGATTGGTTCGGAAACATGACCAATTGGATTGCAGAGGAGGTGGGCCCAAGCAACTAGAGGAGGCGGGACCAAGACATCTGATTGGTCTGTCATTCTGTCCTCAGAATATTTTTGTGTAAGTAAAACTCCCATGGCCTTCTGGGATGCTCATGTATTGCAGAGGTTTATGGGCACTTCAGTAAAATATGCTTGCCATAGGAGAATGTCTTAAGGGACTGTGGGATTTCATGACAGGGCTCTTTGCATGGTAGAACGTGCATGTGCGTGTCTTTCTGAGTAGCTGTATACTGGACTGTGTGTGTGCGTGCTTGCGTATATATACACTGCGATTGCCCACACATTAGTGTATGTTTATGTATATGTCAGCAGGTGTGTGGGTGTGTGTTTGCATGCTAATGGGTAGATAAGGTGACGCAGAGCTGCATCTCACTGTCTCACTGTCCCCCCCTGCAGGACAGTCCTGTCATTCACCCCAGCATAGAAGAGGTGAGTCAGCTAAACTCTCCCACGCCCCCACACATCTCTGCCTGCAGTCCTACCAGCTGGTGCACTTACTACCCACCACACAACACAACATTCCTTCGCCCTCAAAGCTGGCATCAACCTTTATAAAAGCGTCCATGTATTCTACTCTTACACGCTTTGTCATATTTACTCATGCCATTGCCGTCTAATGAAGGTGACATTACAACCTACAGCATGTTACCATTGATTTGTGTGTGTAGATTCCACATGAATCTTTTATATCCTACAATTCCACAAAGATTTTTACATTAGACATTACATTAAGTGTGCCTTCCACAAGCATTATCACTTCGTTGCCAATCACACCATTTTTGCCATTGTTAATAACCATTATTTATCACTCTGATATTTGTTTATGTATTCGCTCATTCATGCTGCGTGCAACTTCGCTGCTTCCATCATTGCCTAAACTTTCAACTGGCATACCTTGATACCTTCTTTTGCTTCTCTGGTCCTGTCCACCTTTGCACTTTATGCATATACAGTAAAACCTCGGATTGCGAGAATAATTCGTTCCAGAAACCTGCTCGTAATCCAAAGCACTCATATATCAAAGCGAATTGTCCAATTAGCAATAATGGAACGTTCCACAACCCAAAAATAGTCATATAAAAATGATTAATACAAAATATAAAGTAAAAATACATAAAACAAATTAAGCCACACTTTACATTTGAAAAGAATCGTGGATGGTGTGAGGGAGACGAGAGAGAGGAGAAGAGGAGGGTTATTTTGCAGGACCACTTTCACTGTTGGCTCACTGGAATCTTTTTCTTTTGTGCGATTTTAACAAGGAACCTACCCAATGACAGCCGCTTTTCCCTCATTTTCAATTTCGCGGAAATGTGGACATTGCATTGTCGTTAAACAGATTCATCGCTTGCACTGCTACACCCTTATTCAAGTGGTTCCTTTCTATTAAATTTTGACTATACGAGTGAGGAATGCCAACTGAGACCAAGCGTGGGAAACAATTACCCACAATCCCGCAGCGAGAGAGAGAAGAACCATCGGCTCAGTTGTGATCACATGATGCTCGGCAGACAAAGCGTATACGTAATACTCGTATTGCAAGACGTCACTCGTTTATCAAGTTAAAATTAATTTAAGTTTTTTGCTTGTCTTGCAAAACACTCGCAAACCGAATTACTCGCAATCCGAGGTTTGACTGTATGTAGCTGTGTACGATAAGATCTCTCTAACAGGACTGTCACGGTTTCCCAGCATCCCAGAAATTGCCAAACTGTTATAGTATACGGTTGGTATGACTAGTTGACATGGCTTGACTTGATAAATGACGTTAGTTACAGGCACTGCAATGACTTTAGCGCAGTTTGATTCGCTTCCCAGCTCAATGTATGTAGAGATGTACGTTGTCCTTTGTCGATATAAGCTTCTTTGGGTTTCCTCTCAAAGTATAAAATCTCTCACGTTGTTATGTATTGCAGAAGCAGAAGTTGGATAGACTTTTTTGTAACTCTTCGAAAAACATTTTTTGACAAAGTTACTGGAAGTCTTCCCTGTGTGACCAGGTCCTAGAAAAGGGTGACCCATACCCCCAGGTCATCCTCCCTCGGTTTGGGGGCTACTGGATTGAGGACCTGGAGCCTGGTGTCATCTCGCCCACCTCCACCGACAGCATGTTCAGTGAAGAGGATGAGGGCAGGGCCAGCATGGGGGGCGGGACTTTCCGGCTGGAGTGCAACAGCAGTGCGAGAGCCTATCGCAAGCACTTCTTGGGAAGGGTAAGGTGGTTGGCTGATCTAGCAGGGAAAATTAGCATCCTACAGATTGGTGGATTGGTGATCCCGTCTTTGTGAAGAATCTCCCCTTCTTAGGCATGGCTTCCCCATCGTTCTTGTCTGCAGGAGCACCTGAACTTCTATGGGACAGCAAGCAGCCTGGGTCCACTGGTCCTGTCCCTGAAGCATGAGGAGGCTGAGGAGCAGGAGCATCTGCGTATCATACTCCGGTCTGTGCTGCTCCGTTCCCTGTGCTCGCCAGCGCCATCTAGTGGGAGGACGTAGCATGGGTCACTCACTCACTATGACTTGGGCCTCTCTCTGTCTGCTTAGGTCTCCGGTGAAGACACTTCACGATAAGATCTCTCTAGCAGGACTGTCACGGTTTCCCAGCATCCCAGAAATTGCCAAGGTGTGAAATAACTCTTTAGCCAAACACAGGCCTATCAATGCGATAGAAACCAATATATACAGTCATGGCCGCAATTATCGGCACCCCTGGAATTTTTCCAGAAAATGCACCATTTCTTTCAGAGAATTGCTACAATTACAAATGTTTTGGTATACACATGTTTATTTCCTCTTTGTGCATTGGAACAACACAAAGAAACAGAGGGGGAAAAAAGCCAAATTTGAGATAATTTCACACAAACATCAAAAACTGGTCTGGACAAAATTATTGGCAGCCTCAACTTAATTTTTGGTTGCACGCCCTTTGGAAAAAATAACTGAAATCAATCACTTCCTATAACCATCAACAGGCTTGTTACACCTCTCAACTGGAATTTTTGACCACTCTTCTTTTGCAAACTGCTCAAGGTCTCTCAGATTTGAAGGGTGCCTTCTACCAACAGCAATTCTGAGATTTCTCCATAAGTGTTTAATCGGATTTAGATCCAAACTCATTGCTGGCCACTTCAGAACTCTCCATCGCTTTGTCTTCAACCATTTCTGGGTGCTTTTAGAAGTATGTTTGGGGTCATTGTCCTGCTGGAACACCCATGACCTCTGACACAGACCCAGCTTTCTGACACTGGGCCCTACATTACGCCTTAAAATCTTTTGGTAGTCTTCAGATTTCATGATGCCTTGTATACAGTCAAGGCACCCAGTGCCAGAGGCAGCAAAACATCCCCAAAACATCTTAGAACCTCCACCAGGTTTGACTGTAGGTACCGTGTTCTTTTCTTCAAAGGCCTCATTCTGTTTTCTGTAAACAGTAGAATGATGAGCTTTACCAAACAGCTCTACCTTGGTCTCATCTGTCCACAAGACGTTCTCCCAGAAGGATTTTGGCTTCCTCAAGTACATTTTGGCAAACTCCAATTTTTTATGTTTCTGTGTCCTTCTGGGTCTCCTGCCATAGTGTTTCATTTTGTTCAGATGTCGATGGATAGATTGAGCTGACACTGTTGCACCCTGAGTCTGCAGAACAGCTTGAATTTGTTAAGAAGTTGATTGGGGCTGTTTATCCACCATTCAGACTATCATTCTTTACAGTCTTTTATCAATTTTTCTCTTCAGTACACGTCTAGGTAGATTTGCTACAGTGCCATGTGTCGTGAACTTCTTGGTTATGTTGCGCACAGTGGACAAAGGAACATGAAGATCTCTGGAGATGGACCTGTAGTCTTGAGATTGTTAATATTTTTCCACAGTTGTTCTCAAGTCCTCAGGCAATTCTCTGCTCTTCTCTCTGTTCTCCATGCTTAGTGTGGCACACAGACGCTCAACAAAAAGGTTGAGTCAACTATTCTCCATTTTAACTGGCTTCAGGTGTAATTGCTATATTGCCAGCACCTCTTTCTTGCCACAGGTGAAATTGAAATAAATGATTTACCCACAATTTTGAAAAGGTGCCAATAATTTTGTCCTGCCTATTTTTAGAATTCTGTGGGAAATGATATCAAACTAGTTTTTTTTCCTCTGTTTCTTTGTGTTGTTCCAGTGCACATAAAGGAAATAAACATGTGTATGCCAAAACATTTCTAATTGCAACAATTTTCTGGGAGAAATGGTGCATTTTCTGGAAAAATTCCAGGGGTGCCGATAATTTTGGCCATGACTGTACCTACCCATATGTCTGTGCTTGTTGCCTTCAGCTGCTGTGTGACGACATCACAGGCCTGAAGTTCAGCCCAGTACTGTATCCAAAGGTAAGCTACGATTAAAGAAGAAAGGTCACTCTCTAGCCTCCCCCCATGTGCAACCAACAGGAGGCCAAGATATGGCTTATTGAACCAGTCGTGTGTTGTTTGTAGGGTTCCCAACTGATAGTGAACTATGACGAACATGAAGTTAGCAACACATTCAAGTTTGGAGTCATCTACCAGAGGTTTGGTCAGGTGAGGAATGGTTGATAGGCCTTCAAAGCTGGGGGGACCTGCAGGTGTTTTTGGGAGTGTACGTATGTGAGGGTGCTCTTTTTCCATTGAGAATGGGTGATGATTTGGGTGAAGAGTAATCTTGCATAAGGATATCCTTGGGTATTAAAAATTATCTATCTGTCTGTCTGTCTGTCTGTCTGTCCCCTCTCTTCCCCTCCCCATTCTCTGATGTGCTCTCCTCACACCCCAGGTATTGGAGGAAGAGCTCTTCGCTAACAATGAGGAGACCCCCGCCTTCAGGGACTTCCTGGAGATGTTGGGTGACTGCATCAAGCTGCAGGACTTCAAAGGGTAAGAGAAACCTCCCCAGCCCCCCGCCTCCAAATATCAGGAGCATCACTAGAGATTTGTGAAGAAGACAGGGCTAAGAAGCCCTTAAGTCTTAGCTGTAGGAATTTTCGTAAAAAATGAAAAACACCCTATTTAAACAAATTAATGTACATTCACACACGGCCCTAGAAATACTCCTGATATAAGTGAGATTTCATTTACATATACGGTGTAGACAAGTTTTGTTTTATTGTTTATTATTCGATTTATTAACCCTCACCTTTTCCCCTCTCCCCCTTCCTCTTTCCAGCTTCCGGGGGGGTCTGGACGTCTCCCATGGTCAGACAGGCTCACAGTCTGTCTATACAGTTTTCCGGGACATGGAGGTCATGTTCCACATCTCCACCAAGCTGCCCTTCACAGAGGGTGATGCTCAGCAGGTAGCCCATAGCGGCTCAGCCTGGCGAGGGCGTGGTGGTGCTTCTCACTTCCTCCCTTCTCAGTTCCTCTTCCTGGCTTAGCTCGCTCTTCTCACTGACGCCCCTCCCCTCAGCTCCAGCGGAAGCGTCACATCGGGAACGACATCGTCGCCGCCGTCTTCCAGGAAGAGGCCACGCCCTTTGTGCCTGACATGATCGCCTCTAACTTCCTGCACGCCTACATCCTGGTGCAGGTGGAGAACCCTGACACAGAACACACCACGTACAAGGTAGCCGCTGAGAAGTAGCAGGGATTCTTGCCAAGGCAGCTGTACACTGTCAGAATAGTAGAGTAGCAGTTTGTACCTTTGCTTGTCACTGGGGCTGTATGCTGAACGGTCTGCCAGTTGTACCCCAGCTGTAAGTAAATTTATTTTTTAGTCTAATTTAAGGTACAGAAATTGACTCTGGGGAACATCTCCAAGGTACAAACAGCATTAACGTACCCCCCATTGTAAAAAATGTTCCTAAAATGTTCCTCATAGTCAATTTATATATCTTAAAAGGTACAACTACCCTTGAGGGTACAGTCCCAGTGACAAGCAAAGGTACAAACTGGTACTCTGTTTTTCTGACAGTGTACAATCGTGAAACATACTTAGTATGCTTCACCTTGGTTCTGGTGCGTATTTTGTAGTTTGAGCACAGATATTTTGTCATGAGATAAAACAGACCTAACGTAACCTAACCTAACCTAACCCTAACCCTAACCCTAACCTTACCTTATCTAGGCTCCCTGATTCACTTGAGTTTCCCTAACAGGTGTCTGTCACAGCAAGGGAAGATGTGCCTACCTTTGGGCCACCCCTTCCCAATCCCCCCATCTTCAAGAAGGTAAAGTGGGATTGGGGAGGCAGTTTGAGTTCCACATCTGGATGCACTTCGTGACACATGTTAACCTACCGTCTGCATTCGATGAGGTAAACACTTCTGGGGGTTTGCTAAAACATCCGACCCCACCACCCAGGGTCCAGAGTTTCGGGAGTTCCTGCTGACCAAGCTGATCAATGCAGAGCTCGCCTGCTACAAGTCAGACCGCTTCGCCAAGCTGGAGGTGAGAGGACGACCTGGGGATGAGTTATGCGGCAACACCACACAGGAAGTAGATAGATAGACAGACAGACAGACAGACAAACAGACAGACAGAAAAGAAAATGATGTGGAAAATAAACCTTGCTGTGCATGTGTGTGTCTGCGTGCCTGTCTTTCCGCACCGCTGTGACAGGGCCGGACCAGGGCGGCCTTGCTGGACCACCTTTTCGAGGATTTGCACCGGCAGACTCAGGCCATGCAGGGTTTGGGAGGGGGCTGTGACGATGACAAACTGGAGAACGGGGGCCATGGGGGGTTGCTAGAGACCTTCAAGGTGCCGTCCCATGCCAGCATGCAGCCTGTTACTTCCGCTGTCAGTGTCGCGGTACAGTGTCACATGACCCATTCCCTCCGCCCCCCCCCAGCGAGCGATGCGGGTCCGAAGCCACTCCATGGAGACGATGGCAGGCCAGCACCGGCACCGGGGCCAAGGGGGAGGCAGTGGGGTCCCCCCCAGCCTGAGTGGTGGGATTCTGCCCCAGAACAGCAGCGACTCCAGTAAAAGTTCCTTCTCGGTGAGGGGGAGTGGGGTGTCTGTGTCCTCAAATATGCTGTAAAAGAAAAAAACAACAAGAAAATCTAACAGAAAATGGTTTTTGAAATGTGAAACATGATAAAATATGACAATTGTCTTTTTTCCATCTTACCCCCTACCACCCACCCAATCCCCACCACACAGCCCCCAGGGGCAGGAGACACATCGCCACAGAAAAACCCACGGAAGCGACGGTCAGGTTTTTTCCCTCGGCTGCATAGCAACACAGACAAGTCGGACAGGTATTCATGCATGTAAGCCAATCACACACCGGCAATTGTACAGATCAGCCACACACACACAAATCCTCATACATAGAAGTTAATCAGACAATAGTACTTGAATCATACATAGATATTCAAACTGGCAAGCAAATCATATACAGGCATTTAATAAATTAAGCCAATCACAAATTGTTTCTCAGATGGGTAAGCCAATTACATTCAAGCTTTCTGACATGTCAGCTATTCTCATAGCCCATGCTACAGTAACCCAGTCTTCAACTCATTTGTGTCTAGAACACATCCATGCTCTCACACACAAACACCACTCTTGGACTCCTGTGGAGAATCTCACCGCAGCTGAGGTATAGCTATAACAATGGCTTTTGCTCTGAAGACGGCTTTCACTGCTGTGTCTGCAGTGACGTAAAGATATCAGATGGCAGCCATGTTTCCCAGGAGGTGAGGTCAGAAACACTGTCAAACCCCAGCTCTCCGGAGATCAACCCCAGTAAAGAGAAGTGAGTCGCAAAGCATGATGGGAATGGGGAATCGGATAGGCAGATCCAATAGGCTTTGACAGTGGGATGGTCAAGGGATCAGACTGTGCCTGTCTCCAAAGGCAGTGGACCAAGCAGAAAGAGAACAGCGGCACTGGAAGACCTGACATCTCCCGCTCCTCCTCCAGCACCAGTAGCTTCAGCAGTGCTGCTGGCGAAGGGGAGATTCTGGACGAGCTGGATCCAGTGAGTGCGACTGGCTTTCATACACTGACCCAGCACTAGAGACAACATAATACCTAAGTTGGTCATAATCTCGGTTCAGTTCCAACCTAGTTAGAGCAACTAATATTCATCAGCAAACAGAAACCAGGGGTTGAATCAACAACCTTCTTCGCTCTCAGTCCAGCTGATTGCTACTACTTACATGATATTACTGAGTGACTAGTATTGTAGGTTTGCTCTGTAGATGGGATTTGCAGTTACATACTGGTGCTGGTCTGTATCTGCCCCCCTCCCCCTCACACCCCATCTTATAATATTCCAGGTTTCTATGGGACACCCACCAGTGTACAGCCCCTCCCTCAGTGTGGATTTGCAGAGCCCGGGAACCCCAGTCATCCGGTGTCGTAGTCCCATAGGTATGCCCCCCCCAGGCATAAATACTGTCTTCTATCTTCTATCATCTTCTATCAGGAAACTGATTTCCTTACAGGTCAAACTCAGCATCCATCACCACCACACTTCTTGCACAAATGCTCTTTCTGTATGCTGTTGTTTCGTAACTTATTTTCATCCCGTTTTTTTTTTTATCCCATGTGGGTAAGACGCAAAAGGGAAAACATCTCCAAGGTCCAACCTGAAGTTCCGTTTCGACAAGCTGACCCACTCGGCCGCAGTAAGTCCTTCTGTCAGCCCCTTCAAAATGACCCTTGTCTTACTTGGTTTATTTCAGTCGCACCAGCCACTCAAGGCGTGATGTTTTATTTTGCCGGAAACAAGTAGACTTGGGCACCTCAGTACGAGAATGTCAAGGGAAATGAATGATATTCTTTAATGAAAGCCGACTTATTTACTTACATTAATTTAAAAGCCACCTTAATCACCATGTAATTGCAAAAGCATATTCTAGTTTTTAGTCCCTTAATGCAGCATTTTCTGGAGCCTCACTGCATCCTTTAACGAATCTAATTAACTGAACAAAGGAAGCCTAATTAACATTCTTATAATTATAAATCCACGGTGCTTTGGGGCTATGCTTTCTGGTGTAAAAATATGACGCATTTGCATACTTCTTCGACTTAATTGGCTACTGAATTGGCCCAGTTCTGATCTTCAGGGAATTCTGGCACATTTTTGCATTCTTCATGCTGAGTACAGAGCACCACCTACTGGTGAAATAAGAACCATGTTAATAGTCTTACATGCACTTACAGTCACTTAAGTTGCTGCTTGTGTTCAAAGTTGCTCAGGAGTTTATGATGCTGAATGTCTTATAGGAGCCATTTATATTAAGTACCCTACTTAAGGGTACAACAGCTGGGCCTTCCAAAAACTTCAAACTTTGGGCAACATTTGACTCTTTGATCTCTATGCAAACTGCTATAGATTAGATATCCATCCATCCATTTTCCAAACCTCTTATCATACTGGGTCGCGGGGGGTCCGGAGCCTATCCCGGAAGCAATGGGCACGAGGCAGGGAACAACCCAGGATG
>JAODJX010000040.1:11923351-11938837 GCA_026776945.1 Isichthys henryi | reverse complement strand
CGGCGGGCGGCGGGGCGCGGCGGGGGCGGGGGGGCGGGGCGCGCCCGGGCCCCCGCCCCCCCCCGCCCCCCCCCCCCCGCCCCCCCCCCCCCCCCCACCGTTGGTGTCCAATCCTCACATGTGCCTCTGTATAGGCGGTGTGGTTTGGCTGTGACGTAGGGAAGCACTTCCACGGGAAACTGGGCATCAATGACATGAATGTGTGAGTATCAGTCAGAAGATCCCATTTGCCTGTCGGTCCAGCCGAGGAGCCTGTGACTTATCAGCTGTCTGTTTTCTCCACTGGTTGCCTTTTCTCGTGCCCCTTCCCTACTGCTGGTTTTTGCGCCATGCAGGTTCAACCACGAATTGGTGTTTGGAGTCTCTGTGAAGAACCTGTCCAAGGCCGAGAGACTGATCTATGGCGACTCGCTCATGACCCATGCCATGATCCTCACTGCTGTCACTGACAAGGTCTGCTGTGAGCCCTCTCTCTCAGACACACACGTGTGTTCAGGCTCATAGTTTGTACTGGATTAAAGAGTCGATCTTTCTGCTTAAAGCCTTCCGGAACCAAAACTGACTGCCCTCTCTTTCTCCGGTTGTCAGGAAGGGAAGGAGGGAACGTTTGAGAAATGGCGTGCTGAAAACTCCTGGGGAGACGATCGCGGAAATAAAGGTGAAACTGATTTTTTTTTCTTCTTTCAAGCCCTTGAGGTTGATCTTCCATCTATAGTCCTCATCATGTGACTGACAGCCCAACCTGCCTCCTTGCATGTTTTCATCTGGACTGAAGTCTGACGCAGGCCTCTCTTTCCATTGACTTGGTTTCCAAACCCAGTCCCTTAACCGACCTGGCTTCTTTCTGTAATCTGCAGGTTACCTCATCATGACAGATGACTGGTTCTCAGAGTACGTCTACGAAGTTGTGGTGGATAAAAAGTTTGTTGCCTCCGAGATACTGGAAGTGATGAAACAGGATCCCATTGTGCTTCCTGCCTGGGACCCAATGGGAGCACTCGCTAACGAAAAAATGAAAATTTAAAAGGGGGGGGGGGTTCCCCCCCACCACCTCTGTCCCACTTCTCTCTCATCCGTCCAAAGACTCCCACACCATGGACTTCTCTAGACAAAGGACACCTTTTTTTTTTTTTTAAGAAAAGTCAACAATACATTCTAATTCTTTCCTCTTTCATGCCTTCTCGCTCTCTCTCCTCAGTTATGGTTTCCAGTTCAGTGAAGCACGGGTTTTTATTTGAAAATTTAAAAAATCTTCTTAGGTTGTAAGTTTTATCAGACCCAGTTTTCAACCCCAGGGAAGTGCTTGCCAGCTTCCTCTTTCAGTATATTTGTTAAGGTCTAACAGAAGATCACCTGACTCAGCGAAGAGTCTGATGGTCAGTTGGCTTGAACAGGTGTGCCGGCACAAAGCAGTGTTAGTGACAGATGGGCGTCGCACTGGAATCCAGAGGGCATTGGGGCCAGCGGTCAGCTTTCCCCATGTGTACTGTACTTGCCTCCTGTCTACACTGCCCCCCTATGGTGTAATAGGGTCTTGGTGCTCCTGTGAGTTGCTGGATTACTTAGCACTTGTACTTCTGAGGCTTGCAGTGCTGCCCAAGCTGTTCCTTCACACTCTTGGTTCAGCTTTGGCTTCATATTATATTTCATTAGTCTTCCTCTATTAAAAAAATATCGAAATATTAGGCGGATCGCATCTCTTCTGGTGCTGGTGTTCATGCTGTGATTGGAAGTTCTCTATGCTCCTAATGGGTCTTGGAATATGCCGAGTTGGCCTTGAAGTTTTGCCAAGGTTATGGGCTGCCAAATGGGCTAGTGATTAAAAATAAATACCCGGGATGGATTATAACAAGCACAGCATTGCTCCAGTGTAGAATTTCTATCCTCGATTCCAGAACTTGGTCGTCTTGTATTTCTAATGGGAAACATTCTGTATGCAAATTTAGCTTAACTCGTGCATACTTGGTGGTGCACATGTATAGACCGTGTGGAAGGGTGGGTGCTACAGAGGATGGAGTCTGCCAGACGCATGTTGACGAAGAGGGCTCTTCTCATGATGGGAAAGTCTAATTTAACTGTAAGACTCTTCCCCTGACAGTACAGCATCAAGTGAAGTCCCCAAGATTTTCATATGAGATGATTGCGTATCAGATAAAACGGTTTTATTTCCCTGTATTATTTGCTGTCTTTATTGCTTGGTGTGTTTTCCTTGCTTAAATGTGCTCCGAATGTTCAGTGTCTTTAACAAAGAATCAGGATCTCAGTTGCTGCATTTAGTTCCTCCTCTGAAACTGTGATGAATGATAGAGCGGCTGTCTGACATTGTATCTCCAAAGCCAGTACGCCCTCTTCATTCACTGAAGCAGGGTCTATAGGAGGCAGATGGTATATTTTTGCTAAAAATATGAGGCTATCTGAAAAATTAACCTGAGCTGGGTCTGGTGGTACAGAGATTGAGCGGCTGATGGGAACGGAGGTTAACGGCAGCGTGTGGTGTGCCATGTGCAGTGGAATCACGCCATGTAGGGAAGGAGTAAACCAGCTCTTTGATGTGGACCATGAAGTTCACTGAATACAAGAATGGCTGTGCGCTTATCGTATATCTTTGTGTATGATGACATCAGAGAAACGACAGCAGGAATTCTTATCTCCATCTGCCTGAACATGTGTGGGTCATGTTTTGGCGTTGCTTTTAAATTCCAGAGAGCAACTTCCTGTTCAGCAGGCATGCAAAAAAAACTGAGGTGTGAGTCAAGAACAACTGATAATTTATGTTCGGAGGACATAACATTGGCTTGTGGTTTCGTGTCATCCAGATTAGACAGGAGCCACTTAAATTACCCTCACATGATTATGGTGGTCCAAGTGGCACACTGCTCCAAGTCCAACTCATCACTCAATGCAGCCTGTAGCGTCAGTCAGAGTGAATGTCACAGCACACAGTGTGCGATGAGGGGGAGCCCCAGTGTGAACTGGTCCTGGGCTTCTCCCTCGATATCGGTTCTGATGCAGGAAGCAATATCCATCCATCCATTTTCTAAACCGCTTATCCTACCGGGTCGCAGGAAGCAATATTTTTTTAAAGGAAATTGTACATCAATTGCCCCAAATTCTTTTTCGAGTGAATCTATCCTTGTCCTGCTTCTTGGGAACATCAGAAATGTAAAGGGATGGAACGTTTCCATTTTGTAGTTGCTTGAAGACCCATAGTGACTGCAGCGCAGTACTCATCACAAACGTGGGTGCTTATTGGTGCGCCTATGAGGATGGGAAAGAGAGAGGGGCCAATGCTGGGGGCAATGCGAGCAGAAACGCAAGTACCAGCAGCAGGTTATGGCTGATACATAAAGTACTCATAGAGCCAGGCGCCTTTTCTACACATTCAGGTAATGAGAGGTGGGGTTAATTGATCAAAGCAAAAGGCTCATAAGGTGAGGTGACGTGTTTGTTATTGGGGGAAATGATTGGAGTTTTTATCTTTTCCTAAAATCTAAACTGGGTCATTCTTTTAAGGAGATGAAACTATTACATTACTGCAGACCATCAATACAACAGTATACAGATTTTTATGTCCTTGGATTAGATTATTATGATGATTATTAAATCTTATCCATGTTCCAATCAGTTATCCTGGGCATAGTGGGTGGAGCTTTTAGTTAATTCCATTTATAATCTCCAATTAAAAGAAAATCTTAACTTTCTGTATGGTTACTCTGAAAAATAAAAGCAAAAATGTTCATTCCTAAGGTGTGTTTTTCACTTTTCTACAAGCCTCTGCTTAAACAAAGATCTGCTATGCGGCTGGTTCACCTCAGCAGTGATTCAGGAGAGTAGCAGACATCTATGGGACAGTGTGCTGGTACCAGCCGGGGTATGAAGGGAAGCCAGTCAATGCACAAGAATTGAAACATTTAACACTAAAACCTGAAGTAGCTCAAAGTGTCCTCTCTGGATTATCTGTTCACCATAAATTGGGGACTATTCATTGTGGTCCGACGCCTCCTCTATAGCTCCATTTCCCAACCCAGTCCTCAGGGACCCACAGATGGTCCACGTTTTTGGTCCCTATCAGCTCCTGGCTAAACAGTCCACATTTTTGCTAAACATGGACTGTCTGTGGGTCTCTGAGGACTGGATTGGAAAACACTGCTCTACAGTACGAGGCTGGCCCACTTCTCCAAAATGCCTGCTGCAAGTTCCTCTGCTGTCATCTCCTTCCTCATGAACATCACACATCAGTACAGTTTCTTATCCTTCATATTAGTAACCCTACCTCAGTCCACCATGGGCAGCTTCCTGGCCTTCTCTCCCACAGATGAAACACTCCCCAGATACTGCATGTTGTAGAATGGTTCAACAAAGCAACGTTGCTTCAGTATAGGATCGGTTATGGCATAATCAACATGCAGTCTGAAATGTCTGGCCTCTCAAAAAGGCAGCATTGGTCCTGTCCCCACCATAGCAACAGCCCTAAACACAGGGGGGGGGAGCTGTGCCCATGAAGGACCCAGCAAAACCCACTGAGTCTGTAGATTATGATGCCCTCTGGTGGATATCTCAGACAACTGCAGAAATATGGGGTGTCAAGCTGGATACCCAAGTCTTGTTTCCAAAGCGATCATGAACTCAAACACATATTTATTATTGATAATAATCTTGTTCTATCAACAACACTGATTATCAATGTTTTCTTAAATCCTTTAAAAACACATCTTGTAAATTACATCAGGGGTTTGGTGTCCAACACTGAAGTTCAGACAAATGCTTAGAATCATGTATCATTCCCACAACATGAACATCCCTATGAAGAGTCACTGGGGCTTGTGCACGCTGACTGCAGCAGGTTGTCCTCCATCTGTGCTCCTTCTGCATGGCATCCTTGCATCTTAGTCTTCCTCCTTCTCGATGTAGGCCTTGGTGGTGGAGCGGGCGATCTGCCTGGCCAGGAACCGCTCCCTGGCGGAGGTCACCGTCTGCTCACTGTTGCGCTTGGCAAACTTGTTGGGTTTTGGGCAGGGATTGGTGTCCCCTTCCAGTTCCTCCTCACCTTCCCTCCTCTCGGCCTCCTTTCTGCTCTCATTCTTCTGGGGCGGCTCCTTTTCCTCCTCTGCCCTGTCCCGATCCTTATCGCCACCCCTGCTTCTCCTCTCTCTCTCCCTTCCCCTATCTCTCTCCTCCTCTCTTTCTCTGGCTCGCTCTCTCTCCCGTTCCCTCTCTCTCTCCCTTTCCCTGAGTCCATTTCTTTCCCTCTCTCTGTCCCTCGGGCTGCTCTCTCTCCTCTCCCTCCTCTCCTCACGGTCCCTCCTTCCTCTGCTCCTATCTTCATCCCTGTCTCTTCTCCTCTCCCTCTCATCCTTCCTCCGGTCATCCCTGTCATCCCGGTCCCTCTCCTTGTCCCTGTAACTCCTCCGTTCCTTGCGCCTCTCTTCTTCCCTGCTCTCCTTCCCTCTCCCTTTCTCTTCCTCCCTCCGCTCCTCTGTGCTTGAAGTGGAGGGAGACCGCTGTCTGTATTGCCGCTTGGAGTGGCTGCCACTGAGAGCTGGCCTGCTGAAGTCTGGCCTCTGGCCCGCCCCCTCCTTTGGACCATCGTGACTGTCCTCTGTGTCCTGGGGCTTCGCTGGAGCCTCATCTTGGGTCCTGTCTTCTCCTGTCGTTTGCTCCCTGTTCATCCATCAGACAAACATGTAAGAAATGGACAGAATGTATTGCACTGACACGATTCATTCCTGTGATGAGGTCAGGCAGCTTACCTAGGTGCTGTTGGGTCTGGTATCCTCTCCTCACCTACTGTCCGATTCAGCAGGTGTCTGTAGAAGCCACTCAGGTCCTTCTGTTTCTTTACATCCAGAGCCGCTGCAGCAAACACAAAATAGACACAAATGGCTGTAATTTTGTTATCTGTCTTGCTACAGTCCCATGACATTTTTGGTCCTCATCATTCTGGATCCCGGAATTGTTTTCAGTTTCTCCCATCCACTGGAAGTGGCCTCCCCAGGTCCCTCACCCTCCAACGCGGCTTCCCGCTTCTCCCTCTCCTCCTCTTCTTGCCGCTCCAGGAGCTTCTGCCTGTAGGCTGACGTCACAAAGGCCTCCTTGTCCTTAAACTGATCCCCCTCCTCCTCTCGTTCCTTCTGGATCTTCCTCTCATCCCTTCGCTCCTGTTCTTTCTTTCTCTCCTCGACAGCCCGCATCAACTGGCCAATGTACTTGGGCTGGAACAGGATGGGAAATGGGGGTGGAGGTTATTCAGGGGAGAGCGGTGATGTTCAGTTATGTAAATGCCCAGTGATGTGTGATTTTGAGCCTCTACAGGTGTCTAAATATCCACCCTCCTGCCCATTGACTCATGACAAACAGACCATACACTGAACGAGTCAAACGGAAGCTTTGCAAAAATCTTAGCAGTCAAAGAAAATGTTTAAAGCTATTTATCTGGGTAGACCATATACATTTGTTCAGAAAAAATACAGTAATATTTCTCATTAGAATATATGCAAATGACATCATAAAAAATAACCCAAATTTCTTCTGTTCTCCAAAAACTTACTGATATCTTGTTGGATGGCTAGAAGCGCAAACCATTCCATATATTTGTTAAATTAATTGTTTCATTAACCTAATTAGTTCAATAATTTGATGGAGTACTGCTTAGTCAAATATGGTGGGTGCTGGCAGTCAAGTCAACAACTACACTGGAGTGACATTTGGAGAAGTTCTGAAATGACTAAGCTGACACACTTCGACAAATATCAGTTTTACACCAACATGAAG
Source organism: Isichthys henryi (assembly GCA_026776945.1). Lineage (NCBI taxonomy): Eukaryota > Metazoa > Chordata > Actinopteri > Osteoglossiformes > Mormyridae > Isichthys > Isichthys henryi. The sequence continues at coordinate 11,932,066 of JAODJX010000040.1, read as the reverse complement.
ATCATTTAAACAATTTTCTTAGCGCAAGACTTGCGCAGTGCTGTATTTCATCAGGCATTCATATAGTCTAACTGATCCTGCAGCATATACAGGTGAAATTACAGCAGCTAACTGTCCTGATCTTTCCACCCACAGTGCTGCCAATATCTGGGGTTTGTATCGAGATTTCTTGATTAGCTAGATAACTTGTCGGATTTAAGGTACACCAGTTTAAATGGATGTTAGCCCAGAAAATATCTCGCTAACCCAAAAATCCAGCTTCTTGATACAGGTCCTGGATGGGTGGAGGGGTTGTCAGTTAACCTGGCTCCTGTCTGCCTACCTTCCTTTCTGTCGTACCCAGCACATGCTTGGCAGTCTCCTCCCTCTGCTTCTGAATGTCATCGTAGACGCTGTCGTACTCATACACGCTGCTATCTTGCTCCAGCGCCTTCTGCATCTCCAGGCGGGTCTGGACCCAGTGGGAAAATCATGTTCCATCCGACAACTTTCCTCCAATGAAGCATCACTCCCAACCCCAAGGGTTTTTTTTTTTTTTTTACCTGCTTCATCATTTTCTTCTTTGCTGCCTCCTTCTGCAAACTCTCTCCAACAGACATCTGAAACAATAAAGAAACCCTCACCCACCAGCCTCCAAAATGAAAACCCATATTCAATCATTCATGCGCTCGCGAGTTTATGTCTTCCATTGTGATTTGAATGGTACTACACCTATTTATCCACTCAGATGTTTACTATGGAAGTGCATGCTGGGGGTGGGCCGCTTACTTCCTCATCAGAATCATCCCCAAAAACTGAGGGCCGAGGCACGGCAGCCTCCTTCGCGCCGCCTTTTCGGGGCAGAATTAATCCGTACCTTGAGAAGAAGGAAGATCAAAAAAAGATAGAGTTGCATTATCCGGGATTTCTAGCGATACACAGCATGACTTCAGAAAACGGAGGTCCGAATGTGATGATAAAAAATAAAAATCTCACCAGGGCCCCGCGGTATTTACTTTAAGGACTATACTTTAACATTCAGCTAAAACAGGATTCAAATGCAAAAACGCTCGACAGGCTCCAGCAAATAACTATTATACTGTTCAAAATGTGATACGTTATATGTGATTAGTACTACCTAAGCGTATAGAACGGGGATGAGATACCTATGATGTTTTAAGCAGACTACATGACCACATTTAACAAAACAGCGTTTGTTGGTTATTTATTATCACACGTTTATTTAAAAAACACACTACAGCATCGGCTAATCTACATGCTAGCTGTGGTGCGTTCCGCGGGCTTGACCCGTCTGTGGATGCAAACAGGTCAGGAAAACAATACTATTTAACAGGCGCTATATTAATGCTGATGTTAAAATCATGCTTGTATCTTCATTTATCTGTACAATCACAAGGGTGAGTTACTAAACAGAAAAAATAATAATAATAAGCAAACGGCTACTCACTGTTTACCAGGCACAGCCATTTTCACTGCAAATTTTTTCACCGTCTCCAGATTCGACACTGAGCTTTAGTAAAATATTCTAAATTACATCACAATTACGTTTTTTTTTTATTATTTAAAAAATATATATATTTTATTGTTATATATGTCAGGAGTAGGTTTTACTTTTTCCAAAACGAAGTAAGAGGCAATACCGAAAATGCGATAATACATTTACTTTACCAACAGGCACTACTGTGTGGAACGGTATAAATATATAAGGACACGGTGTAATTTAATACGCGAGACCTATAGTTAGTCAGGATAGTCAGATTAATATCAACTTCGCAGCAAGGTAGCATTAATAGACAAGTTTGGCTGGGTGAAAAACTAATTCGCGGCTATCAAAATGTAAAATTATGGAAGATCACTAGATGGCGCGATGTCATTTCTAGCGTATTTTAAAGTTTCCCCCCACGGTCGAGCGATCTGTACCGTGGCCCACGTATCATTTTAACGGTTAGATGAAGAAGCTGATCGGTTACAACAATATAACTATGATTAAGGGCATGCTTAAAAAAATATGTTAATCAGGCAAGTCGAACTGCGGGTTTGTTTTGTGAATGCATTAGTCACAAGCCTCGCGGGAGTCTGATTATTTATTAATGCCAAGGACAATATTATGTGTTACGGTAGCAGTGTTCAGTGAGATTATTTGCCGAGATTAAAGTTTAAACCGGTGAATATATGACATGCATGTGGGGGAAAGTCCACGCTCCCATAGTAACCGGGCGTGTTCCAGCAGAGATGACCCAGCAGAGCTAATCATAACGAATCGATAATGGAGACAGGGACGGGAGGGTGGCTGGACGCCGTCACAGCTCGCGAAAATACGGAATTTACTTTCATTTGATGTTTTTCTCTGACACTAAATCGACTTGCGGAAGTACAAATGGAAAAACAGTCCTCTTCTCCTGTCAAACGTGCTATTAAGTACCGCCACTACCATCCCTGTTACTGATGTCAGCTATCTCCTGTAATTCATATATAGCGGATATGCCAACCAATCTGTTTTTGAGTTCATGCGAAATAAAACGCGCTCACACGTTGTTCTCATTAACGCCTTTCATTCGGCTGGTACGTGCCTATGCACGCCTCGGGGAGGGGCATGTCTGCTGCCCTAATACATTAGGGTTAGGGTTAGGGTTAACCTAACATTTCTGGGGTTGGCGCTCACTCTTGGGTGAGGGTTAGGGTGTGTGCAACTGGCAAGTGATGGGCCATAGGTGAACAGGAAGGGGATGTACGGATATAGTAAAGTACAATGTCAAACTGCCAGAAGTACAGATAGGGGGGAGAAATGTGGGATGTTACAACAACAAAAGAACTACATTGTTGTGTATGCAAAGCTAAAAGAATGTTTTTCACATATATAGTAATATTATTATTAGATACTATTAGGTCATGCCAAATTTCTGGCAAACATATGGGTGATTATGTAGAACAGTGTTTCTCAACTACTTACACTATATGGGCAAAAGTATTGGGACACCTGGTCATTACACCCACAGGAACTTCCATATCATCCAATTCTAAATCCATGGATATCAATATGCCTGCCCTTCTTCAGGAATGGCTTTTCACAGTATTTTAGAATGTGTAGGGATCTTTGTCCATTCATCCAGAAGAGCATTTGTAAGGTCAGGCACTGATGTTGGACGTGAAAACCTGGCTCGTAATTCTATTGTAGTTCATCCCAAAGGTGTTCGATGGGGCTGAGGTCAGGGCTCTGTTTAAAGTTTGCTTTGTGCATTGGGGCAAAGACTGCAACAGAAAAGGGCCTTCCCCAAACTGTTCCCATAAAGTAGAAAGCATAAAATTGTCCAAAATGTCTTGGCAATCTTAAGCATTATCATCTCCCTTCAACAGAAATAAGGGGCTTAGCCCAGCTCCTGAAAAACAACCATATGCCATTATCCCTCCTCCACCAAACTTTACATTCTGGCAGGTAATGGTCTCCTGGTATCCTCCAAACCCAGACTCATCCATCAAACTGTCAGACCAGTGTGTTTCATCACTCCACAGAACACGTTTCTACTGCTCCAGAGTCCAGTGGTGACCATGTTTTACACCACTCCATCTGACGCTTACAGGCATGAGAAATTTCCGACTTTTGACGGAAATCCGATTTTTTTATTGCCAAAAAGTTGGGTCCTGAGATTCATGCAAATCTGCAATAAAAAATGTGCCAATTTCATCACTGAAATTTCTCATGCTTAAATCACTAAATAGACTGGGACACCCCCTTCGAGCATCCCCCCCCACCCCCCGGCTCGGGCTTTTCCCTCGACTCGGCAGACTTTCCTATTTTTGGTGTAGGATTTGTTCTCATGCCTGCGCTTAACATTGCATTTGGTGATGTGAGGATGTATGCAGCTGCTAGGCTATGGATGTCCATTCCATGAATCTGGTGTTATGCTGGTGTTAATGCAAGAGGAAGTGTGGAACTCTGCAGTTCTTGAGTCAACATGGTGAAAAGTCATTTCTGTAATGGATGGACCTGGATGTTGAGTGGTCAGATTTGCAAATGGCCTCTTGGGAAACAGAACGATGACTTTCTCTCTAAACATACTGAGGGCCAGGAGGAAACTCCCTTCACAACATGACCTGCATCACTGTGCATGGATGGGAGGTCTGTGGTCTGTGGTCTATGGAAACTGCAAATATTAAAATTCCAGTGTGTGGCTCAGCGGGTTAGACCTCACATGCCTGTGATTGGAAGGTCACCGATTTGAGTCTCATCCTTGGAAGAATAGTCACATTCTGCTGGACCTTTGAAATGTTCCAGGGCTGCTGGGTAAATGGCTAACCCTGTACTCAGACCCCAAGCATCACGCTCAACCATGGGCGTAAATTATGAGGGGGTTGTTACCCCCTCAAATTATCAAAGTCATATACAACCCACTGTACCCCCTAATAAGTGGAGGCCTCAGCTCCCCTAATACTCAACCTTGCTCCCAATTGTATACAAATGCTCCTTGATACGCAATAGTTCAACTTAATTTAGAGATCAGTGTTGACACACCACAGCACAAAACAATGAAATGTGTCCTCTGCATTTAACCCATATGTGACATAGCAGGGGGCAGCTAATTCAGCGCCCAGGGAGCAGTACCTTGCTCAGGGTACCTCAGTGGTGCCTTGCTGGTCGGGGATTCAAACCTGCAATCTTTCAATGACAAGTGCGCTTCCCTAATCATCAAGCCATTGAATAGTCCCCAAACTTTGAATTTTGATGTATTCCTAGTCTAGCAATATGTAGTGCAGTGTTTTTTTGTGTTTAACCAAATGTAACCCTTCCTCATTATATCTAAATGCCCAAGTGTGTCATATATCATATTCATACAATATTTTTCAGCTTACAGTGGGTTCTTTGGAATGTAGATGAAGTCGAAGATCATTTGTATATGTGTGTGTATGTCACAAAGAAGAGCAAGTTTGGATATGCAAAAAGAAGCATTATGGTGCAATCATGCAAATGGAAATAAAGTATCATTTCATCAGAGGCGGACATTTCAGGTCCAGAAAGTAAAAATTCAAACCAGGATTTTGTTTCAGCTAACCAGTTAAGTACTCTGTGTCTGTGACTCTTTATGCTCAACTGCTTGGTTGAAACAAAATCCTGGTTTGGATTTTTACTTTCTGGACCTGAAATGTCTGCCTCTGATGAAATGATACTTTATTTTCCATTTGCATGACCTGAAATGTCCGCCTCTGCATTTCAAGAAAAAAAAGATAAATAAGTCTTACCCAAAACTGAAAGCTTTACAAACTGCTCGTTTGTGAACAAACTGCTTAAAAGGTGTTCTACTGAGGTAGGCTGAGGTAAGCAAGAGGTTTCAGAGAAGTGTGTGAATATGTGAGACCATTGCTTTTAACAGTTGACAGCTGTAGATAATTTTCAGAATCATCCTCCTATGAAATGAGACGTCAGTGCCTTGCAGATGTGTGGAGGGAAACGTAACTTCCCTGTAGTCTGTGACTTCTGAGAGGCTACTGATGGGGTTCAGAAGCTTGAATCTTCAGTCAGTAATGTTGTGTAACAACATTGAAGTCTCAATTTAATTCTGTGCTCAAAACTTTTAGCCTAAACCATGGTTTTCTAATCACTACTTGCTAACATCTCTGTACCTGTTACGTTAGCTGACTATTTCATTTAGTCCAGCGCTCATACAGTTAATGGTTTTTCGGCGTTTGACAGCCGGCGGTCTCCGCGCATGCGCCGACCACTTGAATAGAGGAAGGAGCAGCGAGCGAGCAGACCAAGCAGCCGGAGCCGGAGCCTGAGTTTGGGTGTTTCTCTCCTTCCCGGATAATCATGTCGGTGTCTTCAAGGTCTTGGTTTGTCGGATCCTGAATGGCGTTGGTCACCGTACAACGGTCTCCGACCCCTAGCGCTACGTCTAGTCCCTGTGTGTCGGTGAGTAAATCAAGAAAATTATACGAGTATCTGTCTCTCTTTTTGTTTCTCGCCTGGTACATTTTGTTTTTTTTCCCCCATTATTTTCATGCCCCACAGAGGACTGGATTGCCATAAAGTACCTCTTTGTTCCGCGCATGCGCGAATGGCTCTCACGGATGCATTGTAGCGGGTTTACGGGCGCACTGGGGGACCTGGACAAACTGGTCTACAGTATTGAGCTTTACTACCAAGATTAATATGACACAGCCCTCATAGCAGACATCCAGTTCTCATGTGATGTAGGGATTCTCTTTGAAAGTTTTTATGAGGCGCTAAATCAAACTGTCTGTCTCGGCTGTCACATTTCACTGCTAGCCGTCTATCCTCCCCGATGCCAGTGGCACGATTGTGTTACTTTTATTGTTTTGCTAAAGTCTTACCTTTTTATGATAAAGTTTCCGACCCCTTATTTCACAAATTCTGGAATACCATTCGCTTGTAGTTATTTGAATACGGATGAATAAAAAAGGTGCTTCCTTCCTATAGTGTGTTGGCTTATTCACCCAGTGGCTATTCCTCTTGTTCATGGGGCGGTGTGGGGCTTAGGACTCCCGCATTAGCGTTGGGCCCTTGATCTCGGCTCTTAACCACCACTTTCTGCAGGTTGACCCTATTTTTCAGAATCCGTTAAATAAACGGATGTAAAATGACATTAAAATTGTCCAGCTGGAGTCCGCGAAGTGTAACGCCCCGAAAGCTACCGATCACGTTGTCCAGGCCAGGGGACTCATTTATAGCCGTAGATCTTATAAAAACGTGGCTTTATTGTTTAATTCTCAGTTGCCACTCATCAATTTAGAGCATTTTTTAGGAAACGCTGCAATTCGAAAAGCTGGAAGCGACTAAATTGCCGGGATTCCTCATATACCGTTTCCCCCCCCCCCCCCCCAAAGCGCACACTGGGAGAATTTAAGGTGGGGTTTGGAAAGCAGGTCTAAAAGATGTAATAAACTGGTGCACGAGTAGTTTGAAAAGGTCACACAGCGGGTATTAAATACAGAGCAGCGTGAACTCTGCTGACACACGATGTTTTTAAGAAATGTTCCTACAGCTTTTCCACACTACTTTGCGTTTTAGCGGCCCATGAATTTGTGTTGGTTCTTTATGCTTTTTAGCCTTTGGGTTTCTAATCTACTGTATCTTCCTTGTGTTTTCTTTGGGCAAAAGTGCTGCCAAATAAATAAATTTTAAACTGCAAACTGAGAAAAGCTTGCGAAAACCAAGACACATGCATGAGTGTGTGATTGCTAAATGTTTCCCTGATGTGTCTGCGATTTTCATGAGGTAAGACTTCGATGGACCTATGAATGCCTTGGACAATGTGGTATTTTGGTGGTGGCTGAGCGGTCTGGCTTTGAAGGGGGGTGGGGGTGGTTTATTGATGTTTCCCCATTGCTGGGGGCAGAAGGTGTAGGAGCTGGAACATTGCATTAGGTGGTGCCTTTTTGCATTTTGGGCCACAGATGTCAGAGGCGTGATTGTCGGGGCACTGCTGTGGTTTTCACTCTTCTGGCAGGTTATGGTGCAACAAGGGTCCTGTAAAAAGTGGAAAAGCACGTCTTGGTGACATAGACTGAGTGTCCCAACAGCTGAACATCTGGCCAGCAGTGTGTTTTGTTCATGCAAAAATGCAGATTCCTGTTGAATTCCTGTGCAGCATTTGAACAATCTAAACAACAAATGGATTGATTTTTCTGATCTTTATCCTGATCGGCGGAATGGAAATGTGTGTTCAGAGTGGCACTTGAGACCCCCCCCCAACCCTGTCGTAAGCATAACTGACTCTTTGTTGTCTCAGGAGTAAACGAGTTGGGCTGACATCGCCTGGGGTCCTGATGGCATCATCTGCTTGTCATGTGATCCCATTTAGAAGCGCATGCAGGTTGTCCTGTGAGATGCCTGAACCTTTAATGTTGTGCTATAAAACAATGTGGTTTCGGTTCTTTGTAACTGTGGTGGTTGGGTGGAGGTTAAGAAGTGAGCAGTAACAAAGGTAATAATACTTCTTGCAGCTGTCAACTCTGCAGAGTCAAGGCAATAAAAAAATATTTTTATGTGTGCATTAAAATGGAATCTAGAGCTTGGCACTGGGTGGATATTCCGTTTTATCTAGGAATTTGAGAAATGGAGAGACCTACATAATTTAATTTTAAAAAAAGAGATGTGATTTAATGCTGAAGTGACTCTTACCTTTCATTTTTTTATGGAAAATGTATAATTTTTACTTGATAACCTGCCACAAATCCATTTGTGCAGAACTGTACTGATCTGGTAGACTGAAGTAGATTGCTAATGATACAATTAGAATAAAACAGTTCATATTGTAAGAATTTCACCTTTTGAGGAGCAGTGATGTTATGTTTGATTTGGTAATGTGGGGATCAGCATACTGGGTCCAGGGTCCTAAGCAGCTCTCCTTCTGATGCTGGTGCGCCCCCTAGTTGCAGGAATGCCCACGTTGCAGTGTGAGCACCGGGATCTTCCTGTTTAAGGGTGAATGAAGTGGTCAGCTGACCCCCGCAGGAAGTGCCCTAATCAGTGTGAGGCCGCTCTCCGAGGTTCGTGGGGCTGAATGCCTGATTGCAGGGACGTTGTGGTGGGCAGATGTTTTTCACTCAGACAGGAAGCTCGTGTGGGTGCAGTGATGCCGGCTGCGAGTCTGCCAATGACTTCCACTGACCACACCTTAAACAGCTGAGCTCATTTCGCTTGGGGGGGGGGGGGGCAAAACGAGTAAAACCCGGGGGGCAGGGGGCGGGTGGGGACGT
>JAODJX010000040.1:11884520-11906504 GCA_026776945.1 Isichthys henryi | reverse complement strand
CCAATTCCCCATCTACCCCCTCCCATCCCTGTCAGCGCTGGGAAACGTTACGCAGTTTTGTACATCAGGACGTGCGAGCCAGCACTAAATATACCGACCTGGAACAGTCCGTATCTATAGGAGAAAAACGCACCAAAAATCAGGAGTATTCACGCCCTAAGGAGGTGGGAAAAGAGCAAGCCAGGGGAGAACAAGCGGAGAACCCACGAAATAAGGTGAGTCTACGCATCCTGGGCATACTTTGAAAGTACTAACGTCACTGCGGCGGAGTTGGCCCCCGGGACAAGGGCACACCGCTGGCCTGTTGTCCTTCCATGCGGGACGTGCGCCGGGGAAAGGCAGCCGTGGCTCGGCACCTACAGCTAAACTGCGGTGTCACGTGTTGTGCGATGTCCCGAACGGACCACGCTGTGCGTGAGACAGGAATGGGGTGCCGTGGGTACTGGTGTGGGGGATAGAAGATCGAAGCCCTGTAGCGGTGCGATCAAACCGTGGCACGTGTCCAGATGTGCAGCATGGCCGGCGTCTCCATCGGCCTTAATGTGGAAGATGGAAAAGTAATCGTACCACACCGCTCAACATAAAAAGCGACAGAGACTTGGACAGAAAGGTGGTCGTGGGGGAGCAGGGGCAGGGAGAGTGGGGGAGAGGGGGGGCACAGATTGGCATTTCTATATTAGGAAAGTGACCGTGTCATTTTTTCCCTTGTCTGGTAAGAGGAGTCTTCACTCAGGCATATGGCAAGTTTTAGCGTACAGAAAGAATGTATAAGTCAAGTACAACCCCAATCGCAAAAAGTGTGGTTGCATGTTTGTATGTTTGTTTGTTTGCTGAACTGCCTGTATTACTGTATTATATCGGACAGTTTATTGAAGGAAACGTTGTCACCTCGTTAGGGGAGATGCTTTTAAGAAGTTGTTTTTATACGCAGTCTGTAGCCCGTTCCCAGGTTGGTGCGATATTTGTTTTGCAGAGGCACTGCGCAGACCCTGTGATCCAAAATGAACTGTAGGGGTCTCAGTCCGGCTCGCTATCGATAGCATCGATTACAGATCGGTTCAATATCCAAAATAAAATCAGGAGAAAGAGAGTAAGAACGAAGACAACTGCGATTTATTCTTGGGCATTTTAAACCAGGATCTAACTTGAATAGGTTGATCCAATTGTTTATTTTCTCGGTTATTATTTTTGAACATTGGTTAAACGTTTATTTATATAAACATTTTAAAACGCAGCTTTCATTTGTACTGCCATACTGAAGATCATTTACAAGATGTCCTCTCTGTATCACTTGAGATTAACTTTTACTGATCAGAGGCTGTCTAAGTTATCGCTTTATTAATAATGATATATTTCACTGTTGCATAATTTAAAGAAGCGACGATCAATTACTCCAGTAGTGCGTCTGAATTATGCAACCCATTGATCACCAGTTCCCTGTCCATTGATATATAGTCATACAGTGCAATACTGGCTGTACATGGCGTGGTGGAATTCAAATAAACAGAGTTACGGAGATCAATATTTACAACATCAAGGAAAGTGTTGAGAAATGATTCGTTTAAGGTTCGCATATGTCTGAATTTCTCCAGGAGATATATAAGATGAGAGTGATAGTGACAATGTAAAAATGCTGTCTAGCAAATGAGACATCAAAAGATACTTCATGGTGTTGAGCCATGTCAGTAAGGCCCAGTTAAATCTGAGTCACACAAAACAAACACTGTACAGTGTATTGCATGTTAATGATGCACAACTGTAGATCAATAATAAGGTGCAGTGCGTGGTACCTTAGTGGACAATGCGGTGTGTGGTGATTGAATGATGCACTTTATAGTTAGGGATATATTAATGAGATTCTTCACAGAACCCTTAACACACTGTAGTGGGATCCCTGAATGATTCTGTAGTAAGGAGTGTGTAACAAGATCGTGATAGAAGCAAACAATTCTTACCTTAAGACACACACTGCGAGCCGGGTTCGAACCTGCGCAGGGAGACCCCATTGGATTTCAAGTCCAACGCCTTAACCACTCGGCCATCGCAGCTAGTTTAAAGGTATTAATGACATATATTAATAACACACTGTTCACTGTGTGGTACATTAATGATGCACATTAATGTACATTAATAATGTACCTTACAGTGTGTCATGCGTGAATAATGTACCGTTCAGTGTGTGGTACATTAATTTTGCACCCTAACCCTACAGTATGTCATATATTAATAACGCACTATTGACGCACTAATATCTCGTACATTAATGGTACACCCTCCAGTGTGCCATACATTAACGAGACACCCTACAATGTATTTTACATTAATAACACATTTTTCAGTGTGTGGTACATTAGTGATGCACCCTACTGTCTGTGGTACCCTAAGAGAATGTGTTGGGTTGGAGGGCTGCTAGATTGGATCAGGATGTTGTTTGCGGTTGTTTCCCTCCCTCCCTCCTTCCACTGGGGAGTGTCTGTTTGTGGGTGTTAGACGCCGTTCTGGTATGTGTGTCACTACATGCAGCGGACCAGCTAATACCATCCTAAAGGATGATCAAGTCAGCTGAGTAGCACTCAGTGTAACGCCGGCTACTCTGTCACAGAACGCCCCGCGTATCGCAGAACGTCCCGCGTGTCGCAGAATGCCCCACATGTGGTCCAAACTTCACTTTTACAAATAGTTTGCAAGTCAATAAGAAGCTATAAAGAGTAATGTACCTACAGCGCTGCATAAAAGTCTCAGGCAGTCTCAGAAAATTCATCCTTATGTTGGGTGTAAAACTATGATATTATGTCTGTTAATGTGTGTCAGCTTTATAAACCTTTGCAACAACCATCCAATACACATGTTTTTTTTGACTGGGCCACTAGCCCACTTTGGCCAATCTCCACCTCACTGAGATATTTAAATTATTAGGTTAATTAGTTTAGTTAGCTTGTGGGTAAACTTAACAAAGACATAGAATGGCTAAGGTGCCCCTGAGGAGAGGTTTGGGAACTGAAGCGATGTTCATCTAGCCGTCCAATAAGATATCAGTAAGTTTTCAGAGACAAGAAGATATTGTTGTTAATTTTTTGTGTTACTATGTTATAATTTGCATACATTCTAATGTTAAATTGTGTTTTTTTTTCTCTGAACAAACAGTATTGGGACATACCTCTTAATCACTGAATTCAGGCGTTTCATTCAGACCCATTGTCACAGGTGTATAAAACCAGCAGTCAGGTTTACAAACATTTGCATAAAAATGCGGTCAGGTTTACAAACATTTGTGAAAGACTGGACCGTTCTGAAGAGCTCGGTGAATTCAGGCATTGTAGTGTCATAGGATTCCACCTTTGCAATAAATCAGTTCATGAAATTTCTTCCCTACTAGACATTTCACAGTCAGCTGTCAGTGGTATTATTGCAAAATGGAAGCGTTTAGGAACCACAGAAACTCAGCCAAGAAGTAGGAGTTCATGTGAAGTAAAGGCGTAGTGCGTAAAATTCGGCAACGCTCTCTTGACTGTAATAGCAGAGTTCCAAAATTCCTCTGGCATTAACTCCAGCACAAAACTGCGCCAGGAGCTTCATGGAATAGGCTTCCATGGCTGAGCAGCTGCATGCAAGTGAACATCACCAAACGCAAAGCCAAGCATTGGATGGAGTGGTGAAAACCACACCATCACTGGATTCTGGAGCAGTGGAAACGTGCTCTGCGGAGTGGCGATTTATGCTTCTCTGTCTGGCAGTCTGATGGACGAGTCTGGGTTTGGCAGATGCCAGTAAAACGTTACCTGACTGACTGAATTCTACCAACTGTAAAATTTGGGGAAGGAGGGATAAAGGTTTGGGGTTGTTTTTTCAGGGGTTGTGCTATACTGCCTTAGTTTCAGGGAGAAGGGAGATCTTATTACTTCATCCTTCAGCATTCCAAGACTTTTTGGACAATTCTGTTTCCAGCTTTGACGAAGGCCCATTTCTGTTCTAGTATGATTGTGCGCCAGAGCACAAAGCGAGGTCCATAAAGACATGGGTGAGTTTGGTGTGGAAGAACTTGATCGACTGGCGCAGAGCCCTGACCTCAACCCCATCAAACACCTTTGGGATAAACTAGAGCGGAGACTGTGAGCCAGGCCTTCACGTCCAACATCAGTGCCTCACCATATAAACACTCTACTGGACGAATGGGCAGAAATTCCTACAGACACACGCCAAAATCTTGTGGAAATCCTTCCCAGAAGAGTGGCAGCTGTTATAGCTGCAAAGGGGGGACCAGCTCCATACTGATACCTATGGATTTAGATGGGATGTCATAGGATATTATCATGTCATGTTCTTATAGGTGTAATGGCCAGGTGTCCCAATAATTTTGTCCATATAGTATATATTTATTACCCAGATAAGTAACCTCTGAGACTTTATACACAGTACTGTACATCATGGACACAAAACATGTAGTGCAGTGGTTGTCGCTGACCAGTTCTGTGATTCTGCAGATAAATGTATGTGAAATATGACTGTTATTACTATTGTTATTCTGTGAAAAATATTTCTCACGGATTTGTAAATTTACATGGAAAAGAAAATATTTTTTTCCCAAATGGGCACGTAATTCTTTACTGGCCAGGTAAGGTCACACTTGCAAGGAATTTGACTAGGCGATTTCTTGAGATCCACACAAGAAGACAAACTTTAAATAAAGGGTACCGTGTAACATTGAAAAATGGGATTCTTGAATGATTGTGCAGCGAATAGAGTGTAAGAAGATGACCTGTACACAGTACTGAGTGTATAATGGAATAAGCTATGAATTGCTATGTCATAGTGCAACTGAAGCAAAAAATTCTTAACTAACACACATACACACTGTGAGCAGGGTTTGAACCTGCGTGGGGAGACCCCATTGGATTTCAAGTCCAACGCCTTAACCAGCCATCACAGCTAGTGGCAAGTACTTAAAGACACGCCCACTAAACACAATTATGCTTATTTTTTTCCCTCACATGTATCATTTGCTTTTTTCTGTTTGATGTCTGATCTGGTTTGATGGTTGTTTGCTATTTAATAGAGGTGAGAATGCCACACATATGACTTCAGACCCAGATGGGTGTTGACACTCTGCCCCAAAGCAGCACCTGACTGACTTGCCGTGGATTAGAACTGAGCACCTTGAAGTCGGACTGTAGCTACCAGGTGTATTTGGAATCTGATGTACTTTTTAAATCAATCGCTTTCTGTTCTCTGTGACGTCTCTGCACCTATGTTGCCGTCTCCTGCCTCAGTTTTTACTTTCTCTCTCTCTGTTATCTTATTCCTGCTTTTTTTTTCTTCTGCCTTTCACATATCGACGGTTTTTCTCTCCCTGCGCATGTCGCCCTTCACTCTTTTTCTCTTTTCCCTTCTCTTGTTCTCTCGGTCTCCCTCTCCTCTCAGATTTCCTTATGTCTCTTCTCTGTCTTCTTTTTTGACTGTGCCATCTCTCTCCCTCTATCTGTCTTTTCTCTCATTCCCCTTCTTTCTCAGTTTCTCTCTCTGTCCCTCTCCCTCTCTCTCTCATTCTCTCCCCCCAGTTCCTCCTGTTTGTTTATCCTCTCCATTCTTCCATATAACCAGCCTCTCTCACTCGTCGCCATAGCGATGAGTCGCAGCATCGTGCGCCAGAGCAAGTTTCGCCACGTCTTCGGGCAGGCGGCGAAAGCGGAGCAGAGCTACGATGACATCCGCGTCTCCAAGGTTACTTGGGACAGCTCCTTCTGCGCCGTCAACCCCAAGTTCCTGGCCGTCATCGTGGAGTCCAGCGGTGGGGGTGCCATCCTGGTGCTGCCCCTGTCCAAGGTCAGGGGGTGCAGCCGCTCCTTCTCTTTTTACAGTGTGCCATTTTAAACTCCGACTTCCATGTTTAGCAGATTTGTTTCATCATTCGTATGTCTGCGATCAAAAAAAGCACTGCCAAGCATATCCAGCAGGGGGCACACTGGATAAGCGGTAGGCCTAAGGTAGCAGTCTCAGGTAAAATGCTGCTCTCTAAGGTGCTTCAGTTGATACATTGTAAACTTTTATTTACATCGAATAAACAATAAGAAAACACAAGGCACAATGATGGACTGGCCTCCAAACCAGGATGTTCGGTGATAGCTTCCTGGTAGTGATGGGCAAAATGAAGCCTCGTGAACCATTTGTTGTATTTTCTGAGCCCACTAGATGGTGCTCTCTGCTATAAAAGGGCTCAAAGCATGCTCCGACGCAAACCAAGAGCGCCATCTAGTGGGGTCAAAACATACAGCAAATGGTTCATGAAACTTCATTTGCCCATCACTACTTTCTGGTATTGGTTGTGATCCTGTGCTATGTAGATTAATAGCCTGTAGCCCATCATCGTGTTTACATTCATTGTTATCTCAGAGGATGTTATCATGGCCTATTTGTCCAACACAGCACAAAGATATGAACCAACATCATTGTGGTTATAGTTCTGTCTTTTTTAACCACTGAAGGCCAGGCTCAGGGCTGTGGTTGTTTTGTTCTGCCTTTTGTTCCCCGAACTGCTTCTGTGCCCCCATCAGAGGTCCACATGCTCAGACCGTCAGCTAAAAATACACGGCAGCCAATATGTACCCTACTCCCCCCCCCATCCCAGGGCCTTTTCAGCAGCTCATCACTGAGCTATAAATAAACGCCTTGGCAATGGTGGGGTGGGGGGCAACAAGTGCTCACACTGACAAAACAGTAGTACGTGGCATTGTGAGGAAGTGACATCACTGGTCAGGAAGAGAGTACTGCCAAAGAGGCTGATGGGAGTCTTCAACAAAATATTCATATATTTTCCCACAATCCCTCTGTCATTGTATTAGAGGAAATATGGTTGAAGTCAAATCTGTCTTCAGAAGGGAATCATGGGAAATGTAGTCAAAATTAAAGCCCCCCCTCTGGGCCAGACCTGTCCCACAGTGCATTTGTCTCTGGTTTTGTGTGTGTTCTGTGTCTGTGCATGCATCCTTGACTGTCTTGCTCTTTTTGTTCCAGACGGGACGTCTGGATAAAAACTACCCCCTAGTGGCAGGTCACTCAGGCCCCGTCCTGGACATCGACTGGTGTCCCCACAACGACAACATCCTGGCCAGCTGCTCTGAGGACTGTACCGCCATGGTAATCGAACTGTCAGCCAGGCAACACCTTGGATCCTAAAATACTGAAGTAGTAAAACCGTCTTTCATAAGATAAACACATGCGGAGAATTCGTCGCGGCGATGCAATGGCCTCCGGTGCAGAACGCCGATGCCATGATTTAGCCACCACGTCTTGTTCCTGATTCCTTCTGCCCGTCACACAGGGGTGGCATGAGGACGTGGCTTATAGCACTTGGTGACAGCAGGCTGTCCCGGGTGATGACAAGCTTACTGCAGGAGGGTGCAACTACAATGCACTGATACTGTATGCGTGAGCAAGGGTGCTGATGACGTTTTCACCCTCACTTACTTGCAGTTTAATGGTCTCATAGAGGAGGGCTTATACACCCCAGCACTCATAGGAGGATACATTGTCACATGCTGCCCGTCACGTCGCCTCATTGGTTCTGTTGCATCCACAGTCCACCAGAGGGCAGGCTGACACAGAGGTATGAGGAGCACTGGGAGGGAGAATATGGCGGTTGCTCGCGGCTTGGTGTTAGGGAGGGCCTCGTCCTATGTGGGTGCTTAGCTCCGAGATAACTGCGAGAAATTCCTCAGCAGTGGCCGGGACAGGGACAACAGCAACAAAAAAAGACAAGTGAGGGATAGATGATTGGATGATTTGGCCGCCAGTCATGCAAGGGGGCTCTTTTAATTGGTCATGGCTGCGTCCCCACATGCCCCCGCAGCTGTCCCGTCCTCACCAGTACCCTGGCATGCCCACCATGCCGCCCTTTAGGTCCTGAGAAGTGGATTACCCTTCTCCAGTGGAGGATCCTGTCTGTCAGCTGAGGATTACAGGGGGGGCTCTTCAGCCAATTATAGCACAGTGCCTACAGCGCCCCCTGCAGGCCCTCTGGGCCTCACACAGCGGTGACACAGCTCTCTGTCACTGATGCTCTCCTCTTTGATGCCCTCCTGTCTAACTTATATATTTTAGTACACATAGTGCACATTGATTAGGGGTCTAAGTCGCCAGTGGCTCTGATCCCTGTCGTGGGTTTATTGTACTTTTCCGTCACTGCAATCATTCCAGTGTCATTTCACTGTGCGGATACACAGATTTTTTGTTAATCACTAACATTTTCCTGTCTCGTCTCTCTCTCTGGGCATTATGACATCATGCACCCACATTTCTTCCGCCTCTCTCTTGCGCATTTCTGTTGGATCTGCGTCCTTATTGCCTGGATTCAGGTCTGAGGATCCCCCCCCCCGATCTGTCCTGCTGTGCAGGTGTGGCAGGTCCCGGACCACACCCCTGTGCGCCACCTGACTGAGCCCGTTGTCATCCTGGAGGGGCACTCCAAGCGTGTGGGCATCATCAGCTGGCACCCAACAGCCCGAAACATCCTCCTCACTGCAGGTGCGCCCCTTCATGTCCCCATCAAGGTTACTGCCGTAAGAAATACAACCATCAATTTTCACATCTTAACTCTCATTTCCTCTACTTGAAATCCTTTTCATTTAACATGATATATTGTGTTAGGGTACAACAGCAAAACACTTCTGGTCTCTGAAATCTCGGTCATGTAGTAAATCTGCAAATAATAAAAACCAAATAAAATACTAAACTATGTTGAAATTGTCTTTACCAGTTAAGCATTTGTGACTAGACCTCTGACCAGCAGGTTCAAATTCCAGTAAGGCAGCTGCTGTTGTACCCATGGGAAAAGTAGCCAGAAATCTGGCACTAACGTATCTGGATGTGAACCTCATAAGCAAAGTGAGGGAATAGGCAGTGAGGATGATGAATAAGCCTCCCTGCCTCCATGTGTCCCCCAGGCAGTGATAACCTGATCATCATCTGGAACGTCGGAACAGGGGAGCCCCTGATCTCCATGGACGACCACCCCGACCTCATCTACAGCGTCTGCTGGAATCGTAACGGAAGCCTCTTCTGCACCACCTGCAAGGACCGACGGCTGCGTGTGTGTGACCCGCGCAAGGGCGATGTGGTGGCGGTGAGCATCTCTCCCAACATGGCTGACCTAAAGGATTTAACACCGACTGATTGCAAAAGCATCACAAGGAGACCAAGTTGTGCATCTTGGTGTTTGACTGAGGTCGCCTGTTTTTGTGATCGGTGTATGATTGAGTATGTGTTTGTGATCAGTGCTTGACGGAGTCTGTCAACGTGATCAGTGTGTGACTGAGTCTGTGATTAATGTGTGATTAAGTCTGCCTTTGTAATCAGTGCTTGACTGAGTCTGTCAATGTGATTGGTGTGTGACTGAGTCTGTCTTTGTGATCAGTGCTTCACTGTCTGTCACAGTGATCAAGGTGTGTGATTGAGGCTGCCTGTGATCAATATGCAAGTAAGGCTCTCTGTCTGTGATCAGTAATGTGTGATTGACTCTCTACAATTCATGCTTGATTGAGACCGTCTCTGCAATTGGTGCTTGAGTAAGGTTGTCTGCAGCTAGTTTTCGGCTAACAGTGTCCATCTCTGTGATTGGCATGTAATGTCTGCCTCACATCTGCACGGCAGGAGCGGCTGGCCCCCCACGAGGGCATCCGGCCGATGAGAGGCATCTTCACCAGAGAGGGAAACATCTTCACCACAGGCTTCACTCGAATGAGTCAGAGGGAACTGGGTCTTTGGGACCCGGTAAAACTCCTCCTCACACACCGTTTCTCACGCATATTAATCCTCATGGTGTAGCGTCTTAGTGAAACTTGCACCCTTCTCTCTCCCCCAGACGAGTTTTGAGGAGCCCATCGCCCTGCTGGAGATGGACACCAGCAATGGGGTCCTGCTGCCCTTCTATGACGCAGACACCAACATTGTGTACCTGTGTGGAAAGGTGACCCATCATGGCGGCAAAAAAAAAAATAAAAAACGACCATAAATTACATCTGTGCTCTTTTTCTTTCCTGTTTCTCTTTCAATATTAAATCACTGCCCCCTAGTGGCCGGTCCACGTTCTTAAGGTCGTGCAGGTGTCCAGTGATCCTCTGCTCTGAAAGGTCGTGGATCAGTTGCTCCACCAGCTTCTCTGGTGCAGTGAAAACTGACACTGAACCATGCAGCTCTCTGCGACCTCGGGGGAACCGAGGAAGGGCGGCAAAAGCAGGGATCTCCTTCCTTAGCTTCACTCTGTCTCTTACCCCTTCCTCCATGCCACCTCCCCTACCACAGGGCGATAGCAGCATCCGGTACTTTGAGATCACGGACGAGCACCCATATGTCCACTACCTCAGCACCTATAGCAGCAAGGAGCCCCAGCGGGGAATGGGCTTCATGCCCAAGAGAGGCGTCGACGTCAGCAAGTGTGAGATTGCCAGGTCAGCAGCCGCGCTGTCTGTCACTGCCCCACTTATGCTCCCAGTGTAAGGTGACAGTCACAGTGACAATCGGAGCCTTGGTGTTTGGTGTCACTCACTGGAGTACAGCAGTCATTGGGACTGTGGAATTCTGTTATCTTTAGTTACTGGATCAGTGTATTTCAACAGTTGACACAAAGAGGGCAGCAGAGAGCTCTGTTCACCCTGCTGGTCAGCATGTCAGCCTGGCCTTTTGACCAATGAGGATCATGCTTTCTCCCCAACAGGTTGTACAAGCTTCATGAGCGAAAGTGCGAGCCCATCATGATGACTGTGCCCAGGAAGGTCAGTGCTGAGAACCACCGAGTTTCTGTCCCACCACATCTCTGTTTTCTTTCCATCTTGAACCACAGGCAGAAACCTTTTTCTCATCCTAGCCCCCCTCCTCCCTATTAATCTGTACCCACAGTCAGACCTGTTCCAGGACGATCTGTACCCGGATACAGCGGGCCCAGAGCCTGCGCTAGAACCTGAGGAGTGGCTGGCAGGCCGGGATGAGGGCCCAGTGCTGGTATCCCTGCGGGAGGGTTACGTGCCCCCAAAGAGCCGGGAGCTCAAGGTGGCCAGGAAGAATATTCTGGATTCACGGCCTGTGCCGCGCCGGACCATATCTTCCTGCGACGGCAGCAGCCTGCCAGTGAGTGCTTAAGTGACATCAGCTCATGATCTCTGACCCCATCATGCAGGGTCAACCATGTGTGGACAATACCGGGAATTCACATTTTCATTCAGTGTCAGTTACAAATGCTGAATGTCCCCGTAGTTGATATGAGGTTCCATGTTCTTGTCACACAGTCTGGTTCCGTTTTTTTTCTTGTTTGTGTTACAGTATCTATTCGTATATTTCTGGTATTTAGAGACCTTATGTAGGTAGATTTTCTTGATGTTACTGTATTCCCTGGACAGGGAATACATATGGTTTTGGGACCTTGTCTCGTTAATGCAATAACTAAAAAATTCTTTGACGGATGTTTTTTAAAGTTTGTGGACACGTTGTATGGTTCAAGATGTGGTTATGTGCATATTTTGAGACAAATCGCACCAAAATTTAAGCAGCTCTGCATAGTGATGTCAGAGAGACATCAACCTCAGGCACCTAATCTCATTAGTGCCGTAACACAAAAAGTATTTGACGGATCTTTTCAAACTTCACAGGTACATTGTACGGGTAATGATCAAAAGAATCATGCCATGCAAAGCTGGGCTTTTAATAAAGATTTTTGGAGAGTGTAGGGGAGATAAAGATTGTAGAGGTAGTGGACTAGATATTGCAGAAGTAGAGGGGGAGCAGGTGATGTTCAAGGAATTCACTGTTGTCCTTCTGACAGAATCTTGTTAATCAAGTTTTGTTATGATATTAAGTTCCATTCTCTAATTGAACAGCAAGTTCTCTTCTGATGAATATGTAATGTCATCCTCTTCTGCAGTCCTCCCTTGGTGACCCTGTCCTGTTCTCTCGCCTCCTTGCCACTCCTCCCCTTTCATGCTCATAAACTTTATTGTTATGTGTTCATGGTTTAAGTTGGTGTGTACTAGGTCCTTGCGTACTTCTTCACCTGCTTCTTTCTTCTTTTATCTCGTCTCTTAACCCCACCCCTCATTCCCACTCTTCTCCTTTCCCTCCATTTCTCTGTCCTCCTAAACCCTTGCTCCAGCCCCAATTTGTGGAGAAGCTGCTGGAGGAAATACAAAGTCTGAAGGCTACCGTCCTCTCTCAGGAAAAGCGAATTTGTGACCTGGAGAACAAGCTTTCAAAATATACCAATGGCACAGCTTGAACTCTGCCCCCCTCCAGCTGCACAGCCAATCAGAGTTTCTTGGGACTCAGGCCCAACCCATCCCAACCCAGCCTCCCCAGTTAAGCACAGGCACTACCAGACTCACAAACACCTAGAGTTAATATACACTCTTCTCACTAGGGTTGTTACTCCTGTGATGTGTACCACTCTACAAGAACCGTGTCCCGCTTTTTAATTTCCCCCTGCAATGGCATGTGACAGGTGTATAGTGGGTAAAATGCTTCACCAAAGGTCACAGTGGCTGTCTCCATGAGAGGGGTCCAGCTGCAGACGCCTGTAGAGTGGACTTCCACAGGAATCACGTGACCTCAACTCTGTGTTACAGTGAATAAACCCTAACCGGAGCTCCACTTTACATACTTAAAGATCACGTGTTTCCTGTGGAGGTGACATATTTTGGGTGGAGCTCCACTCTACAGGCATCTGCAGCTAGACCCTCTTGGTCTCCATAGCCAACTAACTCCCCTCCCCCCATCATTTTTGTACTTATGACTTTTGACCCATGACCTTGGCCTTCTACGCCCTCATTTCCTCATCCCAGCAAAAGTCCCTGGATGTTTTACGGCCTTTCAAATTCAAAATGATATTGTAAATAATATATGGAATGAAAAAGGGGAAAGTGATTCAGATAGCAAAAAAGCTTTGTTTTGTGTGTTCTGTATAAAATTAGAAGTAACAGTAATAAAATTAAGATTTTTTTTAAAGGTTATACTTGTTTTGTTCTGAGATGCACAACAGCGCATTATGACATCATTCACTTATACATCCATCCCTCCATCTTCTGAAACCATTTAATCCCAACCGGGGTCTCAGGGGGGACTATCCTAGGAACAACGGGCGCAACAAGGAACCAACCCTAGGCAGTCGCCAACACTCCACAGGGCCAATTTAGACTCACCAATAAACCTATGCTGCATGCTTCTGGACCGTGGAAGGAAACTGAAGCCCCCGCAAAAACCCACGTGAACACGAGGAGAGCATGCAAACTCCACACAGAAAGGACCCGAGACTGAACCCAAGACCTTGCTGTAAGGCAGCAGCGCTAACCGCTGTGCCACCACACCGCTATCACTTATACAGTGGCTTCCAAATACACCAACTTCATTTTGATGGTTGTGATGCTTCGTATTCCAAATGTTTTTGTGTAAAATCACTTCATGAGGGGCAAAAAGCTGAAGTGCAGTTTTCTGGTATGATATTTGGTCAATGGATCAGTGGTTTGTTTAAAGGCATAAATGCATTTAGACTCAATGAATAACCAGTAAAAGGTGCTAGTTAGCATCTGAGCTAAAGGTATACAATATTTTACAAAAACACTGCAACAACCTAACAGGGGAGCTATAACCAAGAACATAACCAAGGGATAGTAGACCTGGGGCCTGTACTATGAAGCGAGGTTACTGGCTTATCGGGGTAACTTGTCGGATTAATGGTAGTCTGGGCAAAAAGTAGGTGAACGAATATGAAGTCTATTTAAACTGTGGTACCTTCAATCCAAAAAGATACCCCGATAAGCCAGTAACCCTGCTTCGTAGTACAGGCCACAGGTCAGTGGCTGGACGAGCTAGTTGAAATATTCTTAGACAAAAGTGGTCTTGAGGGAAATTGAAGATTGGATGCGGATGGGTGGCTCATTCCACCACTGTGGAACCACAACTGAAAAACTTATTTTCTTGTGGTGGAGGATCCTGAGGTGGCATTGGCTTGTTGACTGAGGAGGGTGAGAAGGGATGTAGGTTCACGAGCTGGTAGTTTTGTCAGTAGGTACGGGTCTGGATTAGGAGCTGAGCTGCATATTCTGACAAATAAGGCTTGATCTTCCTGATGTCATATACCAGACCAGGAGCTGGCTGCAATGTGGTCAGCAAAAAATAGCTGGTCATCTATTATTACTCCGAGGTTCCTGGCTGACCTTGATGGAGACAACATGAATGATCCAGACTGTATAGTGATATCATAAAGAATGGTAGTGGTGGCAGGGAAGACAAGTTCCTCTGAAAGTTTCAGCTGGAGGTGATGATGCTTCATCTTTGCTGTGATGTTAGTGAAGCATGCAGAGGTCCAAGTAGAGACTATCGTGTCCTCAGGAGCGAAGGTCAATTAGAGTTGGATGACATCAACACGGTAGAGGTAGGAAGAACTAGAGAGGTATTGTACAAGGTGAACTGATTAGACCAAGGACTGAACCTGGGGGAACCTTGTCACACAACTTGGACGCCTCTGCACGCCAAGACTTTTGGAATGATCTACCTGAAAGGTAAGAGCCAAATTATTCTAGAGCAGTTCTGAATGTTAAAGGTAGCAGAATAGTCTAGCAGTTTGTGGACTTTTATATCCCAGCAGTGCTTCTGAAGAATCCCGAAAGGAGAGATTTATCATTCTCTAGTTCCCAGACCCTAAGAGGCCCAGAACTCCTCTCCAAGTCCCAAACAGACATCAATAATGCACAATTCATTACACAGACCTACCAACATCGCAACACAATTACATGTAAATTGCCCCATAATTACCCTAATTTACTTAGTCTTAACAAAGGCATAAGATTGAATTAATCCTTTGGGAATTGTGCAAAGGCTACAGGAATGTGACGTGTCTGTTTCATGTGGTTGCGTACAGAAAAAACCCACAATAACTATGTGTAAAAAGGCACTAGTGTGTCCAACCCAGAGGGAGGCTGAGCAACAGTCTTCTCAGTAATTTATTTTATATATATATATATATATATCTCAGCTGATGTATATTACATGGACAAAGGTATTGGGACAGCTGGCCATCACACCTACAGGAACAGGACATCCCACTCTAAACCCATAGGCATCTATATGGAGTTGGTCCCCCATGTGTAGCTATAACAGCCGTCGCTCTTCTAGGAAGGTTTTCCACAAGATTTTGGAGTGTTTCTGTAGGCAATTCTTGTCCATTCATCCAGAAGAGCATTTGCCAGGTCAGGCACTGGTGTTGGATGTGAAGGCCTGGCTTGCAATCTCTGTTCTAGTTCATCCCAAAGGTGTTTGATGGGGTTGAGGTCAGAGCTCAAGTTCTTCCAAACCAAACCATGTCTTTGTACATTGGGGCACAGTCGTGCTGCTGGAAAAGGGCCTTTCCCAAAGCTGCTCTCTTGGAAGCAGAGAATTGTCCAAAATGTCTTGGCTGAAGCATTAAGAGTTCCCTTCACTGGAACTAAGGGGCCTAACCCAGTCCCTGAAATGCAGCCCCATACCATTATCCCTCCTTCACCAAACATTACAGTTGGTGCAAAGCAGAGAGGCAGGTAAAAGCTCACCTAGTGTCCACCAAAGCCAGACTCGTCCATCAAACTGTCAGACAGAGAAGTATAATTCGTCACTCCACAGAGCATGTTTCCACTGCTCCAGAGTCCAGTGGCAGCTTGCTTTACACCATCTGACACTTGGCATTGTGCTTGTTGATGTGAGGCTTGCATGCAGCTGCTCAGCCATGGAAGCCCATTCCATGAAGCCCCTGGCACACAGTTTTCTGCTGAGGTTAATGCCAGAGGAAGTTTGGAACTTTGCTACGCAACAGTGCATAGGTAACTTATACACACTATGTGACTCATCACTAGGTAACCCCGCACTGTTACTTTATGCGATATTCCGAGTTTCTCCTGTTCCTAAATGCTTCCACTTTACAATAGTACCACTTACAGTTGACATAAAACATCTAACAGGGAAGAAATATTACAAACGGACTTTTTGCAAAGCTGGTATCCTATGACAGCACCACCCTCGAATTCACTGAACTCTTCAGGATAACCCACTCATTCACAAATATTTGCAAACCTGACTGCATTGCTAGGCACTTGATTTTTACCTGTGGCAATGGGTCTTACTGAAACTCTTGAATTCAATGATTAAGAGGGCTGCCCCTATACTATTGTCCAGAGCAGAGGATCACTGGACACGTGCACATCCTTGAGAACCTAGACTGGACACCAGGGACAGAAAACAGTAACATCATATACAAAGAGAGACAGGAATGGAAAAATGGAATATTAACGTTAACAGCACCATTCCACAAAGAAGGTGTTATCACTCTGTATTGCCGTCTGGTGGATGGAAATTTAGCATGTTCTTAGAGTAAACTGGCAGGTTTAGCAAAGTTAGCAAGGTCTGATTGTCAGCCTGTGTCCCCCTCCTTTTTGGCTAAAGGATCTTAAACCAGAGAATCTCCTGAACAACAGAGGATGGGAAACAAGAGGATCTGTGATTTTCTAATTGTAAATTTCCATGGTTTCAGCTCAAAAAAAAACAATGAATGTCAGTGTCCTGCAGAATCAGTTTAACATTCTGTAATACTCACTATGTCCTGGAGTGAGTTAGTTACTACTCCTGTGGTTACTTTAACAGAGATAGACTTCATTCTAAGACTATAATAAGGCCAATTACCACTTCTACTGTAATTTTTCCTGAACTGCATAAAGTGACCAAAGCCATGTGTTGGTTATGTCCCTTTTCTCCAGGATAGATTAACTATTTCACACACAAACAGGGGTACGTTCCCCAAGAGCACAGGCACTAACAACATTAGCAACTTACATAGTTGTACCAAGGTTGCCAACTCTGGCAAGCTAGCTGGAGTGAGATGTTCGAGACATGTCTGCACACACATGCACAAGGAATACCATGTACATAACAGGTTTATTACATCGTAAGTAGTCTGTAGGTTTTGCAAACTACCCCAAAACTCTGGAGCTTTTATAATGGAATAATATAGATTTGCTGTAAGGTTTCAAGACTGAAAACTCGATTGTCACACCAGATGCATGCAAGTTGGCAGTCCTGGGTGCACACATACAACTATAGAGTATAAGTGGCTAAAGGAAGCATTTGGGAAATGTAGCCAGGTTAATGTATCCGACAGGCAGGTGCACAAAGCTGGTTATGGTTGGTTGTACGTGTGGATACCTTCCTAAATAGTCAGTTTGCAATGAAAGAACAGGAACATACTGATCTGCGCTTCCCTGTATACACAGGGGGTGGGAGCAGAATGATACAGAATGGCTAGATTGATTACTGAGGAGTCAATGATTAATGGGGGGAGGGGATCAGCTCAGAGACAGAGAGAGCAGGAAAAAGCAGCTAAAAAGCAGGCAGGCGGTACAGGACAGAGGAAACTCTCTGAAGAGTGAGACCGGACAGTGACTGTGCTGGGACAGCCTAGTGGTAGGATGCAGATCCCCAGTCTTTCCTTACTGGCTTCCCCCCGATGGGTCTGCATCATGTGGGATGGAATGCTATGCCTCCTGCCCTCAATAATTTTGCTCTTCGTCGCCTGTTTTCTCTGTTTGCCCCAGGTGTGGGGCCATGTAGGGGGGCTGTGTCGGGCGGTACTCCATGTGCTTTGGCTATGTGTTTGCTGGTGTCTGGATCTGCCGCCGCCCCCCCTGGCTAGCACGGTGCATCCCAGCCCTCAGCTCCTATACAAGCCTACGGCTCTAGCTTACTTCCTGCTCCAGCGCTGTGCCTTCCTGGCCTGTTCCTGCCCAATTGGCTGGCCCTGGGACGACCCGCACCTCCAAACCCTTGCCGGCGTTGTGGGGGCCAGTGATGGGGAGATCCGCTTCGCCAGAGATCACCTCCAGATGGGAGACGGGGGCGTGGTGGCACTGGATTGGGCAGTATGGCTGGAAGGATCCCCCCACCCATATCTGAAGAAGGAGCTGACAACCGGGCAGCGAGCCCTGGGGTGCTACTCCTCCTGCCCGCCTGTACTCGTTGTGGTGCCAAATGCATGGGGCCTTGTGACCCCCCACCTCCTGGGGCTGTGTGCCGGTGCACTCCGCCAGGGCTTCTATCCGGTGGTGTTCTGCTCCAGGGGCGTTGCGGGCTGCCCACTAGTCACCCCCAGGCTTCAGGAATTCGGGGACCCCTCCGACTTGATCCAGGCTGTCTCCTACATCCGCAGCCGCCACCCGAGCTCAATGCTCCTGGCCGTCAGCGAGGGCTCTGGCTCCGGTGTGCTCCTCTCCTACCTTGGGGAGTGTGGTTCCTCCTCCTACCTGACAGCGGCAGCCTGCCTGTCCCCCATCCTCCAGGGGAGGCTGTGGTTCGAAACGGCCCTTCCTTCACTCTACCACTGGGGGTTGCTGCTGTACCACAAACTCCAGCTGAGCAGGTATTTGCTAGTGATGGGCAAATGAAACTTCATGAACCATTTGCTGTATTTTCTGACCCCACTAGATGGTGCTCTCTGTCCATAAAAGGGTGCAAAGCAAGATCGCCATCTAATGGGGGTCAAAAAATATAGGAAATGGTTCATGAGACTTCATTTGCCTGTCAGTAATCGGTGCCATCGCTGTGACTGGTCACCTGACCCGGATGCTGCCTTGCCTGTCTGTTTTTGCCATTTCCTGCTTTCTCTCTGGCAGGTACGAGAGTGCACTCAGTGCAGTGATGGATGTGGACCAGGTGTTGGGCTCCTCCTCTCTGCGCCACATGGAAGAGCTCATGTTCTGTTCCGGAAAGGCTGGTGGCAGCAAAGGTGGGGAGGACTGGGAAGCGTACTGGGATCGGAACGAACCCCTGCGTGATGCAGACGAGGTGGCAGTGCCTGTGCTTTGCCTGCGCAGCCACGACGACCCGCTACTGCCCCCTGTTGCAGCCCTGCCCACTTGCCTTTTCCACAGCAGTCCGTACTTCCTGCTGGCTCTGACGGCTACCGGTGGTCACTGTGGATTTCAGCTGCCTGGGACTGAAGGTGGTGGTGACACCTGGTGGAGCCATGAGATGGTACTGGAATATTTTGGCATAGTGGCGGAGTTCCTGAGGGCAGAGGAGACAAGTGGGATGCTGACGGGAACCAGCCCAGGTCTTCACCACAGGACCAACACCATGTTGAGTCGTAGACGACGAGCCTCCCAGCTGAGAAGGGACGGCCCCCCCAACTGGCCCCATGCACAGATACCTACAGGGGGTGCCAGAAGGATGGAAAACCAGATCAGTTCTGCAGAGAAGCAGGACCTGTTCACTTGGCACAGATCCTACACCCGCTGAGGGCCAGCAGTGAGAGAGCAGATGGAAGAAGAGAGACCAGCGGAAGTTTGGGTCCACAGAACCAGCCAGGTGTGTGAAGGAAAACCCCAAAGATCACTCAAGGGGGGAGGGCACGGCAGAGCGAGTGCGGGGGGGGGACAGTCACCAGGCGGTTCTCTCCATACTACCAACTGTACAACTCTGCTAGAGCTTCCTAGATTATACATACATTATATAGACTATGAAGGATTTAGGGTAGCAGCAACAGTTAAGCCGTGAGCCTTGAGCTACTACAGGTTTTACAAGTTACTTTAAACCGAAAGGCTTCTCTGCTTGGCTAAATAATTCAGTTCTTGTGCTTTGACTTGTTTTTCTTGATTGAAGGACTTGTCCAGCTGTTTCAAATGATACATACATAATTATAGGAGACTGACCAATCAGCACACAGCAAGAACTCATCCTTAAAGGGACCTGGATTTAACTTTAATTGAGCTAGGATAGGATTTGTAAATTATTATTTCAAAGTGCGCTCTCTGACATGGACTAGGTGGTCACCTTAATGACTTACCACACAGCTGCTGATCTAACCCTACTTATAACACTGCTTTCGCTTTCGACTGCCTGCTTTTGGGCACATGAATTTTGTCTCTCACTGTAGAAAAAAACTGCAAGAATTTTCTATGGTGAATTTACTATAAAGCAAGATGGGACCAAGCTGACCAGCTGACACACTGAAACTCAAGAGGGGCGCCCATAAGGTACCCATAATCCTTTGCAGCAGTACTGACACGATTGCGGGAAAACTTATTCCAAACTATCCGCTTGAATCCACTCTCTTGGCTTGTAAACATAGCTTGAGTGTACAGAGACATCATTCATTAACAAGAAGGTTAAGTAAACTGTGTAGGAAACCATGGACTTTTGTCTGTTTGCATCATCCAAAGTTGATGTACGAAGACAAAAAAGCAAAACAAGTAACGAACAAGTAATAAATCTCAGCCTAACTCAGGTGGGGTCACTAGCGTCCCACGCCGACAGAACAGACTGGACTCCTGACGTACTAAAATTACTTTTATTACAGCTGATTTTGTCCAGTATCCCTCCGCCATCACAAGAAGTAATTACAAACAAAATATTACATTTGCACCTAAAGTCATCTGTTCATACTGCCAAGGCTCTTTTATACATTTTATTTCACTTTCTTTTCTTTCTCTCATTTTAGGAATAATCTCTCTCTTTTTTTTTTTAAGTCTTTCAAACATTCAGTAACAAGTTTCACAATCTATACATTTTTAACACAGGTTATATATGGACTGCAATGGCAATGGTCAACCAGGGGGAGGGTGGGAGGGGGGCGTAACATGAATACTGACAAATACACTGTACAAAGGAGACACCCATCTCCCCTGGTTCCAGGTCCCAGGGGTGTTCAACCAATCAGAACTCACCATCTGCTCCAGGCCAACGCTAAGACATTCAATAAAAACAAAACAAAACAAAACAAAAACATGTGCATTTTGTGAAGGCGACTGAAAGGATGTGTGGTGGGCACTTGGCAGCTCTGGTCATGGCACAGTGTTAGACCAAAGATGTTACTTTGTTAGGTTTCACCACAATAAATCACTGCCTCCAAAGCGTTCTCCTCTTTCCTGGCTGCTGTTTCCACCCAATGAGGTTAACAGGGGGGAAAAAAATCTAACCAATCAATACACTGCTCTTGGCAAAAAAAACTGACTGCAGCATGCTGTCTGGCAGCAGCAAAGCTTTGGAGGCTCCACCCTCAAAAGGTGGGACTTGTTTCTTCTCCATGAGTTTCACACCAGGCGCGGCGCCTGACTCCCGCCCCCCCCCACAGGTGCTTTCTTAAGAACATGGTGACCAAGGTTGTCGAGAGCCCTTTTCATTACTGACATGCAGGTCACACGCTGCCTGACACACCGGAAATTGCTTGGCTTCGTCATTAAAAAGGAATGCGACAAACCGACCAATAGTATGACCCGATGGAGGCGGAGACCTGATCAAAGCCAATAAAAAATGGGGCTTTAGTGGATGTAGTGGAGGAGCAGGAAGCACCAGCGAGCGGTAAGCAAACGCTGTGGACAACACTGTGTGTCTGTGTGTATGTGTGGCTGTGCACAGATGTGCGTGTGCAGTTTATTCTTTTAAACATTAATGTTAGAAACCGAGTCATTATCTCTTTTGTTTTCACAATACAAGCAGTTAATTTGTTTATTTTTATTTCCATTTTTTTTTATTCTAAATATACAATATAAACATTTGTTTCCTATACACCCCAATCAAGACTGTAACTATCTGTCCACATCCATATCCATCAAAACATACCGGCAGCACCTTGCTCTCTCGATGCTGCGTTTTTACACACACGTAGTTTTAGTACTCTTTTAAACTTCCAAGTCAAGGTAGTTGTGCTGGGTGTGAGGGCCCAGCCAGGCTAGTGAAGAGACAGGTAGAAAGACAGATGGGGCTAGACAGGGGCGGGTTTGAATGAGTAGGAGGTGGGGCTAGAATGGGGTGGGTCTGAATGAGTAGGAGGCGGGGCTAGAAAGGGGTGGGTCTGAATGAGTAGGAGGCGTGGTCAGAAAGGGAAGGGGCATGGCAGGGGCGCCAGCAGCAACTCCCACCCACCCAGAATAACATTCAGCGGTCACAACCTGTTGCCCCCCAGGGCCAGAGACAGGAAGGGTTCTCTATTTG
>JAODJX010000040.1:11847303-11859102 GCA_026776945.1 Isichthys henryi | reverse complement strand
CCCCCCACAGTCCAAAAACATGCTGAGGCTAATTGGAGTTACTAAATTGCCCGTAGGTGTGCGTGTGTGAGTGTGCCTGCGATGGCTTGGAACATGGATGGATGGATGGATGGTCTTTTTTATTACAAATAGTCCCACAATCATCAACCTTTAAGTGACGTATCAATGCAAATACTTCAAAAATTAAGCAGGTAGGTTTACAGTTACATAAAACAGAAATGTATAAATGTGCAAGGTATAAAGAAATTTCCCAACTCTACACATATATCAAATGTTTCTTGAAATGAGCATTAACACTGGATGGGCCGAATGGCCTCCTCTCGTTTGTAAATTTCTTATGTTCTAAAAAAAGAAAAAAGAAAAAAAAATCATGAAACATGAATCATAAAAATTTCCCACATTCAGCCTGTTCATAGCCTTCAATAATCCTTCCTTCAAACTTTCAGGCTTGTTCTAAAAATAACAGCAAGAAAACATTAAGTGATTTGCTCCTAGTTGCTGTGTTTTAATCCCATGAGATGCTGGTTTATTTACGAACAGCTTTACATGCTCTCATCTGGGGGTTCCAGCAGATCCCGGTCCCCCAGAAACGGCAGCTTCCCTAAAGATACCTTTGGCCCCAGGCCTGTAATATAACTTCCTCTGCTCTGACCTCAAGTCTCAACCACACCCCATAACTTAACCCTTTCGTTACCTATGGAAGGGGGGAAATCAGTTCCCCGGTATAGACTGCCTGCTCACAGAACAATCAGGAGTTGAGCAAGACAGGCTTTTCTCATTTGGCAGTGGTAGGGGTTACAGACAAAGGCTATTAGGAATTCCTGCTTTATGGCTGTAAAGCACTGAAAATTGAAACGGGAGCAAATTTGACAGCTATGTCCGCAACAACACACTCTGGTTACCTGGTACACAAAGAGCATGCATGCAGCCCATTTCAAAAAGTGGCTAAGCGAGCAGCCAGAGGAAAGACATGGTATTCAGAACCCTAATCCATCCACTGATCGATCTTCTGCACTTGCTTGTCCCACACAGGGGCCCAGAGCCTATTCTAGAAGCTATGGGCACAAGGCAGGGAATTACCCAGGATAAGACGTCAACCCATGGCAGTGCACATATCTAATTCACACACACATTCACACCTACAGACAATTTGGCAACTCCAATCCACCTTAGCATATTTTTGGACTATGAGGGTTAGGGTTAGGAGAACTGGGAGAAAATCCCACAATGACATGGGGACAACCTAAAAAATCCACACAAGGAGCCATGACAGCAAGATGGGGTAACTGCCAGCTCACTCTAGAGCCCCTATATCATCCTCACAGCTCATTCATTCCACTCTCCTTCTAGTAAGCATGACCATTGGTCCAAACAGTGGAGGTATTTCAAATAGAGATTTCCCTACCACTTATATACCCAAGACTATGTGGTCTATGCCCAGTTATGACCCAGCTGGTGGCTAAAGGGGCCAATGTGGTGAAATTAATTCTGGTCAATTCAGTTCCCTCATAGTTTTTACTGACCATTTTATGTGTTTAAATTCTTCCAGAGTCACATGTTATGCATAAACAACTACACTGTGGGGGTATGCTGAATATTCATCTTTTTCTTTAACAATTTAGACAGAAAAACACATGCAGATGCCTATATTCATGCCCATACCATGCTTCTTAACACAATACAATGCTATGTTTTTTGGTCTTTCATCGCAATAAGTTTTTTCCCCTAAACAGCTGCCCCCTGTCAACCATGCCACCCACCACATCCACACCCAAATCCAGCCTCCGGGGAAGTGTGGAGGGGAAGGGGTATAAGAAGCAATTCTGAATATACAGATGCTCCTCTACTTACGAATGAGTTACATTCTGAATAGCCATTCGTAACTTGCTATTCAACATCATTTCAAGGGTATACGCAAGCACAAAGAACTAGGATGCTGGGAGTACGTATGCTACACTGCTGCGTGGCGGGAGTAGCGGCCAGAAGTCGTACTAGGTGGAATTGGTGCGTAGAACAAAAAAAAATTGATGTTGCGGAAAGGAAACAGGAGCCCAATGAACACAATTTGGACTTACAATCCTCTTCGGTCGTATGTCTGAAAGTTCGTAAGTTAAAAGTTCGTAAGTAGAGCAGCGTCTATGCTCTAAAACAAAATAAGGACTTCTCAGCAACCCCACATCCAAGATCGAGCACAATTTACCTAAAACTGCAGGGAAAAGCCTGCAGACAAGCTAATAATAGTAGCAAATGGCTTACAGGGAGACACTAGCGAGGGAGTGTTTCAGAAAAAGCACCATTCAGCTTTGATGTCCCACCACCATTCCTTTACACATATGGACACACTCCATATAACAACAGACTGAAGGGCAAAGTGACCACAGTTTACAACCAGCCTTGTACAGGTTCTTTTCCCCTCCACTTTTTGCGAAATACACCACACAGGCACAGATCAGACATTTGCACAACTGAATATCAATCTGGGTCTTCTGCTCATGTTTTTTTCCATTATGAACAAAAAGTCTAAATTTACATGAAGTAGAAAATTTGGTGATGTCCGAAGGTGATTTTTATTTTTTAATAAACACATCAGTATTACCAAAAGTCCTTATCAGTGACAACTCTGGTGCTCAACATGGCACAAGATGCCAGGTGACTACAATTCATATAAAAGAATGCTATATCGTCTACACAGACTCCTGTGAATGGTACAGAACACACAAATTTTCTCACAAAGAGATGTTCAAGACTGGGAGGTATTCCACAAAGCAATTAGCTGGATAACAAACAAAATGTAAAAACTGTCCAATAGGAAGACTGATAAGTCACATTCCTATTGGACAATCCTTACATTTGTCTTAAGTTACCTGGCTAATGAAGAAATCCTGTTTTGTGCAATACCCCCAGGACAAAAGTGCAGCATTACTGAGAAAACAGCAGGATGTGCTTAACCACACAGAATGGCAGGCTGATGGACCAGAGCCTTACAGCATTCAACCATATTCTACAAATTCTGTGAATTTTCGTCCTTAAAATTATATTGACATTTAAAGTATGACAAGTACCTGCTGCTAAACAACTAACATACAAGTGCTCAACATACAGGCACTGCAAGAGTGGAACTAAATGCTTGGTGGTGTCACTATAAGAACTGACGATACTAATACAAGTCAATATCAGAATGCTGAGGACCACACCACTGCCAGTGATTACACTCAACTTTATTCCAGCACTGCCAAGGATTATGTTCTACCTTATTCCATCATTTCTTGGGAGAATGCTTTACCATATTTCTTCAGTGCCAGAGAGTATGCTGTACTTTATTACAGCACTGCCAGAGATTACACCACACCTTATTCCAGCAGTGCCAGGGATTACGCTCTACTTTATTCTAACACTGCCAGGGATTATGCTCTACCATATTCCAGCACCGCCAGGGGTTATATTCGATTTTATTCCGGTGCTGCCAAGGATTACAACCTACCTTATTTCAGCACTGGCAGGGATTGCACCGCAGCTCAATCCAGCACTGCCAAGGTTTATGCTGTATTCTAGCACTGCTAGCGATTATACTCTACCATATTCCAGCACTGCCAGGGGTTATATTCGATTTTATTCCGGTGCTGCCAAGGATTACAACCTACCTTATTTCAGCACTGGCAGGGATTGCACCGCAGTTCAATCCAGCACTGCCAAGGTTTATGCTGTATTCTAGTACTGCTAGCGATTTTGCCACACCTTATTTCAGCACTGCCAGTAATTTCACCGCGCCTTATTCCAAAACGGTCATGTTTGACATTGCATATGGCTATTTCAAATTGTCAATAAATTCCATTATATTGTTGAGACAGTCGGAGCGGCTCAAAGTAACATCAAGGAGATAACTCGATGGTACACTCTGAGTGAGAAAAACGCTCAGATGAATATCCCGGGAGGGGGAGGGTTAAATTCTGATCAAGGAAAGCCATCGCACTTTAGCTAAACTACAAAAAGGCAAAACAAATGGACACAGATACATGTAAACAATGACTTGTCATGATCATATACGCTCTTGTTATGTCCACTCCACCTTGAAGTGGACACCCCCCCCCCGGCACTGTAATACTGTAACACCGTGCGGCACTGCACCAAAACCGACGCATCTTAACATTAACCTGAAACGAAGCAATCCAACGAACTAAAACATGCGACAGTACCGCGACTCGGCTCTCTGGGACCGATGCTCACTCAGAGTTACACCCATCTTTATTCGCCTGAAATTCCCCTGCTATGGAACAAGCTAGCCTACTAAACTACATAACGTTTACTAGCGAGCCGACACTCGGACGCCTCAGCTAACGCGCTGGTTTTCGGGTTACAGCAGTTTCACGAGCTTAGTTAGCTGTACCCGGAGCACACGGACCCGCTACGGGCCATGTCCACTTCACCGATACGGCCGAGCGGCCGACCCAGCCCGCCGAGGTGCGCTTCAGAAGCGGGCACTTACCCGTCCAACAGGCCGGATTTAAAGAGAAGCTGGGGGTAAATCGCAGCGCCCGTTTAAACGTCTCCGTTTGAAAGTGTCCTCCCCTGCCCCACTGCCCAGATACAGATTCGGTTAGGGGCTGCTGATGTGTGTTGTCACACGGTGTAGGGAGTCCTCTCCAGGGCCAAAAGGGGCCCAGTAGCTCGCTTTCCAGGCACAGACAGGTCCCAAAGATGGCGGCCGTGTGCACTCCCTCCTCCCTCCCGTCGCAAACACGGGGGGGAAAAATATGAAGGAACTGCCCGAAAACTGCCTCAAACTAACCGGCGGCCACGCCCTCGCCCTCGCTTCCAGCCCAGGGGCTTGCAGCTCTCGGATGCTGGGAGGTGTCTCTGTCGCCTCTGTCCGCGTTGTTTTCGCTGGATACTCTCGGGCCCTCCGACTTTCGTTCGCTTTCGTCTCTCTGCGCGCTCCACCTCGGGCCGCGAGCTCCGCCGCCTCGCGCCCACCGAATCCTACTGGCCGAAGCGTGAGACGCACGAGCGGCGCAGCCAAGTCCCGCGGGCGGGGACATCGCGAGAGAGAGCCGGGAGTTTGGGGTTACGGGACCGAGCCAGCGCTAGGCTCCTTACCTGACAGACCACGTCCAGATCACCTTCAGCCTCGCGTACGATCGGTTGCTAGTTACTTCGAAAAGCGACTAAGCAATGTATTCGCTTTCCATTTGCAGTCATTCATTATTATGCTACAGTATTTCACGGAACTGCACGAATTTCCTTTCTGTGGCAGCATTGATCTATCCGTGTTCACCGTGTTCCTACAAAAACATCCTTCTGGAATTCCATTACAGGTTCAAACACATACACTTTTGGCATGGGCAATTTTGCTTGAGATTTTGTTCAGTACAATAAATTATTTACCCAACAACATTGCTAAGAATCCTGCAGTGTTTTCAAGTATTCATCTAAAAATTTTTTATCGGTCATTCAGTAAACAGAATAGTTAAAAAAAGAGTATTTACATTATAAGCTGTTATATTCTACTGAATATTAGCCCAGTGTAGCCATAGTAGCCCATATATAATAATACTATAGACAATAAAAATAATAAGAAATTTTCTAAATGTGGGAGCTGAAATCGGCAAAATGAGAAAATTGTTGAATAAATTATCTAAGGAAGCAAGCAGTGTGTATGTGCCTCCATGCGACAGTCTTGGCATGTAAATTCAGGGCACAGAGGACAACAAAAGGGAGTATTTGCAGACCGGAGGTAGGGCCGGATTGTATCTCAGAACCACATCTTAGAAAGTAGGAACCACAATAATTACATACTTGCAGGATATATTCCCAGTGCGTCTCTTTTCAAATCAGAATACTGGCACCTTTCAATATCTGCTGGTACTCAATAACAAGGGGAGTACTGGCACCTGGTACTCAGTAACAAGGGGAGTAGTGGGGGAGTTCCCCACTCCACACACTGTATATTCCAGCACTAATTTAATTTGCACTGTTTGTGTTTTACTAAGTGTACATTTTCTAGTTATAAAATCAGACCAGCTTGATCACATCTATACTATAACTATGAAACTTTATGTTGAAGAACCTTAAATCTATTTTAGTGATTCAAATAGCTAATAGAATCATGGGTAGATTAAGATATCTTGGTGCTATAGACCGATATCATCATGGACGCTTACGGAGTTTTCCCTCTCATACAGGAACTGAGCCGTGCCTCAGCGATTATTATAATTTTTACTGTGTGCTAATTTCTGTTAGCACATCTGTGACAATCACCATATTATGCAAGTATTGAAGGTTAATAGAATTAAAATTAGCTTGCGTAAATTTGCTTTATGAATCCGTTCAGTTCAGCTGTTCTATAGTACTTTTTAAGTATGAGATTTTCAGGTTCCGAGTTTTCAGGAATATAACACAATATGTATTATTGCTAACAGTGAATGAATGATATATAATATGCCCGTTTTTCCTTCAGAATTTTTGCACAGAAAACCGGCCCCACGTGCATTTCGACCAATCTGATGGTGGTAACGTCAGTAAGTAAGTAAGTAAAGCCATGTCATCGCAATTGCAGCTCAGATATGACTCGTATAAAAGTGGCAGGTACAGGTCAGGGACGGCTTGGTTCTAGGTGACAGTGGAAAAGCACCATTAGGTGTTACCAAATTAACTAACTGTTCCATTTTTCCTGTGGGGGGGCATAACCCCCTTAGATTATAGGCTAGAATAGCCTACGTATGTATCAATCCACCCTGCATGAAGTGCTCCACCAGGAAACTGGGGGTTGGGGGGAATGACAGCGTATCATTTTGGGCTCTCAACCCAGACCAATCCAATTATGTTAGAAAATTTTTAGCAGCCCTTGGAATCATCCGAAATTGTACTGCTTTCTCTATCCTTTGGTGTCCCTCAATGGACACAGCAGGACACAGCAGTCCCACCCCAGGTGGGGTCCTAAGTGAGCACCATCAACAGCTGCTCCCCATCCAAGACAAAGCGAAAATGTCTGGCCGTCCGGCACTCCTCACTGTGTCGCTGTTCTGTAAGGGCAGATCCGGTGTCTTGGGGTCACCACTGGGGAAGTCGTCCCAGGCCCAGGCCTGAGAGGTTGCAAGTCAAGGGGGCCTGATTGAATTAAATTTCTCCCATGCTCTGAAATTATGCATAACAGGCCTGTATGCAAACATAAGAACATAAGAAATTTACAAATGAGAGGAGGCCATTCGGCCCATCACGCTCGTTTGGGGAGAACTTAACTAATAGCTCAGAGTTGTTAAAATCTTATCTAGCTCTGATTTAACTGATTATCTAGCTCTGATTTGTGCTACACTAGCAAGTAGACTATTCCATACTCTAACCACACGCTGTGTAAAGAAGTGCTTCCTCAGATTCGTTTTAAAATGTTCTGCCGCTATTTTCCACTTTGCAGGCACTGCAGAGCGTGCAAACCTCTAGGATGGCCGTGCAGTGGATGCAGTGGTGTAGCTGTTCTTTTCTGGCACTGCTGGGTGTGCACTTTGTGAAATTAGCTGGCTAAGTCAGCGCCCCCTCAGAATTTGGCGGCCTAGACAGCCGCCTATAGAATTTACTGGCCTGACACAACTTTCCTTTCTGAATCAACCTGTTTCAATCAGAAACTGGCAGCCTCAATTTCATGACCCATAGTCCAAGAATCTGTGGCCTGGTCCGTTGTACTGTGATGGATGGACGCTGTGGTCACCTCCCTGAAACTTCCACATCGTATCACCCCAAAATATGTTGGACTGCATGTTTCCACCAAGTGTACAGTTTGCAGTTTATCAGCCGAAGTCTTTCTTCCAACATTAACCTGACTTTTCGCCAACCCAACAACTGGTTGGTGAGCTAATTATATTAGCATTTTGGCATGGGGTATGAATGTGTTAAATAATACAGCATTGCTCTTCTTTCATAATGCAGTTATGTACCGAAACAGTTAATATGTGGGTAGTATTTTGGTAGAGATGACGCAGACCTGCTGTGGTGGAATGCTTTATGTAATATGCCAACATCAGTTAATCTGAAAAATGTCAATTTATTGTATACATTATATACTTTTAAATGATCTCAGTCAACACTGCATATTAAAGTAATCTCTGGTACTCTTTGTATTTGAAGCTTTTAGTCACAAATCAAGTGCTGCAACAGTGTATGACTTCCACTGTCATTTTTATTACTACAGTAGCAACAGCATTTGCTTCCTATAGGCTCATATTCAAAATGATCTACTGTACAAAGTCGTTTACTATTTTACAGCTGTTGACACATAATCCAGAACACACGAGGTCCCTACAATGGCAAAAGGTCACTGGATCAGGTGACAGCTGGGATCTCGGCAAAGGCGTAAGAATTCCAAAAGCTTAAGGCAGATCAGAGCGACTACACCGAGCCCCTTCCCTCTTCAGTTGACCAATGGTAACACGGGAAGGGCTTCCCGCACTCCTGATTGGGCGTCTTCCGGCCCTCCTACACTTCCTAATGAGAATAAAGTGAAGCCTGTCTCTGTATCCAGGCGGGTGACGGGGTTACTGCGGCTGCGTCGTGGAGTGGAGACGTGGTGTTTTGATTTTGTCATTTGTTGCAGTTTTGCTGCATTCCCTCTTGCATTTTCATCAAACAAACAGATCTGCACTACGCGACGACATAAAAAAAAAAAAAATCTGTTTTCACGTCTTTGCATGGAGACACGCGGGAATTTGTCCTTGGTAGCGGTACGCGTGGACGTTTCATAACGTGGACCAAACAGAAAGTACATATTCCGAAATCTTTAGATATCCTAACGAAAGTCAGTTAAACTCTAACGATTCGTAAAATTATTATGTGCAAACACCTGGTAATACACAAGTACAATTTATGTACATAAGATACGATAAGGAAACACCACAATATATGTGAAATATTTTTTTTTAAAAAATATGATATAAGCGGTCAAACTAAACTATTTTTTTTCATATTTCAAAGTGATCATTAAACGCTTCACGGATAAGCTCTTCCTTTAAAATCGCTGTGTAAATGACGTTTTTTCTTAAGGGGGCGACGGGTGCAGGCATACATGCGAGACCTCGGTCCTGCCTCAGCTCTATCACCACCTGCTGTTTCCTAAGCCAGCCCCAGTGCGAGCCGCGTGGCGCCCGCACCCACTAGGAGCTCCACTCAGGACCCGACTTCTGTTGGCGCAGCGCTGTACTGAGGTCCACCAGCAGGTGGAGCAATCGCCTCAAAGTGAAGACCGCATAACATCCCTGGGTCACCTTTTTTGCCTTTTCGGATACTTGTCACGTGGATTCCCATCTTTGGTTTTGTCGGCGGGGGCTTCCGGTCTGTGTAAAGGATATTGGTATTTTGAAAAGTATAAAAATGCACTCAAATAAAATTTGGTAATAACAGCAGATGTTATACATGTTTTGCATGACATCTGTTACAGATGACAGAAAAGCTTATGTAAAGCAATCAGTTTTTAATTGCTACGATTCACTTGACCAGAGCGACACACACTTCGGTTATAGGATTGGGTGTATTAGAAAGGTCTTTTTACATGGAGGTCTAAATATATTTTGTATATTGTGACGACATGGAGAAAACGACAGTCCCCATATAAACATTAGCGAATAGACATTCATTTCAGGATTTCTAAACTAGCGGCTGTTTTTGGGACCACGGTGTAGAATTCGAATAGAATTTGAGTATCTTACTGCCACATTTATGTTGTATCACTTCAATATCGATCATTAGACTGTCCTGCGAAATGCTGCAATTATACAGCACTGTGCAAACGTCTTAGACAACAAAAGAAAAGGATGTTTAAATGATTTTCATGTTGGTGTAAAACTAGTATTTTATGCCTGTCAAAGTGCATTAGTTTAGCCATTTCTAAACGTCTCCTAGAATTACCCCATTACTTCCACCCACGTAATTTTTGAGTCGACCACTTACACACCTCGTATAGCTGATCCATGATTTTTTAAAAATAATTAATAAACCAGTGCACTGGTGGTGAAATTTAACGAATACGTAGAATGGCTGAGGTGCCCCTGATGAGATGTTTGGGAACCAAAGCAGATTTCTGAACAAGATTTTAGTAACTTTTTGGAGAATGGAAGACATTTTAACTAGTTTTTAATGTGTTAATCCGAATTTGTATTATGTTCTTGTGTTTGTTGCTATAAATAAGGGGCGGCATGATGGTGCAGTGGTTAGCACTGTTGCTTTACACCTCTGGGGCCCGGGTTCAAGTCTCTGCCTGGGTCACATGCGTGGAGTTTGCATGTTCTCCCTCATGTCATTGTGGGCTTTCCTCCTGTTTTTCTCCACAGTCCAAAAGCATGCTGAGGCTAATTGGAGTCGCCACATTGTCTGTAGATGGGCATGTGTGAGT
Organism: Isichthys henryi; assembly: GCA_026776945.1. NCBI lineage: Eukaryota > Metazoa > Chordata > Actinopteri > Osteoglossiformes > Mormyridae > Isichthys > Isichthys henryi. The sequence continues at coordinate 11,848,730 of JAODJX010000040.1, read as the reverse complement.
GTGCCCTGCAATAGGCTGGCATTCTGGGTTTTTCCTTGCCTTGTTCCTGTCGGCTCCAGAGCCCTGTGACCCATCAAAGGGAAAGCAGTTTCAGGAAATGGATGGATGTTCTGTATAAATGTGCACACACTACTCAGATAAATAGCTTTAAACATTTCATAAATACAACTGTACTTTTTGACCAGCATGAGGCAGAATGATTGTGAGCTACGAGAAAGTTTCTGTAAAAATATTCATTTTGAAGTTCCAAAAACAGCACAAACTTGACTCCTGGGCCATACTATCAGTTATGAATTTCTGCGCTTTCACTCCACGGGATACCTTGATGAGAGGCCTTCGTCCTGATCTACATGATAGCATGTGGGGTACATAGTGTACCTGACTGGCCTGTGAGATCCCAATGCTAAAGTGTCTCATGTTAAAAATGTGCCACCACAGTTATCGAATCATCGCAAGTGGTTTGCGGAAACGCCATCTATCACCATAGTGATGTCCCCTCGTTCCCTCACATTTTTTCAGTTTTAGAAGACACACCCTGGAGGTGATAGCCCAGATTCGTTTATTTCAGAAAATGCCCCTGTGTTAGGTACATTGCCCACAGCTCCCCAGTATCACCTAACTGTTGTTGTATTTGAGTCTTCCAGTAACCTCCTTTACTAACTTCCCTTGGTCCCATTCTTCGCTGATAGCTATGATTATGTTTGGTGCCCCCCAGTGACAATCAGTGAAAATTCAATTGGGGTCGTCATTTACTTCTCTTGTCAACTGATTTTCAAAATGATTGTGCATAACTTTTCTTCTCCAGCAGTTACGAAGATCCACAGAATGAATCTTAACTGGTTTCACAGTAAAATATATACATATTTTTTTACAGGATAATAGTATTATGTAGTATGCTTCTATCCATAAATTTCTCATGAGCTAGTTGAAAGCTGGTCCTGTGAGTAACTGATCTGCAGTCTGCGTCTCATTCACGGCTTTAGCGATCACAGGCCTACTCATAATGCATTTAGTGTATTTATCATATAAAAGTCAGTCGGGGTGACTGAGTAGGGCCATTTTGATACAAGGGATGGTCAACAAAGTGAAGGTTATTTTGGGGGTATGGGCACCAACAATTAGTTGTGTTTCCTGTCAGTAGGGGGCGGCAGGAGAACAATCACACCCCTGTATACGTGCTTCCCGACTTCTTTGGTCCTGTGTTTCTTTTGCCTGTGTTGGCGGCCCCGCATCCGCACATGACGTTGGGCCCGGCAACAATGCTGGGGCTCCTGGGACAAGCCCTCTGCCTTCCTGTGCTGATGGCGGTGACAGCTCTGTGGGGGGGGGGGGGGGGGGGGACCTGTGTTGTTCGAGGTGGGTGTTGTGGGATGGGGTGTGCCTGGGGTTGGGGGGGGGGGGTGGGGGGAGGGGGGGGGTGGTGTGGG
>JAODJX010000040.1:11832568-11844308 GCA_026776945.1 Isichthys henryi | reverse complement strand
ACATCAAGCACATCTATAACCAACGTAAAGTAAACAGGGACACCCAACATAAACATCAAGCACATCTATAACCAACGTAAAGTAAACAGGGACACCCAACATAAACATCAAGCACATCTATAACCAACGGAAAGTAAACAGGGATACCCAACATAAACATCAAGCACATCTATAACCAGCACGCAAAGGAAACATTGAGAACCAGCACAAATCTAAAACAAAATCCTTCTCTTAGCCCAGATGATGTTACTTTGGCATTTACTGGGTTAAGCAGTGTGTTGGGGGGAAGGGGAATAACACATTATAAAGCTGGCAGAGGGTATATGTGTGGGTGGGGGGGGGGAGGTCTCTGCTTTGTGGATTTGTGGATTTAGCTGACAGGAAAGCAGATGCAGAGAACATCTGGGTCTCACCACCAGGGATGCACCACATAGAGGTGTAACATCTAGGTGTCTTTGGACACATAGATAATGCTGTGCTATGTGGGCTCAGTGATGATAATGGAGCAACAGAGGGTGCCTGTATGTGCTATGTGTACTGAGTATTGTGCCTCTTACATACACAATCAAATGTGTAATTACCCCTTAATTATGAGGAGATGATCTAATGACCGTTACTAAATGAGCACATCTGGAGTACAGCCGCTATCTGGTTATAAAAAACAGGAACACCAATAGTGCTTGTTTATTGTGTCAGCGCCTCCTGCAGGTATGTCAGTAGAGCACGGGGTGCTTGATGCTGGCAGCATGGTGTCACTCCATCCAGGTCTTCTGAACCGTAGTGTGTGAAACAGCCAATGAGTCTTTGCCATTCCTGCCACGTGACTGGGGGAACAGTTGTGATACTGGTTTTACTGGCCACCCTAAGGGGTAAATTTTGTGCTCATGCAAACTGAGAGTGTGCTGGAAAAGGCACAGCACAGATGTGTGCGAGAGAGTGGGGCCTCTCTAGACACATTTACTGAAGGAGTGGGGGGGCAACTCCTGCCAAGATGATGGTCTTGGGACCCTGCAAATGATGTTCTGGAATCTGGGGGGTTTTTGAGAGAGAGAGAGAGAGAGAGAGAGAGAGAAAGAGAGAAAGAAAGAAAGAAAGAAAGAAAGAAAGAAAGAAAGAAAAAGAAAGAAAGAAAAAGAAATTTCCAGAACTCTGAGATACTAGGGAAGGAGATCTGGAATGATCTGAAATAATCAACAAAGACACTTGTCCATAACCCACAGAAGAGATTCCGTTTCTACATGTTTCTTAATAATGTAAAAAAATATATCCATGCTTTGCTCAGTGGTAGTTTAATGTGTATTTGCCATGGTAATACAGCTGATGAACTAAACTGAAGCAGTGTCGGGGGGCGGCAGAGAAATGCAAATCTGTAATTTCCCTTTCCCGGGTACTTGTCACATCTGAAACTGCTGGGTCGATTCCGCAGCCGCGGCTGTCCCACCTCCGCCCGGGGCTTTCCTGGCAACATGCCAGACCATAATGGAGCACAACACCCGACCGCAATGCTATTGTTTCACCTGGGCAGCGAGCAGCAGCGACTCCTGTGTCAATAAGCGTCAGAACTATAAGCAAAAAACAAACAAACACTTGTCAGACACAAATCAAATCACTGCGGAGAAAACGGCGTACACATCCCCTATCGTATTGCTGCCACCCGGGCTATAGCTTAAGAAGTTTAATATTGTGCTAAATTTTTTTGAAAAGGTTTTGCTTGAATATAAAAACGGCCCAAAACACAAACACAAAACAAAATCCAGACATTGCACACCTGTGTGTGCTTTTACTTAAAATACCAGTGGGTTGTACGTCTGCAATGCACTTGTGTGCACAGGCAGTACAAACGTGAAGGAGGAGGTCGGTCTCGGATCACAGCACCGCGGGGAGTCAGGTCGCATTGCTATAGAACCACTTCCACCCACCTGCTGGGGAAAACCTGTCCGCTTCGATACTCGGTAAAAGTGCATCGCTGGGAGTAAATCGCACACTTTAACAATAAGGTTTCGGAGCGGTACCTCCTATTTTATTTCTGCATTCAGAGATGAATCACGTGTGTGAGAAGCGCATGATATAAACGTCCTCTTCGAATTAAAATTCAAACATATTTTCTCGAAAATGTTTTTAAACACCTTCTGGGGCGTGACCATAACGACGACAGTGACTGGTATATAGAAAAAGGCGTCATTTACGGATTTTATTGTATTCTACTACATTGCTCCTCTTTGGTTCCGAGAGTGTCCCTTCTCACATAGCCTTGCCTCGTTTCCCACTGCAGCTTTTGTAAATGTGCCTTATCCAGCAGCCCAGTTTCAGTCTTTAACAGAAGGCCACAATTTTCCAACGTTAATTCGTACACGGCATGAACACCTGTACATATAATAAATTGGTGCGTACCGGCCGGGTTCACCGCTGGGTGGCGCTGCGCCCATATTCACCGGGGCAGGCAGTGGACGCAGCGCACTGCAGAGTCGTTAAAGGGCTGATGTGAAACTGAGCTCAATAAATGAAATCTTGAGGGGGAGAGCCAACGGGGGGCTGCGAGAAGGGGAAAGAAAACAGGGACTCTGAACTGTAGCCTGCCTATACGAACAGTGCAGTCTTGATGTGAGGAAGTAGACTACCTACCGCCGCATCCAGACATAAATCCAGGATGGGTCTGGGATTTAGGGGGAGAGCAATTTCAATGTTTGTCTTCTTGCCTTAAATGAACATTGCCTGTCGTCTTCCTCATATATTTGTTTATCAGTCTGTTGATCTGTATGAGCTATAGAGCTGTCCGAACCTGACAGCTGGATTTAGTATAGACGTCGAGGGAATCCGACTCTTATAACCCTCCTCCTTTTTGAGGCCAGAAGCAAATTCTCATACATCACAATTTAACATCTGGGAAGTATTTTTCCCCCGTTACCATTTCCGTTTGAACCTTTTCGCGTCTGTGCTATCATTTCTCTCGTGGATTTGCGAAAAGTTGCGTGCACGAAGCCAGACCTGAGCCGTGGGCAGCCCTGGCCCCGCCGAGCGATGCCGTCAAGGCGAAGCGGGTGTTTGGGCCTTTTCATAAAAAAATAAACAAACAAACTAATTAAATAAGAACTCGCCAACTGCGACACGAATGTGGCCGGGATGACGAAGTGCCTAAATGCATGCTGTAGATCTGTTCCAGTGGTGTGACCCGGCATACCGCGTTAATTGCTATAGGTCAGTTTTATCCCTTTGAATAAAGCCAGATGTTTCACCAAACGATTCATTGCCGCTGCCCGAGCTATAAAGAAAACAGATCCCACGGTTATGCTCCATCAGTTGAAAAATTAGACAGTAAATCGCAGCAACATTTGAGGACGACGTCTACGAAGACGTGCTCGTAAAACGCCCTATTGTAAACAAGCTTTGATTGATTGATTCGTCGATTGATCGATTGATTCATGGAGTCGCGGATGACACTGGAAAACAGCTGTGATACAGCAGCGAAAATCCGCTGAATCACTCAAGGGCAAAGCTGTCATAACAGGTGTCATGTAGACATCGGACTTCGCAAGTAGGAACAAAGGAAAAAACCTTACAGACCACATGAAACAAAAGTATTTCAGCGTGGATCCTTAACATACATGTTTATTTTACATAATCGGTCTTGACTCGTTTTCAGTAAAAGATACCCTATCGAATAGCTATGGTCAACCCTGTCGGCCCCGAAAATTGTGGAAATTATAAGTAAAATCTTTAGTTAAGCATCGTACTCAACCATTTCTATGAAAAAAACGCCTGCTCGCTAAAATGAAAACCACACGTTTAATACTGGCAGGCTACAGTGCGCCACACAGTAAGCCCGCCTGTCCCTTTAAGAGGGAGCCTCGACGTGCTGCGCAGTTCAGTTTGGGGTCACTCAGAGTCCCTGCCCCCTGTTTTACCTTTAACTTTTTATTATAGTATGACATCAGGCGGGGCGCTGCAACACTTAAGTTCCAGAGACGGACCCTAACACCATCTGCGAGCGTGTTATTGGTCCGACGCGTAAATAACCGGGGAAATTCGTGGAGTCAAAGTCTAAGGATATATGTATTTTTCTAAGAACGAAGTTGTACAGGAGGAGGTGAGAAGGGTAGCGGCAGAGAGTAGGAGACGTAGAGGGAGAGAGGCAGGGGGGGAGAGAGCGAGTAAAAAAGAAACTCATCGCAATTAATAAAGTGTTGGCAGTGGTGTCTGGAAAACTGGCCTGTTTTTTTTTTTTGGAGGCTGGCAGTTCAAAGTTGAAACGTCAGAAATGACTCCAGCAGACCGCTGAGATGATCATCAAGGGAGGTATAGATCGCATGGCTGAAGAGTCCGGGCGTCCAGGTAAAGTGTTTGCGTTCATTCAGTCCTTTCACACTACGAGGATAATCCTGTTAAGTGGCTTTGGAGGCGGTACATAGACGTCTATTTGTATTTCCCGTCTGTTCGCTGTTTCGAGTCGTATAATTACATCTTCTATGGTTATTTCTCCGCCGGCTTGTAATGAGGATATTTAGTTTATTTTCAGTTCAGCACGACGTGGTTATATGCTCGTGACCAAAAAAAAAGAGACCGTCAGTCAGAGATCAGCAGGACATTGAGTTGAGGCTCAGATGGAGTTAATGGCACAAGCCTCCGCCGGCTGTTATTTTAAATAAACCCATAAAAGCAGCGCGCTAAAAGACAGGTAGTGTCAGTTGTCCTCTCAGCGCATGTGTTCACCGGAGTGCAGAGGCAGGCGGCACGTTAACTGCTCGCATCAATATCGATACGCAGAGCATCGCTCTGTAGCTAGTTCTTTCGGAGAAACCGTTTACGCAGTAAGGGCAAACTGAGCCACTCATGACTAACATAATTTTATTTATATTTCGCCGTCAGAAGCGATTTTTATACAGTGGGACGTGTTTACATTTACGTCTGAATAACCCTGATTATGATATTTTTTTCATCTCCGTGGAGTATTTTAACACGGCGATTAAGGAAGTGCGTGCAGTTTTATGTAGGCTTTGTGCATTCTCAAAAATGCTCAGCAGAAAATCGCATGCCAAATGTCACAGTAAAGCGGGTGGGCTTAGTTATCTTTGCGGTTTGTCATTCTGTCATATGCGTGGCTCTCTTCTGTCTGGGTTGCAGGTTGTGATGCGTGGTAGCACAGTGTTGCTTGACAGTAACGGTCCACGTATTCACGAGCAGTTTATAATTGCCTAATCAGAATAGCATATACGCCTTAACCTAAATTATAATGAAGTGAATAACAGTGCCAGTCTTTCCTTCAGTCGTATTACACAGCGGGTCTTTTTTACAAATCGAAAAAGTTTGCAGTTCGCAGGTTAAATTAATCTACGATTGTTTCATGTGGTTTTATGCTGCATTGTTTTTCCGTAGAAACGGAACGCCCTGTTTATTAATCATGAATTATTCGTTTTCAAACAAATCGACGTGGTAAAATCGCCATCATTGCAACTTTCTACTTTTCTGCAAATCAAAAGTAAAATATCTCATATTTAAATTGAATTATAATGTTAAAGTATCGTAGTCTAGCAAAGTCATCGAATGCGTAATTGCAAGTGGTAAAATTACGCAATTAAAATTTCACTTTTTTTTTTCTTAATATATTGATTATACATAACAACGATATTAATAATGACAAGCTGACCAACAGATATATTAATACTGGCAGTAAAGCGAATTAAACCAACAGTAGATACATGATACATATAACGACCAACGTGTAACCTGCAAGAAGGATAACGTCCACAGATAGGTCTGGGTCTTAAGTTTGCGGTGCGATGGCAGGCGTGATAACTGCTGTACCCACTGGGTCGGTCTTGGGTCGGTTCGCCGTAGGTCCGGCTTTTCGGTGAATAAGAAGAATTCCCTTTGACAACAGCCTCATACGAAATAAGTCGAGAAATGCTAATCCCGAAATATATTATTAGGCCTATTTGAGAACGAAGAAAGGTTCAGTTGTGTGTAGACGTATCATAAATGTGCATCAACGGTGTTTTTAAAATGTTATAAAATAATTTTTCCTCATGAAGATATACAATTTCAGCTTCGCACACATAGAGAATAGGCCCTCAGGTCCCAGTGCATATTTATTGAACAAAATGTCCGGTATGTTTTTATATTCAATTCACAAAAACAGGCTGTAATAAGGGAAGCGATTGCCGGGCCTGAAGTTATTTGAATTCCGCCAACAACAGGCATAAAACATCAGAAACGACTCCCCATTATTTTATACTATCGTAGTCAAACTTAGGCGTCCTTTAACTAAATCATTTAACTCGGTGAATTTTATACCGATTTTGTTTTCTGTCGCTTTATTTAGCAGGTGTGATAGCCAGTAAATGATTAATAAAATGTTATTTCACAAATGACAATATTTGTAAATCGGACAATGTCCAAAATAGATGTTTCGTTTACAGAACTCCGTGTGAGAGTTTGACTGGCAGTAAACAGGAAGGACCACTTTCCCGGAAAACCAGAGAGCTACGTACAGTCAAACGTACCATTTTACAAATATTGTTTCGTTCTCTAATACCAACCCTTTATACATAGAAGTTAGGCCCAATCAAAAGTGGGCGTAGCATTAATTAAGAAAGTAATATTCCTCCTGAGCTTAAACGTGGAAGAAAAGCAATAAAGGTGCAAACTGCATGGACAGCTCCGATGCTGGCATGTCCGTAAGACCCGTTAGGTTTCACGCCCTGCGTCCTTAAACCGGGAATAATCCTACAAATATATAAGAATATTTGAACCGCTTAAGATCATAAAATAAGAACGAGGTACCCATGCATAGACATTGGGAGTTTCTGACATAGGGCTGGGAAATATTTTTTTTGAAATATACTAGAAGCCAGGTAAATCAAAATAGTAATCCTTTAAATGTTAAATAGGCCTAGCTATTTTTAAACTATGCCGGATTTCAAGGTCAAAGTATTCAGGTATTCTCTTGCAAAGCTTTAGAAATATTGCAGAACAATTATGTCAGTTTTGAGATATAAGTGCGTTCTGTTACCACAGTTCTACGTCAAATGGTTGAAAAACGGGAAGTAAATGGGAAAATCCGACAATATTTAAAAGGTTTAAAACATTTGAAATTTGTTTATATTGTCAGTTCCATAATTGCTATATCCTAGTTAAACTGATAACTATAATTATATATGACAGCTATAAATAATCTTGTCTTAATTTTACGGTTTGAAAAAAGTAGGCTAAATGAAGTATTTTGAAACATGTATTTGAAAATCGTTTAATGCATGCCTTAAAATATGGTCTGGCGTTTTATGTTCACTGATGATAAACGTTGAAACAAGGCTGTTACGGCGGTTTTTGGCTGGGCTGATAGTACCACGGAAAGGGGGGCCCGCTGATCTCGGATAAAAGCTTTGTGGCATTATGCAGACCCAGATAGTGAGACAGGATAGCGGAGATCGGCGCAGCACCGCCCCTGTTACAGTCTCAGGGAAAGTGAGAGAGGAGGAAAAGGACGGGACGGGGCATTAAAATAGATCGGGGTTACGGGGGGTCTCGTCTGCTGGGCGCAGCGATTCCTGTCTGAAGGCTCGCAGGGTCGAGTATGATCACAATCTGCGCCGTGTTTGTTGTGTGAAATGTAAAAACACGCAGCCATATAGTTATAGCCACATTCACTCACAACCGTCTTGTGGAGCCTATATTTAAACGCCTATTAGCCTAAATTAAAGTACACATTTACTCGGCAAAAATCTGAACTGCCGTATTAACTGTGAATTTGCTGTTAAATAACCAGAAACAGCTGTAAATATTAATTTCTGTACAAGGTGATAAAATTCAAGTGTTGGTAAATATGAAGAAGTAGCTAAGATTACGGTAGCGAATGCATTTTGACAAAGGTTGCAGGTGCTGCCGATGCGCTCTTCTGTGTGAATAAGTGAACATGCATCTTCTGACGGGTACGGGGCGGGGCGGCCCCTTTTTCAAGAAACCTCCACTGTAATTACAGGGGTCCGCATGGCTTCGTTTCCAGCAGCAGATTAATCGTGGACTCTTTTATGACCCTCTGCCGCAATGTGAGATATTTTTTGTAGGTTCCGAAAGAAGACGCCTGGTGTGGTTTCCCCGCACATGGCAAACATGTTTCCACGCCTTCCTGGGGGCATGGATTTAATACGGGCACCGCACCGCCGAATTATTGCTCCAGTGTCTCAGGGCTGTGCTCCGTGCGGACTCCCCGGGGCTTGCTACCCCGCGGTGGCCACATAGATCCAGAACCCTAGACGCAGGCCAAGGGAAGGCACATAGCCACGTATGTTAAAAAAGTAAGAATAAGCAGTGTTTTTTGTATACAAGTTTCAGGATTCTTAAAATAATATAAAACATCCCGATTAATAGTTAAATAAATATTACACTTCACCTGTTGTGCAAGGAAGTTATAGACACCTGTATCTAATCTAAAATAGGCACCAATTATTGTGGGACTGGTGTGTTACTGGTCTCATTGGTGCTGATTGAATTTATGTGGTTTGATCTCCAAAAAGGTTTTTGAAACCTTTTACATTATATTAGTTTGCTTTGCGGACTTAATTGCTTTCATATTGATTTTAATTCAAAACCGCATTCACTTTCCAGAAATAGAGGGGAGATTTTTGAGTGGTGACTGTCTTTACATGACTGTCTGCGGGTTATCAGACTTTGACCCTGCTGACACTTCCTTTGCGGTGCTGGCGTGTCACATTCTCCATGTCTCTCGTCTTGAATGTTTCTGCCTACCTTTGAGGTGGAGCTTGGAGGTCTGAGATTAACCCCTCAAGGCAGCGGCAGCTTAGATTTACATGCTGATGATTGTTCACCTGCTGCAGGTGGAGGTCTGAAGACAATGCTGGATGCCATGGAAGCCCCCAGTCATGCCCGTCACCTCCTTCTGCAGCTCAATACGCAGCGCACCAAGGGCTTCCTGTGTGATGTCATCATCGTGGTGCAGAACGCCCTCTTCCGCGCCCACAAGAACATCCTGGCCGCCAGCAGCCTCTACCTGAAGTCCCTTGTCGTCCACGACAACCTCATCAACCTGGACCACGAGATGGTGAGCCCAGGGGTCTTCCGGGTCATCCTGGACTACATCTACACCGGTCACTTGGGCGAAGATGAGGCAAGGTCCGGGTCCAGCACCGAGCCCAGCCTGACGGCGGTGCTGGCTGCTGCAAGCTACCTGCAGCTCCTGGATCTGGTGGCACTGTGCAGGAAGAGGCTGAAGCACAACGGGAAGTGCCACCTGCTTCCCACAAGTGATGCTGCCCCCTATGGGAGGCTTAGGGGAATAGGCCGATGCGGGGAGTCCACACCTGTCATCCAGTCCTGCTTCCCCGGTGGTGTGACTAATAGCCGGGGCTCCCGTGGGCACCCGCCAGAGGAGTTGGCTGCCCATCCTCTGGTCCCGCAGCAGGGGGAGCTTTACGCACCAGCCCCCTCCTCTCCGAGCCAGCAGGTCTTCCCTGGCACTCCTCCAGGCCTTCAACCCCAGGCTAGCATGCACACCCCCAGGCCCGAGAGGGTCCCGTCCCCCTATTTCGGACTGGACTTATCCAAGAAGAGCCCTGAATCGCAGTCCCAGCAGACACCCTCCCATCCTGGCCTGTCCCTCACCCACCTGGGGGCCGAGGTTAACGGGGGCCTCGGTCACGCAGGCAGAGACTCTGCTGATATGGAGACTGAGGAAAGGGTGGGCTCCTTCTCCCCCAAATCATCCCAACCTCACCTGGACCAGGAGTTGCTGGCCCACCTTCCTCACCTTTACCGGCCACATCCCCTCGGACAGGAAGTGTACTCCATCCTGCCCGGTGCTGGACCTGATGCACCTGAGGACGGGGAGGGGCTGAGGGGCTTGTACCGCTGGGTGAAGCGTGAACCTGCCTCGTATTCCATGGAGGACGAAGAGGATGAGGAAGAGGACGAGGAGGAGGAAGAGGACGATGAGGATGAGGATGAGGAAGAGCGAGGTCAGGAAGGGGCACGCCGGCGGCGGCGGAAACGAGGCAGGGAGAAGCTGGGCGTCAGCGGAGAGGATGAGAGGAGCGGCTCGGCCAGTGAGGAGACGGGCAGCAGTGAGGGCCGGCCGTCACCCCCGGCAACGCTGGAGCGCTTCCGGCTGGCCTGTGAGCCTCAGAGCTTTGGTGACAACCTCTATGTGTGCATCCCCTGCGACAAGGGCTTCCCCAGTTCTGAGCAGCTCAACGCCCATGTGGAGGCGCATGCCGAGGACGTCAACGGCGCCGAGCCGCCATTTGGCCAGCCGCTGGTAGAGCCGGGCCATGATGAAGGTGAGGTGAATGGGCCTGGGGAGGTTGGCCTGGTGTACCCAGGTGGCAAGCGAGTCCCGGCCGGGCCAGGGGAGACAGTGCGGCCGTACCGCTGCGCTTCCTGCAGCAAGTCATACAAGGACCCAGCGACGCTGCGGCAGCATGAGAAGACACACTGGCTGACGAGGCCGTACCCCTGCAGCATCTGCGGCAAGAAGTTCACGCAGCGCGGCACCATGACGCGCCACATGCGCAGCCACCTGGGTCTCAAGCCGTTTGCCTGCGACGCCTGCGGCATGCGCTTCACGCGCCAGTACCGCCTGACGGAGCACATGCGCATCCACTCGGGCGAGAAGCCCTACGAGTGCCAGGTATGCGGTGGCCGCTTTGCCCAGCAGCGCAACCTCATCAGCCATATGAAGATGCACGGTGTGGCAGCCGCGGCCCCCCGTGCCGACCTGTCGGAGGGCGTGCACCCACTGAGCCGCTACGCCGCCGAGCGCCTGGGCCTCACCTCTGACCGCGCTGCTGAGCTGCTGTCCCAGGCCTCCCAGCGCTTACTGGCCGACCCCAAGGCCTCTGAGGGCCTTTACCCGCTCTCCAAGCTGGCCGCCCAACACCTGGGGCTCCTCCACGACAAGATGGAGGCCCTCAGGCTGCCGGCACTGGGGCCTCCAGCTCCACTCCCTGCCCCTGAGCCACGCGCCATTGGCCGGTACTCCCCCAGCTAAGTGGCGGGGTCCCATGACTCCTGAGTGTAGGACCCACCTCAGTGGGGAGCAGGACTGGGAAACTCCCAGCATTGTTTCCATTTTCTTAAAGACCAGACAAACGAAAGACCAGAAGAAAACAACCTGAGTGCCTTAGCATCAAACATCAGTCGTTCCTTGAACAACGTTTTCCAGGGACGGTGACCATCAATGCACACCCAGCTATTGAGCCAAAAATAAACGAGCCAAATACATAAACAAAAGAGGGACCAAATGTTGGAGATCAAAGCTCCAAATGGAATCAAGACGACGGTAATGGCCGCGGCCTGAAGCTGTTTAACATGTGACATCACAGCGACATCATAATTATGTCATGGTGAGGTTTGGTGACATCACTTTGTCATGTTATGTTGACTTGTTTGAGGTAGCGGTAATCCTGAGCTTTCCGGTGCCCCCTGCTTTAATACCCGGGGATTACGTGTGTGGTACTCTGGTTAGGGTGGGTGGGGCAGGAGTGGAGGCATTTCCTAGCGGAGTGTACGTGTAGCGTCGCTCGTGAATTGGTGACGGCACCCAGCCCCTCTCACCTCAGTTCCCTCCTGCATTGTCCCGTCCGGCCCTTCTTATAAAGCACTTTGTTTACAGGAACCAGTTGGCCGGATGGGTTCTGCAGCACAATCAGTTGGGGGGGGGGGGGGCGGGGGGGCGCGGGGGGGGGGGGGGGGGGGGGGGGGGGGGGGGGGAGGGGGGGGGGGGGGGGGGGGG
>JAODJX010000040.1:11820714-11832468 GCA_026776945.1 Isichthys henryi | reverse complement strand
GGTCACTTTAAGTTCCCCAGCCAGGCCAGTCGCCTGCCTGCACTAGAACTGTAACCACTATAGCCAGTAAAGTACTGTGATAAGCCTGCCTCCCGCCCTAACAGCTGTGGAGCTGGACATGAAACAGGCGCGAAAGAACAGGAATCGAAATCCAAAAAGTAACGGGAGAAACAAGAAACAGGATTAAATACGAGGATGAAAAACAGAGGGAAATGCAGGAGCCCGAAGGCAGAGGAGACAACGTACATCCAAGGAAAAAAACAGACAGTGTGTGTTTGCTTGAGGGCCCAGTGGAGCCCCTCTCATCCGCTTTCCGTAGCATTCCAATGTGCCTTCTCACCGCGCTGGCTTCTGCTGAACGTTCTGCGCCGATGGTTGGTCCCTGAGGTTCCGGGTTCACCATCCCTGCAGGTGACGTCCATTAACGGCCCGTGGGAATCCGTCTCTGCTTTCTATTAAGCGTGGTATCGTCCAAATTATAATCCCTATTTTTAAAGCAACATTTCCTGCAAGATGCTGAGTTTAAGTATCTTGTTATTCATTTGTTACATTTATATTTAAACTTTTTATACCCCTTGTTGTCAATCATTTGAAGGAGGCTAAAACGTCTTAAAAATCTGTTACAATATAACATTATAAGTTTTTTCTTTACGTATACTGTATAACATTTAAAATAATGCCTTTTATTCTGTGAGTGCATTTTTTATTATGGTGTTTTAAATATATTTTCTAAAATGCTGTTATGTGGGAAACATTTTGTTAATGCTGTTTTTGGTTGTGACAATGGGAATTTGTGGGTCACATGACTGTTACGTGACATTGGAGGAGATGAATGTGTGACTATAAGGTGACTAACTGCTTCTCCTCTGGACCTGTGAATGTCTCATTAGGTCTCTGTTTCAGATCAGCTAATAACCTGTGGGAGGGCCTCAAGAGGCTCTTGAGCGCCTCCTGGAGACGGGCGCCTGAACCCATCTATGTGTTAAAACATTTAGTCAGGTTGTCTGATACTACAACCAATGCAGTGGAGCTCTGTTACATTACGGACCCTGAATGGTAGACATGGGGCATTTGCTGCAGAAAAACAGATTTGCACATCATTTACACAAAAATCTAGTTGCTGCAAATGTTCGTTTTTGAAAGAAGGCAATCGTTATGTCTGTTCCGTATTATGGGTTTGCCATCATGTTTCCTTGAGTTTGAGAAGCAGACTGGAATGAATAGCTAAAGTGATCATGGATTCCAGCCTCCGTCTATCAGGAAATGCTGGAGTTGCGTTATGAGTTTCGGAGGCGTTTTAGGGTTGGGTTTGCAGTTTGGATGGAGTTTTGGGTGCAGCGATATCAAGTTCTTGAGCTTTTGAGAAGGTCCATGTGGTGGTTATGGGACCATATGGCACCCAGAGGAGCTCCAAGCGTCCAGGACATCAGCAGCTGGGACCCTGAGCAGACACCCTCTCCCCTCCCTCAATCCCAGTGACCATTTGTTAACCTCCTTGCCTGTCCAGCCAAACGCCGCAGGAAAATCAAATGGAGAATGTTTCCATTGCTACTGAGGGTCCCTGGAGGGGGGTGACAGAGGGAGAGAGGAAGAGCAGAAGGCAGAGGCTTTGAGCTTTTTCTGTGTTCAACTTTGGTGGCTTCTGGGACTGTCCACAAGCCAGAGTTCGCTTTGGGGACTGAGGAAGCAGGCGTTTGAGGCTGGGGGGGGGGGCAGCCAGTGGCTGTGAGGAGAGCTCAGTGTGTGAGAAAATGACTGAAACCTTAGCAATGTGTGTGAAAAAACAACAGCAAGTGTGTATTTAGGGAATAGGGTGTGTGTGTGTGTGTCTGTATGTGTGTGTGTGTCTGTATGTGTTGGACTGAGAGGGTAAGAGAGTGTGGGACGACATTTTTTGGCTCAGCAACAGTCTTGGACAGGATGTGCTGTGTGTGTGTTTCAATGTGCGTGTGTGTGTGTTTGTGGGGGGGGGGGGTCTGCGGCCAGCCAGCAAAGATGGGAGATACACATAGAGTGGCTTCAGAGGAATAGAATTGGGGGGGGGGCATTAATGGATGTGTGACCACGGTGGGGAGGGGTGGCATTGTTTGACAGAGGAAATGCAGTGCATCCTTTCAACCCCACCCTGTCCCCACACTTCTTTTGTCCTCTTTAGAGCAGGTTCTGCTATTAGTGAGTATTTATCAACAGTCTTGGGGGACTGACACTGATGTAGCCTGGCTGCATGCTGGGGATCTTGGGGTCTAAACCCGGCTCATTCTTTTTTTCGGTGTGACCTGCCATTTTTTTAAAGCTCCGCCAGCCATTGTCAGGTCACGGGTGACACTTCCTATCTGCCAAAAAAAGCTAGCAGGTCTGCGGATTGTGGCCCCCATGGGAAGAGGGCCCAGGGCTGCGTTAGCGTGCGGTTCCCTCCTGGGCCTCCCCCCCCCCCAAGCGTGATTGTCTCGGGCTCCCCAGCTGTGTGTGTTTGTCCTTAAACAACCCATGACTCTGTTTTCAGCCCTGTGCTGATGGTAGATGCGTGGGGCTATTTTTCTCCCCAAAATGTCCGCGTCAGCTGTGACCTTCTGTTACCGGGTGGCAATCAACTTCGCAGGGAATGCGAGAGAAGCTGGAGTGTTGGACCAAAAGGGAGGCCAGGGGCCGGAAAATGACACGTTTCGGCACGGCGCGTGGACGTACCAGGAAGCCCACATGTGGGCGACGACAAGCACGCCAGAATCGCAACAGAAATAAAGCGGATTTGCTCTCCTTTGGCCTGTCCCACTGTTATGCATCCCACAATGCACTGGGGGCTGACCACTGTTCAGATTGCTACAACTGCTTATCAGTGGGCTTGAAAGCAGTTGGTGTCTCACCAGTGAGCTTGCCAGATCTTCAGGTTGCTGTCTCTAGCATCTCACTGGTAATTAAAGAATGGACCCCTGTCACATGACTTTTTTCTTCAAAGACCTCCTGTCACATGACTTCTTTCTTCAAGTACTCCTGTCACATGACTGCTTTCTTCAAGGACCCACCTCCTGTCAAATGACTTGTTCTTTGCTCAATTATACATGATTTTCATAGCAGGATACGTGACCAGAAATGGATAAAAGCATCCAAAATACGTAACATAATGATACAGAAAGAGATGGATAAAAGAGAGGGATTTGAAAAAAAGAAAGAAGCAGGGAGGCCAATTACATTTAAAGATGTGAAAGCATTGAGTGTTTATTAATCTCTGACGTTGTTAGTGTTAAAATGAGCGGTTTTGACTTTTAAACGACGACACCTCCATGCACTTGTTTGATGGAACACAGTGTCAAAGGACCAAAGAGAAATTGTTTTTCTCCTGTAACTCGCTCCAATTATTTTCATTTAAAACCATGAATGTAATGGGATTTACTGCATGACGGTCGCCTTTGTATCGTTTTTAATTGTGAATTAACTTTTTATCACTTTGCAATATGAAATACAAATATATTTTTAATGGGTCCAAATGCCGCAGTGAAATTGTAAATATATATATTTTTGGTTGCTGTATTCAGGATGAAATTGGCAATAAAAATGACAGCAAATTAACCTCTGTGCTGTTGTCTCATCAAAAAGGTTTGGTAATTAAATATGCTTTCTTTGCACAAGTACATTGGAATGGTTTTCATATGCATATAAACGTCCCTCTTTTGAGCTATATACACACATACACATGTGCAGCTGAGAGCAAAGCTTGAGGTCTAAAAACAGGGTGGTTGGGATTAAGGACCCAACAGAGATGTGAATATTCTGCTGAGAATGAGACTTAAACCAATGACCTTCTGATCCCAGAGACAGAGGCCTGATCTCTTGAGGCACACATGAGCCCTTGCTGAATTATGTAATGGAGTAATTGCTTATGTAACCACTGTGCAGGTCGATCTATGGTAGATACAGCAGGGATCTACTGGAGTACAACATGTTTGAACTGAGTTCTTTGCACTGGGATCACTTTCAGTGTTGCGCGTTGGCAGTGTGTGCTGCTCTCTCAGATTCTCACACACATTCACAGTCCACGTATTCATATCTTTATCGCGATGCTCCATTCATTTCTATGGGCATAGCTTTAACTTTAATCAGTAATCAAACAAAATGCAAGTCTTTTGGCACTTTTACTTTCTTCATTTTAATGAAATCGAATTTCCGCTTGTGGGGACAGAAAAACGGTCCCCACAATGTAGTGTACGCATGGACCACACACACACATACACACGTACACACACTCTCTCGTATTCAGTCTCTTCTCCATGTCAGCCTTTTTCCCAGCCTGTCTCTGTGACCCCCCCCTCCCCAACATGGGGATACTGAACTCAGCAGGGGCTACTGGGCGTCAGGGTGGGGCGGAAACTGGAGGGCAAAAGGGGCAAGAGGATTGATTGCCAGGCCGTTACCCTGGCTGGGGGCAGGACGCACTCAGGGCCAAGGGAAATTCACGCACACACACAAACACGCGCACACAGTGTCATTAGCAAACATGAAGCAACCCTGGGATAGCCCCCTCCTTTGGTCCGAGTTGCTCAGCTGACCAATGGCAGCTGATCTGAGGGCACTTGCTGATAGAGGCCCATGGACAGAGCAGGCGGCCCACTGACTCACGGGGGTGGGAGAGAGTCCAAGCGCCGGGGCCCGAATGCCGTGACAGATATCAGACCAGCGACATCTCTAAGCCAACTGCAGTTCATTACATCACAAGAAAGTCGACCGGTGAAGGTGGAAAAAAAAACATAACATTTGTAAAGAAAGAATCATTATAATATAACTGATAAACTATCAGTGAAGCACACAGACTAATATGTTTATATTTGTGTATCCTGTGTTCTAGGTATTCTTATTCTGAGCAGGACTATTTGTGTGTGTGGCGGTGGAGGGGTGGGCTGCTGCAGGACACATTCCTTCACAGGTCGATTAGTTTTTGATTTATATGAGTTAAATACGCCTCTGTTTAACACAACACAGGTTCGTGTGTAGGTACGTGTTCCAGTAAGTTTCAAGAGATTACAGCCCTATTTTCCAGGAGGAACCACAGAGAGTTACAAGGCGAAAATCAGGAGCGCTGTGAAGCAGGCGACTGGGTAATTCCAGCCCTGTGGAGACGCAGTGCTCTGTCAGGTGAATCACGTTGTCAGCTGCGTGACTCTGCATGCATGCGCTGCCATTCGAGGGTCAGCTGGGCAATGAGAATGCGGCAACTTTACACAAGAAGTAGAAATGTTGATATTTTAGTTTATGAACTAGGGGCAATTCTGGGATTTGACCCCCCCAGTAACATTGCCAGTCTGAAGTAATATGGGACCAGACTATAAACCCTGTATGAAATGTGTACAGGACAAATCGCTAAATGCATTTAAAAAAAATATATAGGGTGGCTAAGGGTTTAGAACCGCCTGTTATGGACGAAACTTAGGAATTATATTCCAGAAAGTAATGTCCCCACAGAGCGACTCCTGAAAGACAGAGGGTGCGCCCACAAAATAAACAACTTTTTCTTTTTACAGCCTAATATGTTTTCTGCCAAAACATTTTGTGTGTTAATAAATTCCACCTGTTTCTAGGTTTTGTTGTGTCGGCAGTGGGGATTGTGGCCAGTCTGCATGGGATGGGTATACATACCATGTGCATGTGTGTCTGTGAATGTCACCATGTGATTGTTAGTGTGTGTGTGTGTGTGTGTGTGTGTGTGTGTGTGTGTGTGTGGCGGGCGGGGGGAGGGTGCAGCTACATTTGCTCTGTGCTACATGCAGGACACTGACATATGATATTATGGGATGGTAGATGGGAGAAGAACAAGTTCAGACAGGCTGGAAAGCAACTGGACATGACACAGGAACCTGAACCAGCCAGGGAGACTGGAGCAGACTGGCGAGCATGAAAATGGGACTGGACCCAGTTTGGGAGCATAACTCACCACAGAGACAAGGACAGGAAAAGATTAGCAGCATGGTGGAAGGAGTGTGGGGGCACAGAGTCTCAGTGTCAGTGTATGGTTTCTGAAATATGATTCTAAGGGAAATGTCAGTGCTGGCCCTGTTCAAGCATACAGTGTGTCCGTTTATGTGCCGTTTGTGTGTACACAGCACGTACAGTGTTTGGGCATACAGTGTGTCCGTTTATGTGCCGTTTGTGTGTACACAGCACGTACAGTGTTTGGGGGTACAGTGTGTCCGTGTATGTGCCGTTTGTGTGTACACAGCACGGACAGTGTTTGGGGGTACAGTGTGTCCGTGTATGTGCCGTTTGTGTGTACACAGCACGGACAGTGTTTGGGGGTACAGTGTGTCCGTTTATGTGCCGTTTGTGTGTACACAGCACGTACAGTGTTTGGGGGTACACTATGTCTGTTTATGTGCCGTTTGTGTGTGCACAGCTTCCTTGTGCAGTGTGTATGTTTGAGTCTCAATAGATGGGCTCTAGATCCTGCCCTAAGGGTTCCGATGATGTGTGTCACTTGGCTTGACTGCTCTGTAGGTCCATCTTAGCAAATTGGTCTACGACCTTAGAAGCAGAAGGTCCAGGATGCCAGTGGTCTCTTCAGCGATTTCTCCAGTGTAAAGCCAAAGGCATGCACCAATGACCTGCACCGTAGGAGACATGAAGAGATTGAACGTGTACCTAACTTGCATATGTCAACTTTTTGACCCTTGCTATAGACGGAGTTACACTTGTTCTCCTACTGATAGTATCTGACATCCACCTGACCAATGAAAATATATCTTATGAAGTCAAGTATTTAATTAGTACTAGTTAACATTTGTATTTATGCTGGTTATTTGTATGGATTACTTCATATTGCTAATTTTAACAAATTAATGCTGATAGCTAGATATCTAACATCACTGAAAATTTTGAATATAAAGTGAGATTAGTTTGCATCTTGTTGACGCTACCATATTTGCCTCGCTGACAACAATCCACACGAGTCTAATTAAAACAAACCATTCACTGAGGGATGTGTACGGATTTCTATTTGTGGTGCTAAGGGCTTCTCATTATGCTGTTTTTGGAATATTTTGTACATTAGTTTCTGAGAAAATGTTCTTTTTTCATGCTCCTGAAAAGCGAATTTTTGGAGATATGCATTTTTTATTGGACAGCAACAAAATGCATTTTTAAGACATTGTCAGTGCATTAACAAACTTGCCAGACAGATTTGAGACGAATCCATGCCCGGTCTGAAAACCAGTTAGATATGCAAGATATCTGGAGGTTTATTCATGATGGAGCAGCTCACGCTGCAGTTACAGAGGTGAAATTTTCTGAGGAACCCTCCAATCAGGGTGTCCCACAGGCCTCCGCATTTAGCTGACATAGCCAATTAGATGTTAGTAGGGCTATAATGTTGGTAGTGACAATGAGTAACTTTAATCCATCTGGCAGATACTAGATCTAGCCAGAAATTCAAATACGGATATGGATGGAGAAGAGGTGGAGGGTTGGTTGATCCAGACCTTGACATGATTGCGACCTGAGAATGATTGTAACCACAGAATGATTGTGACCATGGTATGACTGTAACCACGGTATGACTGTGACCATGGTATGACTGTGACCACAATATAAAGACTAATCTAACCCAAACAGAAAGCAGTAAGCAGTATATGCTAATTTATGATCCCAGATGTTGTGCTAAAGCTGTTTATCCATAAGATTCTATCAACAGTATTAAATTCTGCTTTAATTGGTACATTCAAATCATTAATGAGGAAGAGATGCGTTGAACCCAATCCAATGACCCAAATGTTCAAACATACCTAATGTCAGAAGGCCAAAAATGGCAGGACATGATTCATTCAGGGGTTATCAAGCCCTCCTACAGGCATGATGGGCTCAAGGCCTACTCTCATGTGCAACATTTCTTATGCTCTTAAATGCTGTACGTATGTGGAGTTTGGACAGAGCAAGTATACATTAATAAATATTGTGTACATGTTCATACAGGCCTTATACGTGTGAATATGTCAGTCCCTGCTCTCATTACAGCGTTGCGGAGCTCGCTGTGGCTTGTTGGGTACAGGAAAACTGAGATTTCACCCACATAACCCTCGCAGATACATGAGAAATGCTCATTTTCCCAGGACCGCCCTTCCTATGGTCTGCTAACCTGATGTATTTAGACCAGATTGATCAGTCCAAAGTAACGTGTGTCATGGTCGATATCTTACTCAAGTGTACAACAGAAACTGTTGGCTTTCAGCTTGCTATCGAATCCTCTCATGTTCATATGGAGGGTAAAGGTTAATTAGCACGGCCTGTTGAAAAAGTGGGCACCTAAGCTGTCTTTGAAGATGCCTTGGTGCACACCTCTTGGAGAATAAACGTGTGGACTGGTTGATCCCTCAGGTGTCAGATTCTTTAGATGCCCCCCGGGTTACATGACTCCTGCTTTGTGTGTCATTGGCCCCTTACGGGTCAGTGCTAGAGTACCAAGTGAGGGGATTCACCGGTACAATGACAGCTCACGGACACCCCAGCTTGGAGGGGAGCGCAATTGCTGTCAGCACTCCCAGCATTTCGTAATACCAGCTTTGTGTCTATGTTTTTATTTTTCGTACATGAGAAGATGTCACTGTTTAGCAAATGAGCTGGAAGCTATCGCTTTACCCTGTGGGAAACCCTCTGCTTCTGGAAAAATGCAGCATTGCCGGGGCCTGAGCGGGTTGTAGCCTGTCTGCTTGAGGGGGGTGATAATTAACTTGGGACCACATGAACAAATCGGGAAACTTTTTGTAGATATCAGGTGCACCAGGACGAAGCTGGAGAGTGTTTCTTACTTGTTCACCATCAGGTGCTAATTAATCCCATAATTTGGTAAATTTTTAGCCCTATTTTCTGACAGAGGTGTGAGGGTTTTCATTTGTGCGCTTGGCGATGTGAAGAGATGCGTGTGTGTATGTGTGGAGGCGTGAACGTCAGCGTGCAAATCTACTGAGTGTGCTAGTGTGTGTCTTTGTTTCTTTGTGTGTGTGTGTGTGTGTGTGGTTTCTGCAGCGCTTCCTGCTTCACACATAGAATCACATCTTTTGAAAAAAGTAGGTCAAACATGTTGGAGGAGCAGGCATGATGGAATAGCAAGAGGAAGAGAGGAAGACAAAGTGATGATGGCAGGTACTGTAGAGAGGTACAGGAAGATAGATAGGAGGAGGAAGAGGAGCACATTGCCAGCTCATAGGCAGGTTCCCGCCTCTGATTGCACCCTGACCAATGGCTGGTCCTGGGGCTCACATGTTTACGGCATCTGATGTCTTATTGGAGGAAATCAGCTGAGGGGCGAATCATGGGGACATCGGTGAGGGCCCCACCTCCAGCCGACAGAATCCCGGCCCATGTGTCGCAGGTGGAGCGGACGCGTGTCAGACTGCCGCCCGTCGCCACTGACCTGGGCGCCCAAGAATGCTCTGCGCAGGAGGAAGAGGAAGAGGCGAACGTGGCCTGGATCAGACGGCGGCATCCTGCTCCAGAAGACACGGCGTGTCCTGCTGCAGCGCCCCCAGCTGCCTCTTCCCTATGCTGCCCTTTGACCCCGATGCCCCCTGCAGTCAGAGGAAGGTCTCGCAGCTGCATCTTCCCTCCCCAGTTCCAGGATCTGGGCCGGCCCTCACAGCTCGATGGGGGTTAAGTCTGCCCAGACAATCCCTGAGTGTCTCGCCTGTTTCCTCCGGCCGAGCTGGGGGGGCCAAGTTTCTAAGCCGATGGTGACCACCCTTCTGCCCCCCCCCCCGTTCCAACAAGATTCTCATGGCATCTGTGATAATATGTGGGAGACGTCACAACAGGGGACATGCATTCCTTAATGAACCCATGTACACAGACACACACACACACACACACACACTCTCACACTGACACACATTTTCATATACACTCACACACATTCTCACATACACACATGCTCACACACACACTCTGACACACACACATACATTAGTATTCATATATTTGTGGGGATTCTCCATTCATTTCTATGAGCAAAACCCTAATCCAAACATTGACACCCTTAACCCCTACCCAGCTCTAACCTTAACCATAAGTAACCTAATAAAATACAAGACTTCTGGCATTTTTAGTTGTTTGGTTGCAATTACAGATTTTTATAAAATTTAATTTCCTCTTGTGGCTGCTGGAAAAAGTGGTTGTAATAGCAGGTTTTTATCACATTGTGGGGATATTTGTTCCCCTAAACCATTTTGAGGTTTTAGTGCTTTGGGGATTGGGTGGGGCCGACCATAGCTGCAGGTACAATAGACAGTTGCTTGGGGGCCCTGAATTACCTGCACTGTGCAGGAAGTGAAATGATCATCAGTTATCTTGGTAGGTAAAACTTTGCCTAGAGCCCCTGAAGGGGCTTGGGTTTGTTAATTACAATAAAATGGGAGGCAATGGGAATCACAATAATATACTGAACATTTGTGTCTCACCTGCTTTTGACCAGCGTACCATTCCCCCACTGCAGGGGTCCGATGCTATTTATGAACGACAAGGCGTTTCCACGTGAGTCCAAGAGGCCAGGAGGTCGAGGGGAACTGAAACTGTTCAAAACAGAGAACAATCGTCATATGCCTGAAGTGAAAAGACAGTAATACATCAATAGCGCCTCGGTGACATGATGGGTCCTGCTGGATTTCCGCTTAATCTTCCTTCTGGCGATGAGAATGTCATACAAACTACAGCACTGTGCTAAAGTCTTAAGCAAAAGTCAAAGAAATGGTTTGCAGCTATTTATCGGGGCAGTAAGTATAAGTTTGGTCTTAGAAAAGAAAATCACAGTCGAACATTAAAACATGCGCAAATTAACAGCAACACAAGAAAATTAACAAGAATACCTTCTGTCCTTCAGAAAGTTACTGATATCTTGTAGGATGGCTAGATGAACATTGCTTCAGTTCCCAAACCTCTCCTCAGGGGCACCTCAGCCGTTCCATGTCTTTGTTACATTTCCTCACCAGCTCAGTTAATTAATTAACCTAATAAATTAAATAACGTTAAGAGGTACTGATTAACTAAAAAAGGTGAGGTAGTGGCCCAGTCAAAATACATGGGTGTGTGGGATGGTTGCTGCAAACACTGGGGTGACTTTAGGAGAAGTTCTGAAATGGCTAAGCTGACACACTTTGACAGACATAATATTATAGTTTTACATGAAAATACAATGGGGCACTTAGGCCAGTGTCTTGGGCAAGGGCCACCTTGCGTCAGCTGCCTCACTCTGCTCACCGCCTCAATCTCCCTCACTCTGCCTCACTCTGCTCGCCACCTCAGTCTGCCTCACTCTGCTCACCACCTCAATCTGCCTCACTCTGCTCGCCACCTCAACCTGTCTCACTCTGCTCGCCGCCTCAATCTGCCTGACTCTGCTCACCGCCTCAATCTGCCTCACTCTGCTCGCTGCCTCAATCTGCCTCACTCTGTTCGCCATCTCAACCTGTCTCACTCTGCTCGCCGCCTCAATCTGCCTCACTCTGCTCACCGCCTCAATCTGTCTCACTCTGCTCACCGCCTCTATCTGCCTCACTCTGCTCGCCGCCTCAATCTGCCTCATTCTACTTGCCGCCTCACCCTGCCTTACTCTGCTCACCATCTCATTACCAGCTGGGCCCAAGTTGCAGATAGTTGCTATCGCAGCACCTGTATGTGGAGATGGAGAGGTTTATGGGCTTTGCAGGGTGTCTGGACCTGGTCCATTCCCTAAATGGTTTTCCCTTAAGCCCGAACCGCGGGCGGCCCCCCCCGCGGCCCGGGGCGGGG
>JAODJX010000040.1:11726201-11736201 GCA_026776945.1 Isichthys henryi | reverse complement strand
TTATTGCAAAAACTTTTATGCATTAATTATAATGTGCTTGCAGTATTAGTTTCATATCATGGCAAAATAATTAGATGATTTTAAGATAGAGGGGAGATGGAAAGTCTGCATTCACAAAAACATTCTGGAGGTCCAGTGAAAGACATCTCATTGCAAGCTGAAGAGCAGGACATGCAAAGAAAAGCACAAAGCAGAATGCGATTGGATGCTAAACAGGCATCAAAGGGAGGCAGGTTAGCTGATCGCGTTGAAAAATACTGAACAAAGATAATACAGAACAGGGTAACCAGAATGGACACAGGCTGAGTGGGGACAGGCTGAAGAGGATGAGGGAGGACAGGCTGAAGAGGATGAGGGATGACAGGCTGAAGAGGATGAGGGGGACAGGCTGAGAGAGGATGAGGGAGGACAGGCTGAAGAGGATGAGGGGGACAGGCTGAAGAGGATGAGGGAAGGCAGGCTGAAGAGGATGAGAGAGGACAGGCTGAAGAGGATGAGGGAGGACAGGCTGAGAGAGGATGAGGGAAGACAGGCTGAAGAGGATGAGAGAGGACAGACTGAAGAGGATGAGGGGGACAGGCTGAGAGAGGATGAGGGAGGACAGGCTGAGAGAGGATGAGGGAGGACAGGCTGAAGAGGATGAGGGAGGATAGGCTGAGGGAGGCTGGGGCCAGCAGCTCACTCTATGCCGTAACTGGAATTCTGGCAGTGAATATGCATTTTGACTTCATTATTACTGTTATTATTCGCATGCACTGCTGTTGTTGCAGTGCTACTATTGTTAGACACAGTATCCATTTGTGTGCCTTTTGTGTAATGAGGTCACAAAAGCACTTTAACTTCTTATGCATTGAAACCAATTCAAACACCTGGTTAGAACAAACTATCCAGTTATGCCCAACATTATTACAAGTACTGTTACAAAAAAGTAGTTTAAGTGTTGATAAATACAAATTACCCATCTATATAGCTCTGGGGTACTGAAATGGACCAATGTCCCCCCCAACAGACTTGGTTGAAAGAATTTGGACCTTAGGAAAAAATAGCTGAGTAGCCCTGATATAGATCATTAATGTAACTTCTTAACATTCATTTATTCCGCAGGTTATTTACTGAAGACACCCTGGCTAGTGAAAACTGCTACAGCAATGCCTTCTGTGGATCAGCATTAATTGCCGTCACTCTTCAGGATGCATGTAATCATCCTCACCAGCACTTTTGGAGAAAATAAACAGGACATTTAAGGATGAATTTTCATCGGACAAAACTGTAGCAATTTGGAATAATCATTGTAATGGTGTCATCATCATAGATGGCTGTTACCTCATAATTCCAGGGTTGAGGGTTCGACTCTGTACGTGCAGTCTGTATGTACAGTCCAGTGTTACGCAGGTCCTCTCTGCCTAGTCTGGCTTCCTGCCACAGTACAGACACATGCAAGTAGGTGAAATTGGCATCTCTAAATTGTTCAGTGCTGTTTCAGAGTGACATCCCATCCAAAGTGCGTTCCAGCCTTTTGCTCAATGCTCCCCCTGCGACCCTGTCCGGGGAGAGTGACTGGAAGATGGATGGATGGATTATTTATCATCATTAGCTGTTATGGATCCTCCATTCGAAAAGCTGTTTCACGTTGTGGCCATTCTGGTGGTCCTGTAAGCTTAATGAGGAAATTTAGAGCACAGTGGGAACCTCAGTCCAGTCCAGTCCCATTAGTAATGGCCCAGTATTCAGGCCTGGCGGACCAGTCTGACCCGGTGTGGTACACTTTAGCCCAGCCTCTCCCTGCTCGGCCAGGCTCTATGTGACTCATCTTGATGCTGTACTCCTGGACCTGGGAGGGAATGAGAGCCCCTCCCACGCCGCCAAAAGGCTCAAAGACATGAAGCAGAAGCTGTTTCAAGTAAGAACGCGAACGGCATCGCCTTGGTCAAGCCCTCAGATTCCCTCGTGACCATCTGAGCTTCTCTCAGACCTGAGTGCTTCAAGCGAGGTCAAAATCAGCCATGAAAGGGAAGCGATGGAATGATCTAGGGGCAAGATGCTTGAGAATTAATGTTCTCTCACACGCACGCTTTGCTCCCCAGGCACATCAGTGTTCAGCTGAATGATAATTCTTCCTGTCATGTTGCCAACATGTTATGTTATCACATTGTCTTACCTCCCTTTCAGCACCCAGTTTTCATCCCTCCGTCATTCGCTCTTTCTCAGTCAACACACAACTCCCCCTACAACCCCCATGACCCCAATCGCGTCATTGACCCAAGTCACACAGAAACATCATACTTCCAGTTCCATTCTTCCCTCCCTGCAGCCATATACCGCTTCTCTCTCTGTTGCTTTCAAAATCCAAGCAGTAATATTGGGTGCGATCAACTTGGGCTTAGGTCTGTCTGCTGCAGCTGACGTAACGTAGAGTGAGGTCTGCCAGCGGCTGCAGGCGTGGAGTATAAGCTGACTGCAGCCAAGTCGGACAACTTCTACTCCTCGTAGTGAGACCTCACTGCAATGGCAGCACTGTCAGAAGGGTGTGGATAAATCTACACAAATATCACCTGCATGCACATTACTTCTTTTACAATAACCAACTCCTGATCCAAACTGTTAGCAGTGCGAAAAAATAAACTATTGTGTATAGTGGCCCTGAATAAAAAGATAGACGCCAGGAAAAAGATTAAATACATTTACTTCAAGGATTCAAAGTTTTTATTGTCATGTACAGAGTACAATGCAATTCTTACTTGAATGTCTTCTTCACTGACTAGACGATTAAACAAATAAGGCAGCGCAGCATTACAGTAACTAATAATAAATAAACCACTAACTTACGTGTACTATTAGAGTATTTATTTCATTTATTTAAACTTTATTTTTACCAGGTAAATTAACTGAAAACCGGTTAAGAACATAAGAAATTTACAAATGAGAGGAGGCCATTCGGCCCATCAAGCTCATTTGGGGAGAACTTAAGTCTCACTGCTTTACGTGATATTCGGCAGAAATAGCAAATAACGCATCGGAACTGGCTGGGATACAAACGTCATGAGTGTGACTAAAATCTTCAGCCAATAAGGGCAAAGTTATGTCGTCATGGAGGCGGTTCCAGTTTGTGCAGCCGGCTGACAGGCGCTGCACGATCTGCCTTAAGTCGTCTTGCTCTCGCGAGGTTTTTGTACCATGTGACATGGTGATGCGTGGTGATGTTTTGCTGCGCCGGCTGAAGTCGGACAAAAAAATCTAACCATGATGCATTGTGTCAGGACCAGAATGCATTGCTTTAAGCCAGCACTGTAAGCGGCTGCATGAAGTCGAACGCACCCATTACATCCCTCATCACCTGACCACAACCTGCATGCATCCCTCATCACCTGATCACAACCTGCATGCATCCCTCATCACCTGACCACAACCTGCCTGCATCCCTCAATCATCTGACCACAACCTACCTGCATCCCTCAATCATCTGACCACAACCTGCATGTGTTCCTCATCACATGACCATAGCCCTACATATATCCATCATCACAGGAACCATGAGCATGCACACATCCCTCATCACATAACCAAGACCAGCACTCCTCCCTCATCACATCCATTACTTGACCATAGATGCATTCGAAATCAAATTCTTGTTTGTTATATAGTAGGTGAATGCAGTATGTTTAGTGAGCAGTATGCCTGAATCCTCAGTACAGATCAGACAGCAGGTGAATAGTCCCCAGACAATATACCACATTCTGAGAAATTCCAAAGTGTGTAACTGATAGATTATTTTAAGTCATTGATTGTTTTTAAGAATTTCAAACGTTTTCAGTGGTCCAGATATGTCACTGGAAAACATCTGATTCAGGCAATGTCCGAATGCACATGTGCTGTTGTCATGCATACCTACAGTACATACTACATTAACAGTTGAGCAGTAGCCGTCCAATGAAATTCAGGACCTAGTATAAAAGTACTGTAGTAGATTTCAGACTCACCTTTGATTCTGCACTCATCCTGCATCACATAACCCTGACCATCACTCATCCCTCGTCACATGACCATGAAGCCACATACACCCCTCATCCCGTGCAAAAATGCAATTAAACTTTTTGTTATTTCCATATAAACATGACAAACCAGCTGGAAAATGACATGCAAATATGCTTTGAACATTTTCCAGGGCGTCGTTAACGGAACCACCACGATGGAATCGCTCTGCCAGAACTGACACAGCCGTCGCCTTCCACTCCATGTCAAATAGGCACTGTGTGTGATTTCCATGAACGCAAGCTCGTCTTCGATACTACAACACCATAAATGTCAACATGTGGCTTCAAGACGAATATCCATTGAATCCAAGCTGTGTTTGTTTTGAGAGAAACATGCAAAGACAACTGAGCTATAAAACACACAGCAGGCTGAGAGGTGCCAGGGGTGAAAAAGCTGGTCCCCAGGGTCACCCTGCACTCCGGTAATTCGATTTTGAGTGACTAAGAGCAGTGTTTCCCAACCCGTTCCTTGGAAACCCACAGATGGTCCACATGTTTGCTCCCTCCCAGCTCTCTACCAAGCAAAATTGTGGACTGTCTAGCAAGGAGCTTGGAGGGAACTAAAACGTGGACCGTCTGCGTCCCCATGGACCGGATTGGGAATCACTGACTTTGATCAACAGAAACAGCACTTGTCTCAAAGAGCAGTAAACATTAGTGCACTGTCAGGTACCAGTTTTAAACGGCAGTTAGAATGGAAGAAATGACCAAGCACAGAGAATAAAAACACAACTTTTCCTTTCCTGGTTAAGGCAGGTTCACCAACAGGCTCCAGAAACAGGTGTATAGCTGAGACACGGGTAAGAACAGCTGAATATTTTATACTTCACAACCCCATGAAGAGACCACATGCAGGGAGGGGGCCTCCATTTGACTAAAATCCTCAGGATTTCCCAGCAGATTGGCTCATCATGCATCTAATTTACTGGATTACATTTTGATGGAGTTTGTTTTTCAGAATGGATTTGGGGTATTTTAAAATGTTCACTGTTTGCAATGTAAGGCTCTACTTCTTTAGAGGAATCTGAATTCTCTAGGGAATATTTTATGGCATATGTCTACTCTTAATGCCCCAAGATGCACAGCAAAGAGTAGAGTAGAGAAAACTTCCCATAATGCACTATGATCAGCCAAAGTGGGCCTGTGTCAGAGAGGCAGCAGTCAACATATGACGCTGTGCAAATGAGTTTAAGTGTCTTGTGTCCTTTCAACGGCATTTTTGAGTCTCTAATGGGTGTATCTGGGAATGCATGTGTGTGCATTATATGCCTGTTATCATGCGGCTGGGTGGGATTCCAAAGACATGCAGTAATGGTAACTGGTGCATCTAAACGGCCCATTACGCGTGAGTGTGTATGTGCCCTACGATGGACCAGGCAGCCATTTGCCAAAAAATAACTCATCAGCTCTGCATTGTGAGGATTCACCCCAGAGATTAAAGTATCATCTTTGAACATGTATATAATTATTAGAATCTCATGCACGCAGACACACTCGACGCTGACAGCAAATTCTGCTGTTTCTCAGCACAGATTACATTGACAGCAGAGTTGTGACCTTTAAGCTGTTACAGTAGTTAGGAATCAGATATCTGGCTTGTGGGATGAATATAAAATTGCAGAAGGACTCTACAGGAAACCTGTGATGGAACTGGGTTTGGTGGGGGGGGGGGGGTGACAGTTGGTGCCCCTTTATCTGTAGACTTATAGAGTCTTAGCTCTGAGTCTTAGCTGAGAAGTGTTACCGCAATGTAACGGTTGCGGAAAACAGTGTAATGCAGATGAACTCCAAGGGTGACGCCTGATGAGACAGAAGGAGGAAGGACGTCCCTTGAATGACCTCATGCTTCTGTCTGAGCTTCTCAATGTTTATTTCCTTAGCTGGAGGTTCAGAGCGACATGGGCCTGCACCGCCCCGTTATCAGGCAGGACTTTCGGGGATATTCCCGAGCCAAATGCTACTTTTGTGCTATGAGAAATCCCACGACCGTGAGAGAAACTTGCAGAAGGAAGTGTCACTTCGAATGTGGCACTTATTGTTCTGAGACAGTGCAGAAAGCCCACCTCTCCAATGATGCAGAAGAGCACAACAATGCAGAGAGTGGCGTGGGCCTGACTATAGACGCGCGGGTGTTGAAATGCGTAGGGTATGTGCGCTGGAAGACGGATCGTATGGGCGTACGTGTGTCTCGATGCGTGTATGCCTGTGTACATGGCTGGAAACTGAGCGTGCCCACTCCAGTGAGTCATTTAGATGGAGAGTGAGTACAAAAAACCAAACAGTAGCTTTGTGGCTAGTAAAACAAAACAAAATGTCGGACTGCATTTTATACTGTACTAGTCCAGTTGGCTAGAAGCAAAAAATTGCACCATTGTGTGTGTATTTGAATATTGTGTGCAAGACCGAATGTGTGTGTGTGCGAAACAGAGCTGCAGGAATTACAGGAATGAGACTGTTTGCAGACTTTAATTACTCTTATCAGGCTTGAGCCCCACTTGGAGATGTGAGATGCAAGTGCTGAAGACAATGTGAGTGAGGACACACACACACACAGACGCACACACAGACACACACACACAGCTCACTGTCTCTAGGGGATATATACACCCAAGCTATCCTTATCTCACACACATTACCGGCTTTCATAATAATGATGAAAAAATGACTAATATCTGTTTTTGGAATTAGGGCCGAAGGCACTGTGCTGTTAGAAGTGGGCCCTCAACTGCGCCTCAACATCTTGGCCATTCAAGGGTCAGAAGTCCGGGGTCAAGGGGTGTGGCTGGGAAGCAGGAGGTATCTGTGAGATGCACAGGATCTGCTGTTCTGTTTTTGACGTTGATGCTTCCAATCTTGGTTTAAAAAAGCCAGTTAATTTGGGTATAAAATTGCAATATTGCTATTTGTAAACAGACTAAATTTATACATGAGTACACAAAAGCTGGGAGAATAGTGACATGCAGTTCATGAAGAGACAGGGGAGAGGGAAAGTGGTACAGATGGGGATTATGGTCTATGGTAGATAAATGGTCTATGGTAGATGGAAAGTTCAGGTCCAGGAATTACAAATCCAGTCCAAGATTTTGTTTCAACCAACCAGTTGAACATAAAGTGTCATAGTCACAAAGTACTCAGCTGGTTGGTTGAAACAAAATCTTGGTCTGGATTTGTACTTTCTGGACCTGAACTTTCCACGACTGATGATAGGAGCTCCCAGCCTTTCAATGCAGAACAGCACAGAACCATTTCGCCGACTGCAGGATTACACACAATTAGCGAAAACATCATTAACGTCACAGCTGCTTTGCTAACTGCAAAACACATTTTCTGTAGCGTTGATCATATTTGCAGCTGAATGATGTTTTTTTTCTACATCACTGATGTCTTTATTGTCGTTGACTCTCTTTTTTTGTGGGTCAGCCATGAAGTAATTCAGAGTCGTTTGCCTTCTCGTTTCGCTTGCTTTTACAACCTGCCGTCTCCTCAGATGCGCTCAGAATTCATGAACATTATGGGTCATGAGAAAAGGCGTGGCTTGAAAACATGCAGTTTATTTTCGGCTATTACTGTAACCAGCCCATACATGTCAAATTAACCCCCCCTGGGGTGGAGTGATGACAGTAAAACTTGCCGACTGGGGGTACAACATAGGCTAAAGGAAAAAATTACAGGCAAAAATCCAAAATATTCCCCCTCCCCTCAGGATCAATAAAGTCAATCCTAATCTTAATCTCAGAAGTAATATCCGACCTACGGGACCCTCTCACACTGAGTCATCCGCTGTACTTTAAGTTTATTTGCACACTCCCCAAAATATTCCCCAACATCTTGTTGTCTCACCCTTTACATGCCTACATGTTTGTTTGCTTATTTATTGATAACACATTTTCTTATTTTCCATCTCTTCCTTTATTCTGTTTATTATTTTGGGTATTTTTCGTCTTGACTCGTCTTGATGCTTAAATTGTATACCCATGCTACCACTAAAACTCCTTGTACTGTTTGCCAATGGCAAATAAAAGGATCCAGTAATGCTTTACATTAACTTCATAATGCATTCATAGAACATTCATAACAGCGTATAAGCAAACTTTAATATCGTAACATACCTAAACAGCTTTAATATATATTCATGACAATCATTATAGGATAAAAACTAACATTATACTCGTATAATCGTATAATGCTTGTTATTAATGTATATTAATGCTGTTAAGGTATGTTCGGATGTTATGGTATACTTATAGACTGCTTATGAATGCTCAGTGAATGCATTATGAAGGTGCAGTTAATGTAAAGCGTTACCAAGGATACCAATGTGAGACTTCAGACCTATGTCATCCCCTTCCCCAAAACTCCCAGTGTTCCGCGGCGCAGTGGAATGCTGATCTGTGGCCACTGATCCTCAATATCAGCATTGATGAAGTGCATGTACTCGTACAGGAAGAAGGTCTGAATCAGTAACACAGTCGCTCAGAAGCTTCTTGGTCTGCTGCCTGTTTCTTTAAAAGCTCCCCTTTGATTTATTAATTAAGCCATTAAGCTGGGGGCACAGCTATGCTGCCCCATCCAGCGTCACGGTAAACTTTACCGTGTAATTTGTTACCGCATAAATGAGTAACTCTGTGAGAGAAGGCTGATTCACCTCCCCGCCAGATCTGCGATTAACACGCTCGTGTCACGATGCCTCCCTCGTTAATTCAGAGAGCCGCCAAAACTCCTGGCCGCTTTCGCGCCCGAACTCGCCCGTGAAGTACGAGCAAGCATCTGCCAGACAGCAGAGGCTGATGTGGCTCCACTCATCAGTCAGATCGTCCATCACAAACATCTCGAGGCCTTTTACCGATCCGGCTCATGTGAAGAGCAAATTTCCAAACTTTTTTCGCCATTTTTGAGATGAGATCCCCAGTGACCTAAAATCAGGCTTCCTCATCATATGTCACAGTATCGGGAACCAAAACTCATTCCTCACTTTCATTACATTTCCAAAATTCACTAAGTCTACAGAAATTTTCTCAAACACATATCAAGTGGAATGAGGGAGAGAGTGAACAGTCTAAACTCTGCACTCATCAGGCAGGGCTGCTGATAGACATCATGCTCTACTGAGGCTCAGACCCCCCATTACTGAAATCACGGCATTTTTTCTTGAACGTATGAAATTTACTCTCCAATGTGCAATTTGAACTTCCCTTGTTAACCCACTATTCCTGCCACTGCCAAACTGATATCCATCTACACCAGTCAATAATCTTTGAGTCAAATCTAAATCAAAATAAGACCAACAGTATTATTTATAAACTAATTTACACAAATTGCTGCGTGCATGCATTCCTTTTACACTGAGGGTTAGAAAAAAAATCCATTCTTTTCCGTTATTGTCTGTCTAAATTAATTCAATGCCAAATATCAGTCAAATACCATACAGTACCAGTTAAAAGTGAAACCTGTATAGAGAGACAGTAGGGTCAGCCAGTCCCTGGAGCAATCAGGGTTAAGGGCCTCACTGAAGGACACAGTGCTGGCATCACTCTGCCGACCGCGGGATTTGAACCAGCAACCTTCTGAGTCTCAACCCACAGAGCTGCACCCCCCCCCCCAAACAAATTATTATTATTTTTGTCTAATACATTTTTTAGCTAGGGTATAACTCCATATGTGTTATATTCCATCCATCCATCCATCCATCCATTATCTTCTGCTTATCCGAGGTCTGGTCACGGGGGTAGCAGTCTGGCTATATGTTATCCATCCATCCATTTTCCAAACTGCTTATCCTATTGCGTCGCGGGGGGGTCTAGAGCCTATCCCGGAAGCAATGGGCACGAGGCAGGGAACAACCCAGGATCGGGGGCCAGCCCATTGCAAGGCACACTCACACACCATTCACTTACACATGCACACCTATGGGCAATTTAGCAACTCCAATTAGTCTCAGCATGTTTTTGGACTGTGGGGGGAAACCGGAG
>JAODJX010000040.1:11705348-11717352 GCA_026776945.1 Isichthys henryi | reverse complement strand
TACGCACTGAGCTGTCACTATACACACTGACACCTCACTACTCACTGAAATATCATTAGCCACTGATACAACACTACGCACTGAGCTGTCACTATACACACTGACACCTCACTACTCACTGAAATATCATTAGCCACTGATACAACACTACACACTGAGCTGTCACTATACACACTGAGACCTCACTACTCACTGAAATATCATTAGCCACTGATACAACACTACGCACTGAGCTGTCACTATACACACTGAGACCTCACTACTCACTGACAAAACTATCAAATGACATGGTGCTCCAGACTTAAAATGGTCAAAAATCGTCCATGAAAAGCAAGTTCACAAATTGCACATTTTTTTTGACACGCAAGACATATTTTGTCATACCTTAAAGTATATATATATATTTATATATATATATAAAAGAAATTTATAGTATGCAATATGCAAATACAAAAAAAATGAATTTCATGTTGAAATGCAGCAAATTGTCGTTACGCGATTGAAAGTTAATATTGAATTTTTCATTCGATGGAAGAGTGCTTCTAGCTTAATGATTTCTCTTTAATTATTTCTGCTGCAATACATTAAGAAACAATTATTAATAACCTGTGAGCTCTGGTCATTCTCACTAGCCAAGTACCCCCTTTCAGCTTTGCTATATTAGAACATATGTGTTTATATTAAAATAGCATATTAGCAGTTAGCTTCCAAGCCCGAGCTCCTCAGAGTCAAAGGCCCTGGCTTTAAGGACTACAACGCCCTCCACCCGCTATGCACCTCAGACCCACATACACACATGCCCGCTGGTCACTGATTTATAGTAATTACTCATGCTTGAGTCATTTGACATTTGAGCTCGTGCAAGCTCGAATCTTCACTTCAACATCATGCGTTTGGAGCAATGGAGGGGACCAGAATTATCACTCAGATGATTAAGAAAGAATCTCAGCTGTCCAGCAAAAGGTTTCGAGTAAAGTGAGAGGAAATCCATTTAGCCTCAAACAACGGCTACGATGGAAGCAACCGGACAGCCTTTGGCAGATTGACATTAGGACTGAGGACCCAGGGAACGGCGTGGAGACTGACGAGATCGAAACGGCAGCAACTCAAACTCCCACCCTGTCCTGCCAATTCAGCAATGTCCAACTCTTCTGAGAAACTGTTTATTTGCCCTTTCAGTGGTTTTCACAAGACGGGCAGAATTGCAATCAGCTCTCGGCTTTGATTTTCTTTCTGAATGTACTATTGCAGCACACAAAAGGCCGAAGGAGAGGTTATCCTAAATGGACACGGCTTGTCAGCACATATGCCCACGTGCACAAACCACGGCATGCCAGGTCAGCATCTGGCCTATGACGAATCTCAACATACCATGTAAATGTGGCAGCGTATCACCTACAGTGTCTCTTCACGTCCTTTTTTCCAGGGCAGCCAGCCTAATGTGGGTTAATTGCCCATAAGAAGCCACTATTTCTTTGGGAAACGTGGCGGGTTGGGGGCTTGTCTGAGTACAGCCTTCTCCACCAATCTGCCTATCACCCACACTTCCTGATAATAGTCTCATGGTTCTTTTTTCTGTCACCTGTTTGCGAGGCTCTCTTTTTTCTTACGTTATTTGAAATCAAAGACTGATTCCCACATTTGCCAAGGCTGTCTATCTGTCTGTTTTACTATCTTTATCGGAAAGATAGTTCTGTTCCTGCACACCAGCAGAGATTAACCATTTATTTCTAGGACACCTTCCATGTTCTCCATCTACTTTGCCAGATACATCACTTGTGCAGCTTAATATTCCAAAACATGAAGCTAACCACAAGACAACATGATCTAGAATGAGATCTGGGTGCACTAGATATGGGACCAAGTCGCTTGTGACTATGCAGTGCACGACAAAGCCTCCACAGTGGGCGTGGGAGCCTCCTTTTCCTCATGACAGCTTTGAAAAGGCACTTTAAAAGCTTGACTGCAGAACACAACACACATCACTTTGACTACCCACTGCCAGGGGAGCCATGGGCGGCTTTTGCTCCTGTACTGGAGTAATCATCACACTTTTGCAAGTTAATTTAATTTAATTTAAAGCATTCCAATTTAATTACACATATATCAAAGCTTTAATGTTAATTTTGCATGCATAATTACTTTTATTACATTATTGCATACGTTAATTTTTTAAACCACAGTGATAAAGTAGCGTGAACATTGACTTTTAATTGAGCATTCCTTCCTGGTTGTAAACAACGCGGGAGCTTCGGTCATGGCATCGCTCAATCCCAGAATTCATAGCTAAAATCAAAAACGTTCAGTTGGCTTTGGAAAAGGGGAAAGGAGAGGAACCATTGTTTCATGGTTGATTTTTTTTTTTAAATGCCAAATGGCCCAGAGGATAAAAAATATAATAATTTGCAATATTTGTTTTGTTTTATTTAAGGCTAATAGCTTAAAATGAGGATCTTTCCAGTTAAGTGCACTTCCGTTGGTTCTCAGGCTACTGTTTTTAGAATCATTTGTCAGATTTTTCGAGTGAAATGCTTTTATGGTGAAGCTCCTGTATTTGAGTCATGCAACACTGATACAAGCATAATTTATTTTTTGTCTTTATTTTGAGGCTTCTGTTTAGAATAAATTTCTATATTGAATAAACAGATTATAAAATCTTTTTGACGGTATGGCAGTATAATTAATTAAGCAATTTGTCACATTAATTGTGGTTAAAAGAAATTGATTGACAGCCCTAATATGCATGCCAATGTATGTATGTATGGCACTTGTCCCATGCAGGGTCTTGAGTTACAAGTGCAGTAAAATATACAGCACTAGTCGAAAGTTTGGACACACCCAGTCACCTACAAAGGAGAGTGATAGTGTCACATCACATGACCGGGTCACCTGACCTAAACACAGTAGAGATGGTTTTGGAGGAGTTTGACCAGATGATACAGAAAAAGCAGCCAATGAGAGCTCAGCATACGTAGGACTTCCTTCTGGACAGCTGGAAAAGCATCTCAGGAGGCCACCTCATGAAAATGGGTTAGAGCAAAATGGAAGGTCAGCCAGTCCATGGAGCAATTGGGGTTAAGGGCCTTGGTCAAAGCCCAATGGGGGGGATCACTCTGCCGACCCAGGGATTTGAACCAACAACCTTCTGAGTCCCAACCCACAGAGCTGCTCCCTCACCCCCCAAAAAAAATTTTTGTTTGATACTTTTTTGGTCAGTTTATAATTCCATATGTTATTTTATTCTAAAATGTACAGAATATTACAAATAAACCTTTCCATTGGTAAGTGTGTGTAAGCTTTTCACAGGCATTATACATGAAGAACTTCAACCGATATTTCAAATAGTTGAGGAACGGCTCTATTGAACAACACCTGACTTGCAAGACAAGTTTCCGCACAAGAGTATCTGTCACACTGGTACAATACATGAATACAACAGAAGCCGTATACTGCAAACGTAACAGAAATAGTTTCATTCCACACATATTCTGAATAGCGCTGTGTAGTGATGAACAGTGCTTGCATTCTGACCGTATGTTTGTTTTGGATTTTGTTTAG
Source organism: Isichthys henryi (assembly GCA_026776945.1). Taxonomy (NCBI): domain Eukaryota; kingdom Metazoa; phylum Chordata; class Actinopteri; order Osteoglossiformes; family Mormyridae; genus Isichthys; species Isichthys henryi. Next base: position 11,713,794 of record JAODJX010000040.1, on the reverse strand, counting down.
AAACTGCTACACACACCATTTATCAGACTTTAACCCACAGCATGGAACGAGGAGGGAACTGTTTACATAGGGAAAGAACCACAAGCACAACTCAAAACAGCACAGATTTTCACATGTCAGTAAGTCATTTGCTGAGCATTTTGGAGAACCACGGCGGTACAGGCGCTATATAAAAATAAAACGAACTGAATTGAAATTGACAGCTACACGCACGCAGCGCGCAATCTTCTGCAGGCTTTTCCTGCGGCCTTTTTCCTCTTTATAAAAAAACTACTGTGCTTTCGAAGGCCCGTAAAGCCCAGCAGAGGCGAGAGACGGTCTGAGATGCGGCGCGTTGGTATACAGCGGATTGCGGAGATGTTTATCGGCTACCGTTTATACTGAAATGAAAAGAAAATAAACAGGATTGCCCTAAATACAGAGTATGCCCTTAGTGCTGTCGGAGGCCGTGATCTGTTTGCGGCGGACGTGCTGTATGTTTATTCTCTCTTTTTTTTAATTTTTTTGGGTGCGGGGGACAAGTACCTATATGTCTGTCACCATCTGAATACCCATGCCAACAAAAGGAATCACCGTTTCAATTACTGTTTATCTCTGAATTCCCACTAGAAGTCGCGATTTCAATGCATAAATTGGATAGGTGTTATCCCACAGATAATTTATGCGCGCAGTGGTTCGTATTTCTAATGTAATAAGATTCACCTTGGATAAAGTACGCAGCGGTTCTGAACGGACCATCTGAACGTTAAGGAAAACATACGGTGCACATCGTCAGTGGCCCTTTCATGGACTCGGCACATCGCTGCCATCCCGAGTCCTCAGTGAAAAGCGAAAGCGGCGCAGCGACTCGCGGAGAGAGAGAAGGAAGGAGGGAGGGAGAGAAGGAGGCAGAGAAAAACAACGCTGTCTCCCCCGTCTTGTCCACTGACAGGCATCAAACAGCACACATGGTGAAGTGATTGAATTGTCCGGGATCCTGAGAAGGAGTCGTGGTTCTCCTTTCTCTGGTCTTGCTGTGGAGATGTGACGACTGGGACTACAGGAGAAATCAATTAAAAAAAAATCTTTTGCAACATGGAAACAAGCGAAAGCATCAAATTCTTTGCCATTCCTAGCCGTAGTTTGCTTTAGCCGGTCTTCGTCTATTTTAACTTGATCGCTTTTGAAAATCAGAGTTTAATAGGTTGCATGTCATAAATTTGTCCTTTACCATGTCTCGATGGGAGCGTCATGATCGACTCACAAGAAATTTCTCTCTTAAACTGGCCCAGCCCCGTGACTAGGGGGGACTCGCACATCGCAAAACAAACACGCCTGACTTCTTTCCTATGCTGTTATTTAGAGTGATGCCAAAACATGTGGGTCAGTCTGGACTGAACCGAACTGTCTCCTGCAGGTCTCTCAATGTCAGCGGATATGTGACAAAGTGTCTTTTATTTCCTTAAGTGGATATAACACTGAATTTAGCAGAAAAGATAACATTCTGCTAATCGGGAAATGTCTTCGGAATTTTCGGATACTATTTTCTGCACGGAAATTTATGGGATTGCGGTAATCAGATACAGTAGGCGATATCTCAGAAAGCATCCAGAATCTCAGAGAGAATCAAGACTATAAATAAGCTCAAAGAAATAAGTCACTGACCAGCTACCCCGCAAATAATGCAACGCAAGCCTTAGTCGGAATATCAGAATTCGTGACTCTAAGAACACGCCAGACGGTTTAAAATCTCCAAAATGTTTCAACGAGGTAAGTGCAAAACTTTATGCAGATGATATACCAAAATATAATGCATTTGTTTATCTGGGTCCTTCCTGTTTAAGATGTCTTGGAGTCTTAATACGTTGCATACATCGTGGGATCGCAGCGGATAGTCCGGCTGTGAGGATGCCTCGGTTTTGGAGACTGAAAGTAGGCTGGTCACGGGCTTTTTTGGGTGGAGATGGGGAGAAGCCGGCACACTCGGACCGCCGCTTTGGGAATTGCGCTGCGCTTTAACTCTAGCCAAGAACTGCCTGCGCGCTCCACGTGAAGCTAATGTTTATCAGTCCCATCGACCATTATTCCGGCGCATGGAGCGCCGATGCCGCAGTGCAGCCGAGGAGCCGCTTTTTTGGCTGCTATACCCCACGCTAAATGATCCGGCTGCCTGATTTATCATCGCGGCGATCGAGCTATTCTCAGGCGCTAGGCGGGGGGAGTGGGATCGCGCTCCGTGGGGGGTATTTCTGCACTTGAGGGAATAGAGAAAATATGCTTCTCTGGGGAAACCATGAGTTTTCTTTGCAGCCTATTCTGTAGCACGGTGAGGAAGCGAGCTTTGCGTGCGACGTATGTGACAAGCGCACGATGAAACTTGAGAGAAAAACAACAATTCGTGCGGGCTGGAAACGCGCGGGTGAAATTGTATTACAGCTCGTGCTGAAGAAAGTGTTCATTAAATGATTAGCATCCCGCAGTACTGAATTTTAGCTTTAATTAGGCTGCGAACATGTGCAATCTGCTCTCCTCATACACACCTTTCAATCTACACACAATAAATTTGAATTAAGATAATACCTTTACCGGTATCATGTGAAAACGATAGGCTGACCTTCGGGGGGTTATATAAACGCTGCCTTTTAAATGTGTTACTAAGGTTTCACATAGTGAAGCACTCTGGCACCATATAAATATTTTAGTACGTTTTCAATTTGAAAGCCATGCGCTGTATTAGACTTCTCTGCAGTTTTTTCTAACATGGTTGACGCTTCTCCAGACAGCGTTTTCAGCTTTAGGTCACTCGTAGATAACCGTGATCGGGATTTTTACTCGGTTGTGACAGTTCTGCCACTGTGATTGTCATGCCGTCCCTGCCAGCAGGGGCAAAACAAGTTAGCTGACAAAATAAAAACGGTTTCTCTCACTTTACTCTAATGACAGGGGAAAGGCGGCTCTCCGCTCCCTGTTTCTTAAACTTCTCCGTGTATTTTTATAAAATCAAGTATAACGGCGTCCTTCAGCAAGGCGGTCACGATTCCATACCCGTTGGGGCCCGGAGCAGCATCCCCGTCCTCTTATAATACACGCCATTTAACAGACGGATGAGAACGTTTTCGGTCTGTCTGCGAAAACACATTTCAATGTCTTGAGGCGATTCTGCTGCTCAGGTTTCTTAACTCGATGCGCGCTACCTTCGGTTCACGCCTGCCAGTGTGATACTTCAAAGTTGCGTCGCTCATTACACCTATGAATAAGTGATTTAAGTTTTCGCCTTAGAGATGTCGAAGCTTTACATGTAAGTGCTGTACCCCTTACATTCCACCCCCAAAGCTTGTCTACTTATTAATCGGCAACCACAAAAGCAAAAATACCAGATGGGTTGTGGAGGATTAGGGTTGCCTGCGTTTACCGGAGCAGTATTGAAGTGCAGGCTATTGCTTTTAGCGGCCTTCTGACGCTATGATGCAATGAGTGCTTTTTGCTAGCAATCGTTGAAATCAACATATTGAGGACAGGCCACTCGTGCGTGTATGTGAACTGTGTGGGTATCAATGTGTGTGTGATGTAGGCTGTTCACACCTTTGCTTCCGTGAATATCTTTAAATATGACCATTGTGTATATACTCTGTGAGCTGGTCATGCGGTCCCACTCACACACGGGGCGTGTTTAGGATGCAAAGCTGAACAAGTTTCATGGTAGGGCAACAGGTCCCATCCTGGCATCCTTTGGTGGGTGTTCTTGGGGATGCTGCGTGGGTGCCAATGTTTGAATTATGTCAGTGGTCTTGGGGAGGGGAGGGGGGGGGTGTCCCTTGGTGGGCAGTTGTTAAAAGGTGGGTGGCGACAGTGGAAGCGCCTGACCCAGGGAGTGCGTGAAGATCTGTTGGGTGGGCAGATGACCCATTTAAGTAGGCACTGCCCACTCTGTGGCTGCCAGCATCCACGCCCCTGCACCCTGGCATCTGAGCCTACAATATTTGGGAAGCAGAACTGTAATAAATATGCCAAACATGATTGAATGTTTGTGTAGGGCTTCTTGGCCAAATTTCTTTATGACCACTGGAGGATTTTTTTGGGGGGTGGAGGGGGGGGATTGTGAGCAAAGGGACAAACAGTTCTTATATGCCGTGTGAGCATGTGAGGTTTTGGATATCCTCAAGCTCATTGGCAGCAGGTATTTCAGTGGTTCAGGAGCTACAGTCTGCAGTTGTGAGCTAAAGTGACTTCATGCTCTATAAACAGGTAAAAACAGCATGTGCAAAACATTCTGGGTAACGGCAGAAGCTACATGCTAGAGCAGAAGCATCTGTTCCTCCTCGGCGTCCATCTCAGAATCGGCAATTGCCGTCTCCAACACACGTCACGCGGCTCGTAAGGAGGGACAGATTGACGGGGGCCTTGCTGCCGGTCCCCAGCTAAACAGCAAGATGGGATTTTGCCATGAGTTGCTTTTGTCAGGTTCCTTTTAAACAATCCGTGTATTTTTGGGTGCCTACTAGGGTACAGCATCATTAAGAAGAGCCTAGACAGTCTGTCACAGCTACTGGTGAGCATCATTCAGCCCTGCTGAGCTACTCTTTTTAGTGCTACCCCCCACCCCCATCTATTTCCTAACACAGGATGTAGATTATGTGCCGTTTAGCTTCCCGTGACAAACTGGGGTCTGTGGCTGACCTTGCCATACTCTCTAATACCCCAGTCTATGCTGAACGAACCACATTGAGACCATTGCCTTGACATCAGTTGAGACGTAACCTCGGCTACCACACCCTGGTCGGCCATGTCGGATGGACTCAAACCAACCCGACTCAAGCTGATGCACAAAGGATCCGGTTGTGCCCTCTCTTGCTGACCGCCCCTTCCGGAGACAGGATGTGCTCGCCAAGAGATTCGGGGGCTTCTCTGCCAAGGGTATCCCCTCGATCCCTGAGCCGGTTTCAGTTTCGCTTTTTCTTGAGGCGAGAGCGCGTAGTTGGAGTAGGAAGAGGTTCAGATGAAGAAGTGCAGTCATCCAGCTATTCCAGCCGTGCTCCGTGGACTGTAGCGTGTGCCGTGGACTGTAGCGTGTGCCAGTCCCCTGGTGAAGATCTCTCTGCTCTACTGGGCATTACGGTATAAATACAGCACATCGCGGCTCCCCAGCATGGCGCCAAACTGCATGGGGTTGGCTCCAGCTTTGCTTGACGCGGAACTGGGACTGGGCCAGAGGAGACCTACACCGAGACCTTAGCTAAGACATGATCTGTGCTCCAAAAACACACAGGAAGATGATTGATTGGCACCAGATGTGCACGATCGTTCCTCCTTCCTCGGCTGAATAGAGTATGATTTAAACAAACAAAAAAACCACCCAAACAAAATCAGGAGGCGCATGTTGATTGGGAAGCATGTCCCTTCTTCTCATTGGTGGGCTGCTGCTGCTGTGGGCGTGTCCCCAGCCTTCACCTAATACAAGATTCACCAGACAATATGCCTCTTACTGCCATGTTAGAAAACACACTTCATTCCCTCTTGCATGTGCTCAGTGAAGCCTTTGATCTCAAAGCCTGTACAGAGCTCACAACTTCCACCACTTATGGATCCACACTGACATGAGTCAGAAGGACCTTTTTGAAAGGTTCAAAAGCAAAGTTCTCCTAGAACCTGTAAGCACTTGAGGTAATAGTGTAGGTATTTAACCAAAGCACCGTCAGTTCTCTATTGACTGCCAGACACACCAATCTCAAATCAAGAGAAATATGTCCATTGGTGGCAATATTACGGGTCAAAATCTCCAAGACTGGTCAGCACCAGGGCATCGATTAGGCAGCGTTGCTTATCAGGAACAAGGCTTTTTATCCTCTCTTCGGTCTTGTACCAAGCCTAACAGCTTTTGCTGCTCAGATGGTCTGAAAGCTAAAATGATTCATCGTATTGCAATTATGTAACTGTGCAATTACACCAGAAACATCAATTCAGGATACTGCAGGTTTGAGCTGGTCCAGCTTCAGACCAGACCTGAGGTGATGTTGAGGTGGATCAGTGAGTGCAGAGTGGAGGAAATGTGTTGGGGAGAGAGACTCGAACCCCTCTGGTTTAGGGATGAATGAGTCGTGCGCTGTACTCGGTGGGAAGTTGTGTTCATGACGTACAGCTGGGAATCTGGACCACACTTACGCTGGAAGTTCTCAATGGGTGGTGGAAACAACAGCCACCCAAACATGTGGTCTGTAGGCGAAGGATCTGCCTTGAGTGGTCTGCAGTCTCATTTACTAAAGGGATTATACCCAGAGTCTTACAACATAAAATATATATATATATATATATATGTGATGCAGAGGTAAGAGCAAGGAAAATGACCCGACCAGAGATGCTGTCTGGGTCACATCGGCGTGACAGACAGACCGTTCAGGAGATGGCAGCTATGGTCAAACCCCGAAATGAGGAAGAGAGAATTCATTCTGGGAAGGACTGCATTTGACGTGTGAACACCGGCCCACCCTGCTCTCCATAGCCTGTTTTTTCAGCTTACGCCACACTAACAGAACTCCAGCACACGCCAGGGCCAGGATTACATCCTGCTATTGATCGGCTCTCACTCGCTATTAGATACCCGTATTGTGTCCATGTTCCCTGACAGGTACGTGGCTCGAGGTAAAAGCTTTGCTTAACGCGTCGATGTAAAATCGGGCGGAACTGAAAGGACTTGTATAGGAAAATTGCTTTTCTGAAACGTTTAACGATAAGCCCGTAATTAGCTGAGGTCACAGTGCGCCGGTCATTGGGAAGGGGGAGCTGAGCTGGGTACACAGTGGAGGTGTGTGTGTGTGTGTGTGTGGTCTGGATCACTTCCCCCTGCATTAACGCTGGGATATTGTGACCTTCCCTCGACCCAAAATACCATGCGATCTACTCATTCTAAATTACTTCAGGAGATTTCCAGCCGTATAAAAGTTTTTTTAATGTAATTCTTGATCTGACAAATCACACTCCACATTCGTCTGTGCTCGTGTTGACCCCACCCACCCAAAAACTACATTACCCACAAACCACCACACCCCATATTATTCCAGTGATGTTCATTTCCTCCCGGCATACTTCTGATCCTGACTTAGAAACAGTGGTGTGTTTCTGAGCCCAGAGGCCTTCCATGCTGCAGTTTATGGGCCGGTCTTTTTCATTAATGACTGATTTACACCTGAAAGGCCAGGTGAGGTAGCTTACTGTTCAAATAATGGGCGCTATAGGGCCATGACACTAATCCCTGAAATGAATTGTCACCCACACAGCCTGTGGCCTCTCCAGCCTGGAATGCCCCCTTTCTGAAATGGAGGATCCACCAGTGCTCTGACACTGAGGCTGCACGGACAGGGCACAAAACAACCTGAAAATGCAACATGAAACATATTAAACCTTATTTTTAAGCACAATAAATGGCCAGCTTATATATTGGCATGCAAAAGGGCTATTTAGGGTAGCATGCTATTCCTGTGCTCAGAAGGTTGCTGGTTCACATCCCATGGTTCATAGAGTGATTTCCTCATTGGCCCCCTGAGTGAAGTCTTTAACTCCCAAGCGTTCTAGGGACAAGCAGGCCCTGTTTTATCAATTGCACGTCATTTTACATAAAAACAAATGAGTGCAGTTGTGTTCTAGGTCAGGGGTAGGCAATCTGGTTCGGCACGTGACCAAAAGGTTGCTGGTTTGAATCCCTGACCAGCAAAGTACCACTGAGGTACCATGAACAAGGTACCACCCCCATGCACTGTTCCCCCTGTGCTACCACCCCCTGAATTAGCTGCCCCCAGATCACAATGTCACATATGGGTTAAATGGAGAGGACAGTGTCAACAATAAGAAGTAATCACTTCACAATAAGCAAAGGGCCACCATGTATGCAGGTTTTTGGGATAACCTTTGGAGGTCAGGACTCTTCAGCCAATCAGTCCTCTAATTAGTAATCTACAGTTATTAAGGAGCTGCAATGAAAATCCGCATACAAACCGACCCTTTCTGGATAAGATTGCCTACCCCTGTACTAGGTGGAAAGGCAATCCGCTAACCACAGGTGAATGGTCAGTGTCAGTGTAGAAGGGTCAAAGCACCATGTTCCTATTGTCTGCAAGCCTTGAGCGTTGGCTGCTCACACAGCCGGATGAATTACTGCATTGTGGGGGTAGCATTTTCCCCCACATGGGATTTGGAGCTGCCCATCTATCGAGTTCATCATTTATCTACTAGCCAGCCAGATACCTGCTGACAGCATCATACACCTGGCCAGACTGCGTTCAGCCCGAGCTCCGGGGGTTTCTCCAGGTGTTGCTGAGAGTCCCTGCTGCTCCGACATCCACCGGCATGCTGGATGTGGACTGTGCTAGCAAGGTGTCATGCATACACATACAGGCGGCAATGTGCAGGCGAGGATGTGTGCGGTACACACTCACAGACACACGCAGATGGGAATGTGCAGGCGAGGATGTGTGCG